>NQII01000242.1:994926-1017593 GCA_002778355.1 Clitarchus hookeri | reverse complement strand
TGTAACTAGCGTAACTATCGAAGCTTTGTTTATATGAGGCGGAAGAATATCCTGGAAGCATAACTTTAGCAGAGCTTAGGAAAGTTGGAAGTAAGCGTGAATGGAGTATAAATATAAAATTACAGTTGTACTTATTATGTTTACCTACTAAAAGGAAAAAAAAACATCCCATACGAGAACGGGAGGAACTTTTAAGAAATCACGCGTACTATAAATATTTTGGAGTCCTTTNAAAAAAAAACATCCCATACGAGAACGGGAGGAACTTTTAAGAAATCACGCGTACTATAAATATTTTGGAGTCCTTTAACATTGTTAAAAACACCATTTCCAGAGGCTGCGGTGGTGTAGTGGTCAGACTACTACTACCACCTAGGCAAACCAGGTTCGATCCCCGGCGGGGTAGCTTCTGGATTTTTGCTTGTGGAAATCGTGCCGGACGGTGCCACTGGTCAACGGGTTTTCTCGGGGATCTCCCGTTTCCCCCGCCACTGCGTTCCGGCGCTACTCTATATTCACATCAGTTCACCCTCATCGGTTCTCAAGATCTCATTAAGAGCCACCCAAATCTCTTAACTCAACTCATAAATACGCGTAGAAGAATATCCAAGGTTTAAAGAAATGTTATGAATTCAACCATTTAAAAAAAATCTGCTTGTAACTATGTACATTTAAATGTAACCGTCGACTGAAATTTCTGGCTTACATTGACAGCGATTTACTAAAGGCAGATCTATGTTTTAATATCTTGGTAAATATAAATGTTAAAAATTTGTGTTCACTTAAATTTATTTGCGCAATTTAAGTGTGACTTGGCGTGGTAGCAGGGCCTAGTATATATTTACAAACAATTTTATAGTGTCCTCAGTTCATGATTGCGTTTATTATTTCATGCGAAGGAAGGATACGTTAGACAGAACGAATAAATAGAGCATGATTTTCAAAAGCTCTCAACAGTTACCAGCTACGACGCACATCTATGTAGGCTGAGAATTAGAAGGGCAAAGAATTCTACACACGTTATATAACTTATTTTAGAAATTACGACGTACAAATTTTTTGTACGAAACTGCACTGATATCACTTTCATATATCGGGAGCAACAAAAACATATTTATTTTTGATGTTATTGAGAGCAGCTGTTTGTGCGACGATGGATTAGTCTACAACGAACGATGTCCCCATCACGTCAGTAACTTTCATGATTAAATGTTGTTTTCTGCTCTGTACAGTATGCATAATTACATTCACGTCATGTAGTAAGTTCAATATTATGAACCAGAGTAATTGAATGTGTGTGAAGGATACCAAAAAAAAAATGCAAGCAATTAGATAAAATAGAGGTCGTCAGATTTACCATACGTGCCATATTCCGGGTATGGTCCTGTCAGTTTTGATCACAGCGGCTGCAACAAAATTCAAGCTATCCGAGCGTTTACCACGAATACTGAGCGCATGAGTGAGCGGGTTGAAAACCGAACTTTGATTGAAAAATTTTAATTAATTGGGTTCTACCCCCTTCCACACCAATTTCCAATAACTTTCATCGGCTGACGTTGACGAACACCTGCTATTTTTCATGCTCCACTGGTGAAAGAAGAGAGTATTTCGGGGAATGTTTTCGCGGCTTTACCTCGGATGCCACAATATCGATGATGAGCTTACCACGAGTCAATATAACCTCACTTACTATAGTCAGTTCGCGTTTATTTTTCACATTTTTGAATCAAACCCATGCATGATGTGTTTAGTAATTTCCTAAATTTGTCATGCGCCACAAATGTTTTATACTTCTGTTGACACAAAAGTGCCATATTTTCACTTACATATAACTTTTGCTTACATTCTATCTGTAAATTATAATATTTAGCTTATAATTTATAGAAATAAATACAGGGAGGAAATGGGTGTGTTGGCAGTAAGAAATACAGGCTTAGTATAAAAGAATACCCCAACTTTGAAGGTCTATAATATCAAAACCAAATAACATACAACCTTGATAAACCAATAAAATGAACAGTGGAACCGTGAAGTTAGTTTATCATACATTCATAAATGTTTAATGTAACCACCACGAGCGGCCCAAACGACATCTACGCGATAATCAAACTCGCTCCACACTCTTTTCAGTATGTCCGATGTTACGGTTTGGATGGCGTTTGTAATTCATGTTTTGAGGTGGTCAATGTTAGCCGGCAATGGTGGACGAAACACTTCATAATTTTTATACCCCCATAGAAAAAAATCGCATGGGGTAAGATCCGGGCTTCTTAGGGGCCAGTGATGAAGAGTCTGGTCACCAGCTGCTCCTCGACCAATCCAGCATTGAGGCAAAGTCTCGTTCGGGTACCCGCGAACAGCTAGGTGCCAATGGGGTGGCGCACCATAAAGGAAACATCAGATCACCCCCTTCATATTGACGTGTCGAATGCGAGCTAGCTACCCCCTCGCCACCTCAAACCGAGAGTTACGGACGCCATCCAACCCGTAACACAGGACATGCTGACAAGAGCGTGGAACGAGTTTGATTATCGCGTAGATTTCGTTTGGGCCGCTCATGGTGGTTACATTAAACGTTTATGAATGCATGGTAAACAAACTTCACGATTTCACGGTTCATTTGATTGGTCAATCAAGGTTGTAGGTTGTTTGGTTGTGATATTATATACCTTTAAATTTGGGGTATTCTTTATACTTAGACTATATATTCGATCATTATCCCGTGAAATAACACTAGTCGCAGCAAGAGATTTTATTTATACCAAAAAATGTTATTTAATTGAACGAAGAGAAACCGCGATGGTGTAATGTTCAGGCAACTCACCTTTAATCACGACAAACTGTGTTTGATACCCGGTGGCGTCAAATCTTAATTTCAGCACTTTNAACTGTGTTTGATACCCGGTGGCGTCAAATCTTAATTTCAGCACTTTTGAAACGTGGTGGGCGTTGTCATTGGTGGGAAAGGGCGAAAAAAGGAATTTCTCGGGGTACTCTCGCTTTCTCCACCTTTCGTTTTTTGTTGCTGCAGGCCTACCCTCTCCTCCTCACTTTATCACCAGGCCCACCCTCTCCTCCTCACTTTATCATCCCATCAGGAGATGAAGACGTCAGCTGTTAAGCGCTGCCCACGAGGTAAAATTCTGAAAGTTAAGGCTGCTCAAATCTCAAAATTTCCTACAATTTTAGCCCATTGCCTATATATTTTTTATAAATTATGCACATGTATTTTGGATACAATAAGATTTTAAAAAACATTTACAAACTTGTGCAGGCCGAACATCAATCTAATGATCCTGCTGCTATAGAGCTAAAATGTAAAGCTGCATCCGTTTAACTATCTGCAGCCCTGAATCGAACAAACAAGGTTAATAAATTCTGATATTTGAAGTTTTCCAAACAAAACTTCCCACTTTGCGTTATTTGCCGATTCTTTTTTAATAATTGTAATAACTTCGGCAAAGAAATCAGTATTCAATAAAGAACTGTACTGAACTGATGAACCGTACAAAAGAACCAGTTCATTACAGGGCTAAATCGGCTCTGAACTGCTCCTCTAAGTGAACAGTCTTGCCCATGATTAGTCTGAGTCTTTGTGAGGTCCTCCTGCTTTATATACTCTGGTCTGTTCCAGGGTACTTCCTGATTGGCTGGAGCTGTTAGCCAGTCCCTGGCTTACTACACTCTGGTTGGCTGTGTTGTTCGGCCAATCCCTGGTTGCTTCCCTCCTGGTTGGCTGAGCTGGTTGGCCAATCAGGTACAAGTTTGCCTCTGTCCTACTTCCAGCCGATTTTTGTGATATTTTAAAAGTGGTGCTCAGATATTGATTAATTTAAAACAGTCTTCCCTGTTTATGTTGGATGGATGTTTTGATGTTTCTATTGCCTCTCTGATATATATTTTTTGTAATAGAAGATATTTGCTATTGTGCTGTGTATGTCAAACTCAATACTGTGTTTGGTTTCAACTGAGTGTTCTGCTATGGCCGACCGAATATTTTCTGGTTTGTAGTCTCTGATGTGTTCCTTGATCCTAGTGATGACTCCTTGCAATGTGTCCTGTGTATACCTTTCCACATAAGCACGGAATCCGGTACACACCTGCTAGTTGTTCTGCTTGGGTCTTGTCCTTTACTGAAGCAAGAGAGTTTCCAATCCTGTTAATAGGTTTCAGTATTGTGTAGATAATTTTTTCCTGAGAAGTCAAACCGGCTGGTCGTAGTCTCCTTTGATGTATGGAATGGCAGCTTTGTTGGGCAGCTTATCGGTGTCTTCTTGCCTTTAGGTGGCTTCAAGGCTTTGTTTATTTCAGTTTTGGAGTAGTCACTAGCTTGAAGGACACTAGTAATGTGTTTCAAATCTTCCTCAAGGGCAATATATTCGCAGATGATCCTGGCCCGTTGATTAAGGTAGATATAACAGTTCTCTTCTGTGATTGTAGATGGTGTGAATTTCTTTGTAGGTACCAGTCTGTGTGTGTTGGCTTCCGATAAACCTTGTGACTCAAGTAGTTGTCCTCTTCCCATATGAATAAAACATCCAAAAAGGGCAGTTTTCCATTATTTTCTACTTCCATCGTGGACTGGATGTTCAGGTGGATGTTGTTAAGGTGTTCTAAGAAGTCTTGGAGTTTCTCATTTCCATGGCTCCAGATTATGAATGTGTCAACATACTTACTGTATACCAGCACTTAGCCAATACAAGCCTAAGTTTTGGTATAGATATGTTGAAACACTTTTGAATAACATTAGCAAGAATATATTGTCACAACTTGCGATGAATTGTAGTAAGTGATTTGGACAATCACTGCACTTCAGAATGACATATGACGTTTGCAGGATGACTGTACATTTGCTCAGTTGCAGTTTCGCAACTGCAGAATGCATTGGTTTATGAGTGCTTGCGTCGGGCCAACAGTACCGTACTGAAAAACACAATGCACGACAGAAAGCATTTACCTAATATCGCTAAAACGTTACCTTTGGCACGAAGTAATATTTTACAGCGAACAAAAGCAGTTAAACGAATATTTATTTCTTTGCTATAAAGAAAGCCAGTGTTGCCATAAAACAAAAACGTATAAAGAAAATATTTATTAAAAACGAACCTATGTGTCTGTAGTCTTCCCTTTTGATTAAAGCAATATTCTGTTACTGTAAACAAAACAGCTTCAAAGAAATGGTTTTATTTGCTGTACCAAAAATTTTGTAGGGATCTTTTAGTGTGTGTTAATTCAGATCCAGTATAAATGCATAAATACTTGCACACATTTCATTCAGATTGACGATTGTATGGCCTAAGTATACATTTTAGAGGAAAACAATCCTGAAATAGGTTATCTAAAAAGCAAGAACCGAAGAACAGAAAATATACTTGCCCAAGTGTTGAGTCTAATCCCAGAGGAATCTGAACAAATGCGAAAGCAGGTTTGATAAGAAAAGAAGAAAATAGCATCAGCTTAATCTGCGGAAAAGCGGCACTCCCAAGGAAAGGAAACCACCGCTAACTCCTCTTTTCCTCTTCCATCCGGTTCTATTCTCTGTTGCTTCTCTCTCACTAAGCGTTAAGAACTACTTAGAAATCACTTAGTACTGAATTATCCTCCTTCACTTCTAATTCCTCAGTGTTTATTTCATTTACGATCCATGCAATTTCGTAAGATAAAGATCAAAACCATTCGACTTTCCTGCAGTGTCAGTTTTTCCAGCGCTCGTTACATCTTTATGAAACGGTGTTGTTATAGATTACGGTCTTAACACTGTTTAAATTAAACTTTTTTTCTGGAGTTCTTATGTTGGTATTATTTCCCTACCTGACATTCTTTGCGATTGTGTTTGACCATGTTCCATTTTGGCGCGCGAAAATTAGAGCTTGGATATTAAATATCAAACCAAAAAAATATGGCTCTATAACTGTATAAAAAAGTGTAAAGTGAGCACTTTTTGAAGCCCTCTCATTTGGAATAGTTAACAAATATATTTTATTAAACCCCTAGACGTTAACTTTTGAATCCGGTGAAATATATGCACTGTGTTTATTACTTGCTTGGCAATATTTACTTTAAAAAGTGGTGGAAGGTTAAAAAAAAAAATGACTGATACGGCCTTAAAAGTGCTAATTTTTCCATGAACAGTCTACACTAGATTGTCCTTTTATGGGTTTCTGTTATTTGGCGACGCATTTCTACATTGATTAAATTTATTTCTGCAGTGTTCTGCGACCTATCTTAAAAAAATTTGCGAGATAATTTTAGTTGAAATAGATTTATATTTTATTTCTATACAAAGTAGTATCACTGGTTTTTTGGATACGTTATGGATGGGGACGTATGTATGTAGAATATATTTTTTTTTATGTGGCGACAAACCCTTGTACGCTTTGTCCAGAGCGATAGGTAGGCCTTCGAAACACGGTTCATCCTTAGTTGCTGTGGTCAAGGAGTTTGGATTCGTGCCCGCAGATAAATTTGAAAAAACAGCGGACCACGATATTTAATACCTTACAAAATTCCATGCCGAGACGCCAGTGATTTGTTCATCCGTTTGCCGTAGAAAGTGGGGAATCATTACACCATGAAAATGCTGCAGAACGCTATGCTCAACACCTCGCGCTCTTGTCAATTCCTGAGCTCAAGACAAACTGGTTATGATTCTGCAGCTGGACGTACAGACCACCGACATAGAATTATTTCTGCCTTCGGGCTTCGCTACGTAAGGTCGAACTTCTTGATGTGTTTTGTATTCAACACGTGTGGCTTATAATCCTAATTGTAAGTTTGTCCCTCCGTGATTAATCTTGCCGTAATATTAAATATGTTAATGATTTCGTACTTGTCTTATTAAGTAGTTGCAATTAAACTTTCATATTATACTCTTAACGCCTATTAGTCAGAAGTCCCCTCAGTCTTTCCGTACACAAAATTTTCTAAAACGTAACGGTTACGAGCCATCGCATAGACGTAATGGAACGATCAGAAACAGATTTAAAAAAGAGTTTCGAAACTTAGGTATGATACTCGCCATATTAGCTAGGTGGGTCTTAATCTAAACTGTAGAAACTGGAAGAGACTTAAAGTAATGAAACGTTCAACATTCGCCTAGATTGGGAACAAAAAAAAAACAATTTATAAATTTCTCAAATTCGAGATAAACACGCGACCTCCGGAGAAAATGTTAATACGTCTTAACTGCACGACGAAAAATAACAATCATGACAAATATTCATATACTGAAAGAACAGGTAATTAATCATTGTGTGTTAAGATCCCAAAAACAGTTTATAACAGTAACCAAAATATTGAAAACTGAGGTATAATTTTTTAGACTGCTTGCCGTTTTCGAACCATTCAGCTAATATCACTGAACGCGAGCTAGTAAATTTGGTGAAAAAGAAAAAAAAAACATTTTGGAGGCATATTCTGGAACATTTCCCTTGCGAATAGAGAAGGCGCTTTAATTTTTCACATATCGTAGAACTGTTTGGAAACACCTCATGACCGTGTAGTACAGTATAATGTTAGGTAAAGACTTAGACCACTGGGGATACAGATGTAAATTATCTTCAGCGATACATTTCTCTTTTGCCGTCTGCAAGTCTGTCGTCGGCACGGACATAAAGAGCGCAATTACCGCGGATGTTTGCAGGGTCGTTAGTCTCTGCCGGGTACCTGGTAGGGAAAGGGGTGTTGAAAAGGGGGGCACAGTCACCTTTGTGCACAAGCTTGGCAGTCGGGAGCGTGCCGTGAGGGTGACTGAAGGTGTGTGGACAGCAACCTCTGACCCGTGACCTGGCGACCCGCGACGCACGGCGGAGATGGGGCCACAGCCGTAATAATACACACGCCACCGAGGGCGCCAGAAATAGGTTGGCGCCGGCCGTGGCGCGTGCGGCTCTTCTGCCCCTCCCCTTCTCTCCTCCCTTAGCATCTTAACCCCTACCCCTAATTTCCCCTCCTGCAGCATCCTGGTCCAGCGATTGATCGCACGCACCAATATCGGCAGTGCGACCTGACCTCCTCCACCCCCACTCTACCCTTTACCAACACTGCACCAGAACGGAAGTGAAGGCCCCGACAAACAGACACCGAAGACGTCCTCAACAATCTGACAGCATTAAGCAACATGCATTAAGAGTGGGCGAGACAAATTTATGAATAAAATAAAGGTTTCTACAAAATACCAGGATAAAATTTCCCTGGTTTTTCCAGGTTTTCCAGCCAACAATAAAAAAATTTCCGGAGTTCATCAATCAATAAAAAAAATACCGGAAAAAATCCCTATTTCATGAAAAGCAACTGAAATGAAAGTCGCGGAACTTTCGGTTTCTGAACATCTACTCTACAAACAGTGCTATTATTTTGTCTGCAAATATATTTCTAACATAAGCAAATGTGTTTCTAGAACCCAATCAGTTTTAAGATAAATTCCTTGGGGTGTTACTGAGAACGTTTTGCCACACACAAAATACATTACATTATATTGGTTTATATGCTTGAATTTCCAGGATGTCTGACCTTTTTCACTCACTTTTCCAGATTTTGCATGACCATTTCCAACTACCTGACTTATCAAGATTTTCCAGGTTTTCTAGTCCTGTAGCAACCCTGTGAAATGTTACTATTTTTATACTTTCAATCAATGCAAGCCTTTACAGAAATCCTAAATAACTGTTTTTACTAGCTTCGCGAGCAGCTATTTTAGCAGAGAAATGCATTTCCGCATACATTTTTCTTACGCCTTGAAGTTTGACATGCTATTGCGGCGCAAGATATTATGCAAAATAAATAAATCCATCTTGCAAAGTATTTGCTCACAAGGTTAGCAAAGACCGTTATCTAGAATTACGCTTCGCTAGTTACTCAGTGTTCCCTTCCAAAAACTGTGGACCTCAGTTAACTTATTTGGCGTGTATCTATATTCTGTACCATATAAGAAGGCCACTTTTTGACAGCTCGGCGAAAGTAGCGCCACTGTTTACATCTGACTACGTATCCTTCCGCCATCAGCTGGTCCGTCACGTCGGGGCTGTGTATTTTTTATCAACACGCTGTCAGCTAATCCACTTCTCATTGTACTGTAATGCTAAACAAATTTTAAGATATTTTAAGACTGACATCTGTCTAAAAATATAAGTAGGTTATAAAAGTAAAAATATAAAATGTTAGATATTTGATAACTCTTTTTTAATTTGTCCGAGATAGTGAATTTGGGTTACAATTTTCGAGACGGTCTGTTGTATCTATTATTACACTTTGGAGTTTATAGCTAATATATTCGAGTTGGAAATAAGTGACGTGGAATAACGTTAGAATTGCTTAAAAACTATTCACGCGTGTCTACGGAATCAAGGAGATGGGTTTCGAGAGAACAATATGGCTTATAATTTACGTAGACGAACGATTACCGGCCGAATATAAATGACTTGTACTCCAAATCGTTGTATATGAAATATAGGTTACTTTAAAAATTATGCAGAGCTCGTGGAAAAATATAACTATTGGCATATGTTTGTAAATTCGTTATTATCACGCTGAAAAGAGATTCATTTCTGGCTGGTAATAGCTCGCAGAATATCCGATAGATAGCGCGCAGCACGTCACGACGAAGTTTGAGTAACTCTCTTTATGGTCAAAAGATAGCGTATGATTTAAAGTTGATAATTCTTATGTTACGGGCTGGAAATACATTTAAAATTCGTGTCGTTTCGTCAAATTATTAGAAAAAATAATTCAAAAATATTATGTAATATTTCTATATGCTTTTGGAATTAATATCATGGATGTGTTGAAAGTAAGGTTTGAGATGGATTATACGACGTGAAAAAGCTTTCTGAAGTTAGCACAACTTCAGAAAACTTTTCCACGTCGTATCGTTCTATTGTACATTTCATTTTGATCACCTGAACATAACTACATTATCACGAAGTTTAGTTTTTAACACTAACAACCACTGTTTTGTGATCACATAAAATAAAATGTATTAATTAAACTTGGAACTCTTTCTTATCGCGTATTTTCTGCTTGTCTGATGTGCGTTGGCAGTGCACTCAGAATAGCCAACATAATATTAACTTTTGTTCGTTCGTGCATCAGCTGATACAGGATTTTCTAAATGGCACTTTGTTTGTTTCGTATTAGTCAATTGCCACTCACTGACTGTCAGAAAGTGGCCTTCTTATACGGTATGGACCATACCACGTCCTCTTTAAGATATAGGTAAGTATAGTGGCTTCGAATGTAAGCAGCACTGCAACCAACGTTACAGAACGTAGAGTTCATTAAAAAGTAGTAAAAACTACCAAAACTCTCAAACAAAAAGTACGATAAATCATGCATATGAAAGTAGAAAGCATATGTTTATTAACAATGAAAAATATTTTGCTAGAACTTAATTATTTAAATTTTTTAAACATACATTAGGAAGAGTAAATTTTTAATTACAATTGAAACGTATTTCCATTCTGAATGTTTCAGAAAGCATATTTTGCGGGAAAATAACCATTAGGCAAGAAAATTATAATTACTACGATTGTATGTAATAAAATATTAGTAATGATATCTACAAATATTTTTTATAATTAATTCATTTCAGCCATGAAAGTTATCATTTTTATAATTGAAACGGATGCCCATATAATCAATAATTAGAAGTATTTTTAAACATTATCATTAATATTCTATTATTTACAATCAGTGAAATTATGATGGTCTTACTTGATTAAGGGGAGGTTTTTCTCCAAAATGTTTTCTCTAGAGCATTCAGAATGGACATTCGTTTAAGTTTTGATTTAAAAAAAGAATATTTTTTATTTTTTTTTTAATTTAATTATATTATTTCTAGTGCAATATTTTTTTCAGTTTTTACAAAGTATAAGCTTTTTCCTTTAATATGCAACATAAAACATTCTTTTCTGACTATTTTGGTAGTGGCTCTACTGCTTAGGTCGTTCAAGAATCTGAAATTATTTTATACAATTTTAGCATATTGAACTCGTTTTGTTGTAATATGAAATAATAGTCTGTAAAAAGTATGACGGTGAAGGAAAATGACTTTCCGAAACTGAATAAAACTAGTTATATAAATTAAAAAAGGTATTTAATTTTGAGATTTGTACGAAAAAAGAAACAATCTTGATACGTTAGGACACAGCTGAACATTGTTTTTCATAGTTTTTCATGCTATTAGAATGTCATGAAGAACATTTCTTGTAAATGTGTTACGTTTTTAGCCAGTAATCCAGTTTTACCTTTTGAGATAAAAATTAGTCAAAAGTAACCAGTTGTTAAACCCTTATCACTCAGGTTGACACAAGTATCGGATTTCAAAGGGTAGTGGGGTCTAACATCTCGTTGGCAGCGAGGTCATTAGAGCCGGAGCAAGCTGCTCAGAGAAGCAGGGACGGTGGAGGAATCGGCCATGGTATGTAGTAGTGCGCCATCCCAGCATTCTCCTGGAGTCATTTCGGGAAACCATGGAAAATTCAAAATCAGTATGACCGGATCGGGATTCGAACCGAGGTACTCCGGAATTAGAGTCCAAAGTTTAGCCACTGCGCCCATTCGCTCGGTTGGATTTCAAAGAAGTTGCACCACGCCACTCTTGTGACTTCAATACAAAATTCAGCTGAAATCAAACTTCGTGTTGAAATACTAACTTTTGAAATTAGCACTACCACATTAAACAGCCTATCCCGAATATTAACGCTTAGTGAGCGTTATGTTTAATGCCAATATTAATTTTAAATGAAGTACTTATCACTGTCTTTATACTTGCTAAAGTCATTTAATCCACGCCAACCATTTACAAATATACAGCAACACTGTCCATTCACATTTTTGCAAATGTTTGAGAAAGTGGGACTGCATGCGTGAATGACACAGTCCTGCCGATCACTCTCTCACACTCTCACTCTACCGATGCTCGTAGACCTCGCTCGCTGGTCAGTACGTCATCACTCGTCGTTTCGATTGCTCCACGCACCTGGCACTCACGGCCGTACAAGGCTCAAGTCTATTGGCTTGGAGGCACGATTATCCTTCTAACATACCTTATAACTAAGGACCCATCCCTACCCAAGACCTCAGACTCTCCTCTACGTGCGTTTCAGGGCTGAACCATATACGCGTAGGCATGCAGGGAAGATTCTAACTACAAGGGCACGTTATCGCGGCTTTACTGGGATTGGGCAAACATGGCCGCTATTGGGGTCATGGTTACCTCACATACTAACCTAAACTTATGTACAGAGGGAGAGGTAAAAACCGGCATAGGCGCCGTAAAAAAACCTTGACAGTAAATAATTACGAATTTGCATGCAATTTATGAAGAAGAAAAATATTTCTACTAGAATAGAATATTGGAAAAGATCATCTTCATTGAAGGGGTGTTTGAAACAGTATAAGAGAAAGATTGGTCAGAAGGGCTGTCTTATTTGTTTATCACGCTGGATTTATTTATGAAACCAGTGGGGTGAGAGGTACCAACACACCCTGGCGGAGGGGGAATGCGCAATTGGGCATGCCCTCTCTGTGAGGCACGCCGCTGCTTATATAGATCAGCCGGCCCGATCCACAAGGTTCCTCGCACCCCGAATCCTTCTAAGAGAGGTGAGGGCTATGGCCAGAACATTATTGCAACGATAACCCAAGTAGATCAATCCGTCAAGGACAGGAGGTGGGGTGAGTCTCAGTAGGCTTACCGCAACAAACGTTCGTGTGATGCGGTAGCCCCTTTGAAACTGCGCGCTCTTCTTCGGTTACTGGTGATGCCCTTGAAATATTGTTCTTCGTCCAGCCAAGGTGGACGGGGCACGTGAAGCAACACAGAGAGGCTGCATTAACATTATAAATGCTATTTTTCAAATTACTTGGTAATTTTATCAAATTATCATCGATATCATGTCATTAATTTATAAAATATTATTAAAAACCTAGGGGGAAAGTTGTCCTTAAGGACGCCATTCATCCACGCATCCCAAACAGAACACAGAATTTCAGTCGTATAGTTTTCATTTGAAAACTTTTCAAAAAAAATTTTGCGCGGTTTCTGCTTACGATTAACATTAAAGAAAAATGTCGCGTTGTAATGCTAGTTTTTATTTTCTATGCTCATATCTACAGTGTATTTTATCAAAGTAAAAACTGGATAATATGAATGTTTTGCAGTGATTTTTAGGTATGAAACTTCTGGTGAAGTGTTGCACATTCATAACGTTAACACACACGTACTGAACACACACAATTCACCATACGATCTCTGAGGAAATCCTCCTGTCTCGTTTGATAAACAACGTAATGCAGTCATTCTCAGCACCGCGCCGTTTCTATGGCGAATCGTTGGCCGTGAGGAATATTAAGTCACGTGACATGCTGTTGAAGGACTGCACGCTGGAAGAATACGTAATTCGTAACTCACTAGTCCGGGCCTTCCAAAATCTCTGAAAAGAGGCGTCGTGCATAATGTGGTGTTTTATTCACATAACCGAAATTTCGCTAACGTCTTTTATAGGCCGTTCACGGTTTGTTGAGCACTTTTGAAATGAATCTTTGGAAAATGTTGCTGTCCCTACCTGCAAATATTTCAACGAGAACACAGACTGGTGAGTGCTCAGTTAAGTTGGTAACGACAGAGGGAAAGTAGTTTCATCATGTCTTGACGTGATACTAAAAGGGTTAGCTAAACTTTTATGACTACTTAAATTATTTCTTTTGAGGTTTTTTAAACTAATAAAAGTGTTAATAATGCTCAAATTTGTAAAATATATATATTTTTTTATTAATTTTACATTTTTATTTGACTAACGCATGAGTAAAGTGATCAGGCCCATGACAATGTTAGTTTTACGTATGGTGGAATAATACAGAATGTGCATACAAGTAGATCTTAAACAGGGCTTTCAACAGTGCTCAGTTTACCGTGAACAGTATATACACAGAAGTACTAGCCGAACTCGGTTATTGAATCGTAAACACTTTCGTCAGTGAATTACTGTCTGTAACACTCGAGAAACTAAATAAACTGAGCTCGTTTTCTGTTTCATAAAGAAAGCTTGACTTAGATTTTCATATTAACCCGTTCAGTTAGTGTCCACAATCATGTAAATGTTGCATACGAAGTATATTCATGGTCAGTACTGTACACAGCGAGGAATAAATAGCCAATGCTTTGAGAGTGTTCCCGATTGTGATATGTTAAGTTGCCACACCGCTGGTTTACATCAAAGTATTGAACGATTGCAACGCTTCGGCTCACAAATTAATACGTGACCGAGCTGTTACAAGATTGGTGTTACAGATAGCTGTGCCCGCGGATCCACTCGCGTGGACTACAGAATTATTGTTTAGGATTTTTTTAAATAAAGTCCATGCTTTTTATACTTTTTCCTGACAATGTCTGCACTTGCTTTTTCAATTTCAATGAGTGCAAGGTGAAAACCTTCGTCATTGAATGTTGCTTGTGAATTAAATGGTAAAAACGCTTATTGGTATTATAACTTCTCTGTTATAGATAGATATATGCTACCGCGGAGGTTTTTTAAGGTTTTTTTATTCTACACAATTCTTTACCACATGATATTGTTCCATCTTTAACGGTTTAGACAGCGTATTGCAAAATAGCGCGGTGGCGGCATTCTTTTTTCCGACTTGATTCACTATTATCGTCACTGCTTATTCCTTATTTTACTTTACGTAACAAAATATATACTAAAACCTAACCAGAGAACGTAGTTAAGAATGAAAAAAAAACACGTAAATCGGATACGTGGTTCTCGAGTGATAAGCGCACTAACAGACAGACAGAGAAAGATAGAGAGAGAGAGAGACGTTTAGTTTTATAATATATATATATATATATATATATATATATAGAAGATTCATCTCCTGAAGACAACAGCAGCAGGAGCTGTACGAGCGTAATTCCCCGTGTACGAACCTTACTCACTACGTGGTGGCCAGCTGCACTTGATTATTTTGCAGTTTGGCTAACTTGCTCTCTCTCATATAATTTATTTTATTTTTTAATTATCCTGCCGCTTCCGTAGAAGACGAGGGATAAAAAAAATTAGGCCGGAGGTCAGTCCTTACCGACTATTTAAATAAAAATGCTAAAAGTTCATTCATCAGATCTCTTCCCTAATTAAATAACCATACCAACCGTAGCTGGCCTGACCTCACGATAATTCGCAAAGGCATGATATTCTCGGAGCTCTAGAGCATTCACAAACTATCACTTCCAAATGTTCGACTACTCAGAGACTATATACAGCATTATTCTGAACTCTAGTTACAGGCTTTAAGAAATTATTGATTTTGGAAAACGAGGAAGAAAATTTAATACGACCTGAGTTACGTAACTAAATGCAGTGAGATACGGCCTTGAAAATTGTGAATTAAAATTAATTATTTGCTAAATTTTACAAATTACCTGCTATGAAATAAGAAATTCTGGATACAGCTAGAGTGAATTATGTTCCCTTAATCTACACATAATTACCACGTCAGAGTAATCGATACACACTTACGGACAACATATTTATGTTGGTAAATGCAGTCATTTGCAAAAAAAAAAATTACAATGAATGAATCGCACGAATGCAGTGAAGGTTCCCACACATTATCGTCATAGCCAGACAGGTGTCCCATTTGCGTTTAATGCGGTTTGCTTGCGCGGATGTGCCACTAGAGGGCATACATGTCCTTCCATCNAATTACAATGAATGAATCGCACGAATGCAGTGAAGGTTCCCACACATTATCGTCATAGCCCGACAGGTGTCCCATTTGCGTTTAATGCGGTTTGCTTGCGCGGATGTGCCACTAGAGGGCATACATGTCCTTCCATCATTCATAGCTGCGAGACACCGAATAAGGCCTTTAGTAGCAGAGTCAAGTTCAGTGAACACACAGTATGCCCCGAACGCGCATTCGACAAGCCTTTGCCCAGCTGGAAAAGTTTGACAAAGGACTCGTCGTCGGCCTCAGAGAGGCAGGTAGGACGTTTCGGCACATTGCTCGCGTCTTGAACTGTTATGCTTACACTGTGAGTCGACGGTGGAGGCTATGGGAACATGAGGGCACACACCCGTCGAGAAGGCTCGGGTCGACCTCAGCGGCCCACCAGCAGGGAGAATCGTTTCATCGTGCGAAAGGCTGTAAGCACTCCACGGGCGTCGCTGCGCACCATTCAGAGACATGTTACGGCGGCTGGGGATACGCCTGTGTCCAATAGTACCATACCCAGGTGGCTATCACAGCGGGATGTGTCGTCGCGGCCAACTATACAATTACGACCCGAGTATCGTCGAGCACGCGTGATCTGCCGGGAACGAGCAGCTTGCGGATTGGCGACGAGCGGCCATCAGCGGTGTATCACGGTTCTGTCTGGATACAGACGACCACCGAATTCGGGTCTGGAGACGTCCTGACCAGCGTCGTGATCCGCGCTCCATTGCAGAGCAACACACGGCCCCAACGACGGGTGTCATGGTGTGGGGTGCCATTTCCTACTATTCCCGCACCCCACTGGAGGTGACAATGAACCCTGACGGCGCGGCGATGCACCCAGGAAATGCTGCGACCATGTGCTTTCCCCTTCCTGGTGCAGCTTGACAACCCCATTTTCCAGCAGGATAATCCGTAGAACAAAACTTGTGTAAACACACACACACATTTGTATGGATGGGTAGTCACTGTTTCCAACGTAAACAATTATGTCATGGCTTCCAAACTCCCAGAGTACAAAGCGCATAAATATTTCGGATAATGCAGTTGACCAGAGAAAATTTATGTGTGTATTTCGAAAAGAGTACCATACAATTTTTAATTGATCTCGGTTATTATTTGCGTCTGCTATCAAATAAAATATATTTCAGACCATCTTAACAAAACTCTAATAATTGCCTACATAATCTTTAAGATTTATGCAAACTGCAATTTTCGGGGGAAAAGTAAGTAAATAAAATATATAGGCCTATATATAATTCGCAGATAATGCTCAGCGCATGGTAATCGCAATTTGCTTACCACTTTGAGGTAATACATGGACAGCATGTTTCGTGGGTTTGGGAATTAAAACAAATTATCCTGGTGGGCGTGCTTAAAAGATTAAAATAAAATGTATCGCCATTTCCAACTTTTCCTTTTGTTTTCCTTAGCTCTCGTGTCACTGCAACAACATTAAGCTGGTGGTTGTATCACAGCAATAAATAAGACGTGTTAGTCAATCACCAATATCTACTGGTTTACACTAGTAACAGAAGCACGCGTGAAATAAGGTTTATTAAGGTAAACAAAAAGTCATGAAAATAACTTATTAACTTTCTTTATTTTTTGGTTATCCACCAGAATGAAAGCTGATCTATGTCCCAATGTCACAGTATAGTTTATTCGCGGTTTCTTCACAATCTATGAATCAAACGTTTCCTAAATATATCATGTATCACAAGCGTTTTATACTTATGTTAATATGAAAGTAGGTTATTTTTGGTTAAATTGAACATTTACTTATATTTTATCTGTAAATTATAAAATGTTAGTTGTAATTAATATGAACTACAACAGGGAGAAAACCGGTGTGTTGGTAATGCCTACCTAGTAAAATAAAAGTTCTAATGCATGATGATATTACACTGAACGCCCACGAATGCGGTGCGCTGTCCCTTTAGTGTAATTTTTTAGACTATGTTAAGCTTTGTTTGCGGAGGAATATTCTGGAAGTAGAACTTCGGCAGGGCTTCAGAAAATTTGGTAGTGACCGTGAGTGGACTATTAAGGCACCATAACATGTATCCAACAAGAAAGTAGCTAATGCTGATTATCAAGACCCACCTCCGGGTCACTTGAATTAGGACATCTAGAAGATGGTGAGAAAGCATGATGTGGATGAACTCATTATTTATACTTATTTACAGTGTCCACTAAATTTTCTATCCTTTCAAGGTTCGGATACCCGCGCACTGGCAGAGAGGGTTACATCCCAAGTAAAGGGATAATGCCGTTACATTTTAAATGGTTTTCACAGCGTACCGTTAGTATGCTTTAAGGATTTTTAATTGGAGACAAGCAGATAACAATATTGGACACTAATATAGAAAAAAAAATAAGGGGCCATGTTATAGGTAGATTTCTTTGCCAACTTGCTGAGCAAGAATTTTACCAAGTTACGCATTCCTTTTCAACATGGTGGCCATATACATATTTTATCTTAATTGGTTATATATACCATACTGTTTTACTAATTTCGACTAAACTTGGTATGCTGAAAGCATCAGTTATAAGCATAAAATATAATAATAAAGTGCGTTTTATGTCCGCAATTTTTCAGATAGCGTCACACGAAAATAATAGTTTCTGTGTCATATTTCGGGAAACAATCAATCGGTTCCTACCAAATTTGGCAAACAAGAAATTGTATGGTGCTCCATGTAAACCGTTATGTTTTAAGTGGGTCAGACACTGACTTTTAAAATAGCCCGTCTTATGAACATTTTTTATTTATACTATATCTATGAAACCATGTAACCAAGTTAAATCAAACTTCGTTTGTTGGCAGTCCTATATATTACAGCCATCAGATGTATCTACACAGAGCCTCTTTTTTCCACCATTCTGTAAGTTAGCTCCCCTTTTATGCCATATCTCGGGAAACAATGAACTTATTCCCACCAAATTTTAGCAAACTAGTATTATTACAACAGGCCGTATAAACTGAAGGTATAAACTGAAGGTATAAACCTTCAGTTTATACGGACAGACACTTGTTTCCAAAATAATGGCAACACACATGTAATTTTAAGACACATGTTGGTTATACATCTGTCTTATAGTACGGCCTACTTCTTCAAATTTACTCGAATGCGTATTTAGATTTAAATAGGCTAATTAGTTGTATTGGTAACTTCTTGTTACGCTTGCGGAAAAATAACTTACACCAGTGTGATAGTCGCACAGTGTCGGTAGCAGATTGCGTGCTTAGATCATTCTGCCAGCTGCTGTTCATATCATTATCTTCACCATACCGGTTAATAAATTTTTACTCCTACAGTGAAATTTCCCACCAGCCAACGTCGTACCAACATTGTATAGGCGAAAGTTTATAAAAAAAATCAACTACGTAAGCTTAAAACAATACGAATCGTTAGTTCTTTTGCATATTCTGTAAACGTTCTAGTAGTAACATACTACGTTTAACAGAAATTGCAAAATATTTGGGAAATATTTTCCTCTTTAAGTGAAAAATATTATTAGATCGTGAGAAAGAACACTTTCTTGCGGTATGTAAAATTTTAAAAACCGTGTTAACTTTGGCGTGCACGATTCATGTCCTAGCCCCTATTTTCTGATTAAAGATCACGACGAGTCAGGCAAAAGCAGATATATTTCATTTCGTTATTTATTTCAGACACAACTTCAAATGTACCATTAAAAAGTAGTTACAAATCTTGACTATAATTTTCGTCAAATTCCAATTTAAAGACAGCAGAAATGTAAAAGGAGGAAACACTTAACAATCTGGAACAGATTTTATTATGCGTGTTCACTAAGAAACTAATTTCTTAATTCCAGGAACGCCTGAAAAAAAAAAAGTTGGAAGTTTGGACGCCGGTTTGATAAATGCATTGACAAAACCACTTCAGCACAAAAGCGTTCGAATTTATACGTGTCGCAGTGTAATAAAAGTGCAGACACGTTCCTGACAGCATTATCCCTGAAAACCCCTTCTAAGTTAGCTTACCCGCAATTTGAGAAGTTTTGGAACGAAATTATCCTTAATCCAATGAGACAACTTTTACATTGCGGCTGTGCTACGAGAACGGAGCTTAAAATGTCTGCCACGTTCAAGCACAAACCAACTACTGGATCTTTGCACGCAGTGTAGTTGGTTTCTCTCTACCACCGCTTTTCCAACTCTGCTAGCTGTTCATAATAAAATGTCGTGGCCTAGATATGCGAGCCTTTATAGCAAAATCAAACTTCTCTTGCGGTTTCCATAGTAAAAAGTTCGAAAGCCACTGCTATTCACAAAACGTGTACGAGGCTGTAGTGCTGTTACCAAAGCTTATAGGAGGATATTTCAGTTCAGTACAAACAAATTACAGGATTTTAATTTCAAATACGTATTTAAATTGTGCTCAACTTAGTTTATATTTGTAAACATGTCACATCATTCATTTCGTATTAGCATTGTTAATCTAAAAAAAATTTACTTATTTGTTTAATAGGCTTCTGAAACAATAGCTTTATATGTTACCAGATGTCATCAGACGAAATCATCATTTTGCTCTAGGTTTACTGAATTATTCGCTTATTTAACTTTGACATTTAAATTACATTTCAAAAACTAGCATGTGTTGCACAATATATCTGATGTCCACAGCCATATATTTCATATTGATCACAATTTCCTCAACGGTGTGGCACTATATTGGATTTATGTTAACGGCAATGAACTTGTGAAATTTTACAATATGTGTTGCCTCTTTTGTATTTCCCGGTATTTTTGTAACGACACACTGTTTTTGTACAAAGCAAAAATTATTTTCGCAGGAAAACTGTGCAACAAAACTGATTTGATAACGTAATTAATGAAATGGAGTTCGTCAACTTACTTTAAAGGTTCTACAGCTGGTCTCATCGCAACTGGCCTGATATATTAGATTTAGTATAATGCGATCAGTTCTAAATGACCTTGAAATAAGATTTTAAATATTTGCAGCTAACTGATGTATTTATTTTGTACTAAAATGAAAGTATACATAAAAGGTGAAATTTTATTGGTCTTGAACATTACTTCCGTGGTTTATAAGGAATATACGACATCTGGTAGCCAGATATTTCAGTTGTCCAGTATCTTCTGGGTAATCTGTTCAAATTCAGCCATGATTTGGCCTCGATAATTCGTGACTCATTGGCCTTCAGCACATCCACATTTCTTAGCGTACAACAGTGTGTCACATGAAAAAAAAAAGTTGTGTCTAGGTAATTTGGAGATTAATCATTGGTGTTCTTTGGCCACCATCAGTTTTCACGAAATATTTTCGCGAAAGTTCTGATTTTCAAGAAGTCAGTGTGCGGGTACTCTGTGCTATCGAAAAATTAAATTTTTCATCTCGTCATTTCACAGTAGCATTTCCAAATAATGTTCGAAAAATCCGTGAGTGTATTTTATACCGCATTATCACTATAGGATTTTCCCCCTGCGACTGTTACGATGCATTGGGGTTTTTAGTGGCCAGGAATATTGCCTCAATGCTGAACACCCACGTGTTAAGGGCACTGCCTACCGGCTGGCAGCTTCAAAATTTAAACAGAAAATCCCATGTATAGGAAGTTTCGCCTCGGTGCGTTAATTTTAAAGATACACTGTAAAAAAATTTTTAATTTTTACTGAGAGATTGTTTGTAATTTTACAAATACTTTTAACAGTACAAAGATTTCTATTGTAAAACTACTATCTTGTAGAACTACAATGGCCGTGTTTGTAATAGACTTCAAGAATAGTTTGTACTTTACTGACTCGTATCCACGAACTGCAGCAAAATGGTGGACTTTCAACAACGTAAAACTGTATATAGCTGTTTGTGCAAAAACTATGGGTGATGTAAAGTGTAGTTGAGTGCAAAAATAAATGTATTGCAAATTTTAATAACGCAAAACACTTAAAACAACTCAAATAATCATAATAAAACGACAATTTCAATAAAACGTGACCGTATTACTCATGAACTGTTAATGTTTCCTAGCTACACAGAACTCTTACATCGCATCTCAAGACGTCGTTGTTAAGACAGCCTAAATCTCGGAACTCAACAACAGAACTCTTAAAATGAAGTAAATGTATTCTCATTAAACAAATAACTTCCTAAATATTTTGTAGCTACGTGCAGGTATATTTAGTAAGTTCGGAAGTCAAGTTGGTATTGTGGTTAAAGAGGGGCGTGACTTCGAGTCCTCGTGCTGGCAAAGTGTGATTTTTTTTCTCGTAAATTATCCTTTGAAAAATATATATATATAGTTATTTTCTGTTATTAATTCATTATCTTTGTTTTTCAGAAGAAAAAATACATCTATGTACGCTTTTCAATAATGTAAGTTGTTATACAAGGCTATATTTGTAATATTACAAATATATGTTTTGCAGATTTAACAAGAAATTTTACAAAGTATTTTCCTGGCAACTGGGTTTCCAAGGATTATTTGATGTAAAATTACTTTTTTTTTTTTTTTTTTTTTTTTTTGGTGATGCAAACANATACAGCGAGGATGTTTCCATAACATGCATAGTCTGTTTCCAAGAATCTTTTTTTAAAATTTATGTTTGACAAAAAAAAGTACATACTGCCTTTCTATGTTGAAAATATACGCACAATGTTTCCAAATAATAACGTCAAAAATTTATTTTCGCAAAAAAAAAATTTGAGATACGAGGTTTTCATTCTAAGCCATCGTGACCTACAGCTACAAAGGTAGGTTGGGCTTGACGTCTCGTTGACAGTGAGGTCATCAGAGACGGGGAAAGTTATTTAGAGAAACAGGAATGGGAAAGGAATATTAGGACATGGCTTGTAGTAAGAAAAAACACCAGCATATATTAGAGCGGGTGACTCACAAATTTTACGTCTCACTGTGTTACATCAGATGTTCAAGTAAGTGAACTTTTCTATTAACCGCCC
>NQII01000242.1:922809-994913 GCA_002778355.1 Clitarchus hookeri | reverse complement strand
ATGTATTTGTTTGTTGACTATACATGTGAACGAAAAATAACAAACTAACACGTAAAAATGTGCGCCATGTTACAAATTCTAGCAAGTAGATTTGTTCTACAGCATCTGTGTATATACCTATTTTCAAATTTGTTGATTATAATCTTTTTAAAAAACTTCCTCTAGCCATTCACATATTGCAATCATAGTTTTTATTTTAATCTCTAAAGATATTCCGGGAGAATACATCTTAGTATTTGTCTGAATTTCACGAAATAAATCAAGCTGTTGAAAAACCATTTATAAAATCAAACTTTGTAAAATCTTCTCTCTGCCGGTCCAAAGAAAATATTAAACGCTTAAAATCTTGTAGGTCGCTAATTATAGTTCCTAAAAAGTTAATTATTTCTATACAGCACTTCGACTATCTACTTGATTCCTTTGCATATTTAGCATGGGCTTTAGCAAGTATGTTCACCAATGGTGACATATTTGTGATAAAAAGTAGTAGTATTATTATATGTAAATTTTGATCTCATAGAATTAATATGTTTTTACCGTTACAACAATTCGATTTCATGGATTATTTCCTGTTAATGAGTAACTTAGTTACAAAGAAAAAAAAAAGAACAGTAAAACGCCTATATTTAACCAATTCACAAATAGTTTTGTGAGGCTTGTGGCAATAAAGTAACTATGAGAGAAGATGGGAGAAGAACAAGCATTTAGTTTTTAAAAAATAGCGGTAATTATAGACGAAATAAAACCAATTCACGCAATGTATCAGCATACGAAGATTGTCAACCTCTGGCAATGTAAAATTGTAAATAACACCCCCAGACAGGAAAAAAATAGGGGTTGCTACTTTCACATTGCAGTAAATATTTTAGCTCTGAGTATTTTCTTATACTTTTTATTAAATTTACTAATTCTGCAAGTTGTAAAATATTAACAATACTTAAAGTTACCAGGATCAGCATATAGGCGAATTGTATTTTCTCTGGTCTAACGTAACAATTTTACATTTCGTATTTCTTTACGTTAATTCTGCGATCAACATATCTACTTTGAAGCACATTACTGCTCTTACGCCCCGCTGTGCTGCGTTTTAAATTAGTAATCCAACAATAGAGACCCGTTCCCTTTGTTGTGGAAAAATACGACGAACTTTCACCGGTAGCTAAATTAAGATAACCAGCACAAGGGCCGCAAAACCGAGAGGAATTTATCAAAGTCCAATCTCCCGTGGAGAGAGAGAGAGAGAGAGAGAGAGAGAGAGAGAGAGAGAGAGAGAGAGAGAGAGAGAGAGAGAAAGAGAGAGAGAGAAAGAGTCGGGGTTTTATTTCTGCCTAACGGAGCGAACCAGCTGCTGCGAGGTCCGAGCTGCGGAAAATATAAAACCAATCTCCCGAATCGCCTTTGTGTTTCCGCGCTTTTGCGCCCGCGAACACGGGATCCCCCGTATTGTTTGCGTTTAACTACCCACAAACGAAGAGTAAGTCGGAAGAGGTCAGAGGCCAACCTCTGGAATTCCCATGCCGAACAGAATCGCAAGTAGCGCAACACGCACCGTTACTGTTCCCTGCGGGGTGAAACATCGCTTTACGCACGGCTCGCGAGCGAGATACGCCAAGCGGAAAAATAAAGCGCATTGCAGTACCTGCTGCCGGACATTTTTTTTCCCGGCTTTCTGCATTGCTGCTGTCGTTGGTTCGAGCCTCTACTTGTACGCAGTGTTACAGACGTACCAGAATTCTGGTATTCGTACCAGATTTTCTCTTTTGGTACTAGGACTTTTTTTAATTTTGCTATTTTGTTGGTCGTTATTATATAAAAAAATAAAATATATACAATACGAATAAAAACAGTGAGAAAATGGGTGTGTTGGTCATGGCTACTAAGAAATAGTTCTTATGCAAAATATTATTAAACTGAGTGCGTACGAATACTGTGCGTTGTCCCTTTGGTGTGTTTGTCTAGACTGTTTGCATGAAGCGGAAGAATAGCCTGAAAGTAGAACATTAGCAGGGTTTCAGAAAAGTTGGAAGTAACCGTGAATGGACTTTATTAAAAACACATTTAGGTTCATATAAGTTTAATGATTTCATTCGAATGGCGCATGAGGAATGTCATTAGGCTCACGGCAATGCGGAAGGATATCAAAATAGAATAAACGTAGGTCGTAAGCATGGCTTTTAAAAGGGGCCAATTAACCGCGGACAGCCTAGACATTTGCTATTCGATTTCATTTCGTGTGAGCAATCATATCGCAACGGTTTCACCAAGAGCCCAGAATGATCCTGTGTGCTGTTTTATCAAGTTGTGCCTCCGGCGGCTCTTCAAAGACAAAGTAAACGGCGGCCGTATTGCAGTCCGGCGAGCTAATAAACCGCCCAGTTTGGTCGCGGAAGACGAGCGGACCCGTAAGCTGTGGTCAAAGTTCCAAGTCGCTGTTGGTTCCGAAACGTCGACAGTGTTTCCGCCCGACGCCGATTAAACCGGTGGCCGATGTAATCCGGTTATCCCTCCGAAGGCACTCTGGGAGGAAGTAACGACTTAACTCCGTTTGCAGACTCCTCCCGAAGTGCATGCATGTCACACTCTGAACGGCCATGTTACCGTAGACTAAAGATGAGGCATAATCCTGGCAAGGGTACTTCCTACTTTTCTGAAGCCCTGCTTAAGTTCTACCTTCGAGGATATTATCCCGCCTCATATAAACAAATATTAGAAAATTACACCAGAGGACCAAAGCACCGCATTCGGGCGCACTCAGTGTAATAATATTTTGCATTACAATTAATTACTGGGCATTATTAATACACCTATTTTGTCAATGTCTACATTCATATTAGTAATAAATTTAAAAAATTATAATTTATAGATTAAATATAAGTACGAGTTAAATCTAAACAAAATTAATTAATTAAATGTTAACACACGTATAACGCTTGTGAAACAAGGCATATTTAGGAAGCAATCAAACGCGTCATACTCGGGGTGATTTTTCTAAGGTATGATTCAAAAAGTGTGAAGAAGCCGCGAATAGAATATAGACAGATTCTTCGTCTTCTGCGCATGCACCCAACATTGACCTACCCGAAACAACTCCAGCTGCCAAAGTCATATGGTCAACAGTGATGAACGTGTTCGTTTATATCTTAATCTTCAAAATACAACCACTTTTATTTGAATAACGTACTTTTACTTATTCGACTTTAGTCTAATTGCATTAAAAACTGGCCAGAGGACGTATACAAATATCTCATAGAACTTGTTTAAGTAACGAGTGTTCGAACCTCAAATCCTATCCACGTCGTTTTATGACAGTCGTGTTGACAACAAATCAGTTCAATGTTGGGACACGGAGTTTGGTTCTTCGCAGCTTTACCCCATATTCACTATACGCTTGTTACTTGAAGGTCACAGGTTCCCGTAGTCGCTGGTGTCTTTAACTGTTAAAGATCATTTGCAAATTTACCTATCAGTGTACACGTATAGTAAGAAAGCTTAACTGCTAGTCCCGTTCATTCAAAAGCATCGTTCCTACGTTTGTTCAGGAAAAGAGTAAAAAAAACAGTGCGAAGATTCCAACTTAGTATTATAGTAGCGACGCTCAATATTCCTACATTTATAGCGGAGGAAAAAAACGTCCGTCATCGGGTAAACGCTTTTTGTTTTGCTTGCAGGTAAAGTTATACTGTAACACCGAGAACTTCACAGGAGAGAGTGTTAGATGTGTACATAAAATTTATGTTATTAAAATGTTTGATACCGTGTCCGCACGATGGACCATAGATATTAATTAACCGCAAGCTAAAATTAATTTTTACTTTTATTCCATCTATAAGATATAATATTTAATTTATAATTGATATGAATAAAACAGGGAGAAAAAAGGTGTGTTGGTAATGCCTGGTAATAAATAGTTCTTATGCAAAATAATATTACACTGACTGCGCTCTCATCCATTGTGCAGTCTCTTTGGTGTAATTTTCTGTACTTGGATAAGCTTGGTTTCATGAGGCGGAGGAATATCCTGGAAGTAGAACTTTAGCAAAGCTTCAGAAAAGTTNAAATTTATGTTATTAAAATGTTTGATACCGTGTCCGCACGATGGACCATAGATATTAATTAACCGCAAGCTAAAATGAATTTTTACTTTTATTCCATCTATAAGATATAATATTTAATTTATAATTGATATGAATAAAACAGGGAGAAAAAAGGTGTGTTGGTAATGCCTGGTAATAAATAGTTCTTATGAAAAATAATATTACACTGACTGCGCTCTCATCCATTGTGCAGTCTCTTTGGTGTGATTTTCTATACTTGGATAAGCTTGGTTTCATGAGGCGGAGGAATATCCTGGAAGTAGAACTTTAGCAAAGCTTCAGAAAAGTTNATACTTGGATAAGCTTGGTTTCATGAGGCGGAGGAATATCCTGGAAGTAGAACTTTAGCAAAGCTTCAGAAAAGTTGGAATTAACGGTGAACAGCCTATAGATGGTGAGGTTAATATTGTATAAAATTATTCATGTTAAGGTTCGACTCTCAAGACCTCGCTGTTAAGAGCAGCCCAAATATCTTCACTCACTCGCTTCACGTTAGGGATAGAAGGGTTAAAAAGTTAAGATAGAAGTAGAGAGGCTACCGATTAACTGCACCCAACTGTACGACATGCAGAATTAATTATAAAGTAATGCACACACTATCAAGATTGTCAAAAAAAAGCACAATTATATTGCGTATGAAAGAAAATGCCTATATTTTCATGTGTTTCGCAACACTGTAAAATATTTTGTTGGAATTTATTTATTTAAATGTTTTAAAAATCAATTGTGGTGGCCTATTTTTAATCAAAATCTACGCATTTTCCATTTTGGATTATTAAGAAAGCAGATTTTGAGAAAATCCTCAAGCAGGGCAATCATAACAATTACTCTGGTTGTAAAAAAATACTTGCACATTTTTAAGCTAGTAGTCACGACATGGGGGATTTTAATTATTATGTTCTTTGATTATATAATTTGACGGTAAATTAATACTGGCAGTTTTATTCGCGCGCGAGGTTTTGTGGAAGAGTAGCTTCATGTCAGAATGTGACAGAATATTACTAATAATTAAGACCAGTAAATTTTAGCGTAAAAATCGGAGCACACAGTAGACTTCAATACTATATACACACAACAGCTGTTGTTATACCTCCATTGGCTGCTGGTGCCATGCCCGGCTTTGACCAAGCCACTCAGGACTAAGTAACTCCGAAACTGAACCTTCGTGATTCGTGCGCAAACTGTTAACATGGNGCTTTGACCAAGCCACTCAGGACTAAGTAACTCCGAAACTGAACCTTCGTGATTCGTGCGCAAACTGTTAACATGGGCCAGAACATTTTTTTTAGCCAATCAAAGAAGCCGGATGACCCTACAGTGATTTGGACTGTATCTTGCCTCGAAATATTTTCGCGAAATATCACTGCCCCTACTAATAATGAACCTCGACATTCCTTACTTGAGTAAACGTATATTTTGCATCAAAATAAATTTTTGGGGGTGGGGGAGGGAAGGAATTCTGCCACACGCGATAATCTTTCAAAATCATTGTTAAGTTTATTTTATTATTTTTCAAAACGGGGATCACGGTGACTGAGTGGTTAGTCTGCTCGCCTCTCACCAAGGCGAACCGAGTCCACTCCCCGGCCGGGTCACTCCCGGATTTTCGCATGTGAGAATCGTGCCGAACGATGCCGCTGGTAAGCGGGTTTTCTAGGGGATCTCCCGTTTCCTCCGCCCCTTCATTCCGACGCTGCTCCGTACTCACCTCTATCACCCTCATCGGCTCTCAAGACCTCGCTGTTAAGAGCAGCCCAAATCTCTTCACCCACTCACTCATTTTCCAAAACATAGTATTTGAAATATATGTTATTAAAGGACATTGTGTTTTGGAATCGTCTATCTATCAATTGAAAACTGAAATTCCTTGTCGCAACAAAAAACATTCCGTAATTATCATAAATTTTGCTTCTGAAAGGATGTATTAAAACTAATGTTTCAAACACTGGAGAGATTTTTATTTTAATAGATGTTACCAGTATCTTCCGCACGAAAGATATCGGCAAAAAAAAAAGGATCATAAAGTTATTTTTTGCAAGCACTTTTAACTCTTAAGCGGTAATTATTTAGACAGCATAGCTTTTATTTAAACGGGCATGTATCTGAAAAACTGTTACCGACCCCTTGCATGCAACATGTTTCAGTAGGCCCATAGGTCGTTCTGCGTCCAAACTACCCCATCGGGGTTCTCTTGCGGAATTAATGAGGCCAATCCGTATGCGGTATGGTGATGTGAACGAGCAAGTCGTGACAGAACATTAAACCGTGGTATGAGGTCTCTTCACGCCAGATGTGCCATACATGTGTGTTCGCCAGTATTTCCTTCTCGCCTGGATGAAAAAAACATGTTTACTACTGACGCGAAAACCATAGTTGTGGTCAGAAATATGTTTAACAATTCTGACCTTTACCTTCTATATATTTATATACGGTATGACACGATTTTTGCGGTGGGAAGTACAGTGGATTCGCAAGTTTTTGGTGCTAGCGATCTGTTGTTTGAAGAGGTTTAACTAACTAATTGTGCTATCTACGGCGGTACAAATATAGAGAAAAGGTTGGTGATGGCCATTTATTTAGTTTCTGGTAAGTAACTACCGCAAAGTATTAATTTAGAAGAGTATGAAAGAAAACTGATGTGAATTTATGATTGCTTAATGCGGTTATATTGTTTAGATTAAATTTCTTACCCATCTGTCCCGATATCATAATCGGCTTGTGTCAAAATTTAATCAACATTGTCACGACAAGCCTGTAAGCTTGTATCAAGCCTACTGTGCAAGCAAGTAAATTTTAATCAAGCTAACTAGTCTTCACGGGTTAAGATTGTAGCAAGTATGGCTTGTAAAACTTTCCACGAGCCTGCCTTGGCAAAATTCAAGCATAGTTCAAGTCATCTGCAAGCTTTCCCTCAGCAAGTTTGTGCCAATCATGAGACATTTGGTTTGAATCAAACTTGAATTACGCATGATATGGCAAGCTTTATTAGGCAAGACAAATTCAAGTCAAATGGTAAACTTGCCACAAGCTTACATGCCATCTGATGTTTAGGGAAGAGTAGAGTTAAAGTGGTGTTGCCGACAACAGTAGCATGTGTTTTCTGTTAAAGTTGCTGTTTACTATGGCTGGAACAAAATTGATATTCCTATCAGTTGTGTCTGTAGTGGTTTCAAATTTATCACGTAGTTCAGAATTGAATGTTCGATAATTTCCAGAGGGTAAAAAATAGAAGTCGCCACGCATGTGTTGCTGATGAACACATTATCGTTCCTGAGTACTGGATATTTCGACGTGCGGTGTACAACAAATATAGAAATTAAATTGTCTCAAATATCGTAATTTTATTTACAAGTAATTCCAGTATCCGCGCGCAGACACCTCAGATGCGTAACACGTCAGTTATCCAATCACAAAAGCGGATCTGAGCTAAAGTGTTATGAAACACATCTGGTCATTAAATATTTTCACGAAAATCGGGTGTCCCTAGCCATTGGCCACTTGTCTCTGTGTGAAGTCTCTCTTACATGAGTGAACCAATAAAAATTAAGTTTCTCCCATACTATAACATCCGTGATTCGCGGGCAGACGGTGTTTTGGAACACAACTTGTCCTGAAAAACATGTTCTCCTAATAAATACACAAAATACATATAGCGGGGAGTTTACTCTGATGTATGCGTACCATTCGTTAATTGGCTGTGCGATGCTGTGGAAGTTGTCCTCTTATCTGACGGGTATTGCGTCATACGAAATTATCCATATTGGTTGGGATTTCCACCTGATAAGTAAATTACCAGGCGCTGACTGGCTAATGGTGTTGCGCTATGTTGCTGACCAGTGACGTCATTTTTCTGGTGTGCGACTGGAGTTCGTAGCAGAAAGAGGCTGTTTCATTTATTACTTTCCAAATTTCCTGTGACTCTGAGTTAACAAGATACAATCTAAACATACAACTCTCTTACAACATGCAACCAAGTCAAGAAGGTAAGTTAGTGCTCTCCACAGCAGAAGCTACTAGACATCATATGCCACCTTGTGATTACAGCGGATTGATAAGAGTAGCGTAATGCCAAGTAATAACGCAAATGTTTCAGATCTTTACTTATGAACTTTCCCATAAAGTAGGCCTACACTCTTATCTTTTGGGCTTGAGCCGCATCGGATAAATCTTCTTCGACGACGTTTCGGCAGTCGTTGCAGCTGTCATACTCGGGTCGCATTGCGAGACCCCGAGTATGACGGCTGCAACGACTGCCGAAACGTCGCCAAAGAAGATACATCTGACGCGGCGGAAGCCGAAAAGATAAGAGTGTATTGGCAACGGCCGCGAGAGACTGCGATTAATTTCCTATAAAGTGTTTATTCACACTTTCTGCAGCGATGTTGTTTCAAACCCAGCGTCGAGAGTTGTCTGCATTTTGCAGGGGAAGGTTAAATTTTACCGGTACTGTATGCTGCGATGCTCAGTGCCCAATAATCACCCCTGGATGTAACGGATTCGCGAACCTTTCTGCTGCTCTAAGTCATGACCGGTTCATGCCACTATTCGCCGAACGGATATCCAACTGCTTGTTGTATATCCGTGATATTGACCTTTACCTTAGAAAAACAAAAATCATAAAAATCGAGAAATATTAAAAAAAAAAAAATTTTATTTCAAAAATGGCGAAACTATATTACTGTCCACGATCACCATTTGGATGTTCGTGACCTTGATCCTGACCAAGGCGAACTAAAACCCAAAATCTAAAGAAAAATTGTAAAAGACCGGGAAACATCATTAATAAAAAATGCTAAATTCGCAAAATTATGCAAACCATGATTCAAAGACTTGCTCGCAGAAGGTTTGGGGTTCAAAATAAAGATGGTATCCTCCCGGCACGACGACCAGCAGATGACTGACCCCCACCACTAACCCCTCTAATTTTTTCGTGTTATATAATCAACCTCCTCTACCCCATCACTATATTCAAGTGACTATTTAGTAAATCCCCTACCCAGCCAACTAACCCCTCCAACCAATCGTGGGTTTTCGTCACATTTAGTTATTACTCGCATCCGCTCTACCCTCCACCCTCCTTACTCCCTCCCAGCTTATACACTAAAGCTCAACCGCCACCACTATCACTAGATTACGCTGGTGATTTCACGATATCACATTGCTCGCTCATGATTGGTTGTTGGTCACATGACATCTTGTCCTCTGCAGATATTTAATGTAGTCAAAGGCGCGCCACGTCACAGTTCTTCGTCTGATGCGAGAGGTGAAAGATCACTCTCTTCCCTGGAGTTTTCAGCATTCAGTTCGTTAAGTTATTTTATGTTCATCTCTTTTCCTTCAAATTTTGCAGGGTATTATCGAACGTGCTCGCAATTACACGTACATTTCTTCACTAAAGTTAAAAACCATGCCTAAAATTTAGTATAGCAGTTCGAACCAGTGAGCTATTGGAGTATAGATATAAAGATGAAGCATTCGTTAAATGGTATGCTTAAGACCAACACCCCGACTTCGTCTTTGATGGTACCATCGTTGACTCTTTCTTGACTGTATACGTTGTCGTCGATGCTATTTGGAAAAAAAAAATGTATGAGCCCAACTCGGGTAATTGATATATTGAAAGATTGATGGCTGAAAAGAAAATTAAGACTGTATCACCCGAGTTGGGTCTTCTTTAAGATAAATCTGTCCCTAGTTCGTTCCCAACGATATGTCTAGATTTTTAAAAAAATGTTCCTCGATCATGTACAGATACGATACTTTGTTCAGCAAGCATGTACAGCGCAATAACTTCAGTTTGCGTTTTACGAATGTTTCGTGGTTAGCCTGTAGTAAAATGCTAGTTTCAATGCTGTCGCTTATCCGAAGTAATTTTCGCGTTTGAGATTCAGAAAAAAAGGTAGCGATAAGGGCTACACTGCCACGTTCATTTAGTACACTATCACCGCTGGCGCAAGTTGCTGAACTGAAATGCTGTGTTCTCGTCGTGTTTCATGTACATATGGGACTTAAATTAGTGACACTTAATTTTTATTCATAGACCGTCTGCAGTAAGGTTCAATACAGGCTCCTATACGATGTTCATGGTAAAGTGAGCACTTTTGAGGCCCTAGTTACTTTTTCCTTTCAGCCATTTTGTATCCTCTAGCTACATTTTTAAATAAACATTAAAATGTAAGTAATAAACACAGTGTATATTCCACCGCACTCGAAAGTTAACTCCCAAGACTAAAGTAAAATATATTTATTGACTAGGCCTATTATTCCAAATGAGAGGGCTTTCAAAAATGCTCACTTTAACGTGAATAGCCTTTAACAAGGATTATTTGGCAGCATGCAGTGCCCAATAAGACGCCAGGCCCTTTCGCATTGCTTCGAACAGCCGATCAGCAAATGGGTATGACCCTATTAAAGGAACCGCCTTTCCATATCGTCTCGTTGTACTCATCTACTATGTCTGAGGTATGCTTTCTTTTAGTACGTATACATAGTGGGGAAACGTTTAATAGCGTCCTTAAACGAAACCGTATTTCAAACATGCTGCTACGCACGTTTAACGCCAAATAGGCGACCGCCGTAAAAACAGATTTCCATTTTCTTTTTTTTCACATTATTCTGATTTTAAGTGGTAAGTTCAAAATGTCTAACGAGCCACCCGGCTAAGTTACTGGAGCCACAGCCATATTTTAGCAGGCAGGCTCCTAATTTCGTTACATTATACTGCCCAACTTCATCCACCGGACAAAGTTATGAAAAGATTAGGTCTTATTTTTTTCCCCGGATACAGTAATTCAAATGGTGTCATATTTCAGGTATGTAGATATCTGCTAAAACTGCATTCTCAGAGGGAAATGGGCTATACATATTTAAGTTAAAAATTTAATGATATTCAAACAACCCTAAAGGATTAAGAGAGAAAATTCCGCAGCTATAGAAATAGTTGGAGAAAAACTGTCCAGTTAGTTATTCACAGCTTGGAAATACGAACTAGTTTCTGCGCCTGTGTGGTAAATGATTCCTTCTGAGTAGCACGTAAGCTCGCGTAAAAGTCTCTCAGAAACAGGATTGCAACAAAAAGTTTCCCTTTTTTCATATGCGATGTAAGCTCACGAATTCTGTACAATTCATCCTAGAATTTATCTTCTCTGGGACGTTTAAACAAACTGTGTGCTTACTTTTCACCGTCTCATTTTGTTTCAGTGAGCATGGTGCATGCACACAACACAATAATTTAGGCTACTTTAAATTGAAAAAAAAAAATTGGAAGGAAACTAACTAAAATCACTTTCTAAAAAATTATTATTTTTAAGGTTTATACCTTCAATTTTTATGCCTTAAATGTCTATCATATCACATTTTATTTTTTGTGATGATCCATAAGGGTTAGTAACAGACGAGTAGTGTGAACGCCAACTTCCAGGTTGGTATAAAACTTTACAACCGTTATGTCGCATTTCGCCACAATTTCTGAATCCAAAATCGATTGATGGAAGTACTTCTGACCCACACAGATTAATTCAGAATTGGACCCAATATGCAAACTGCACCACAGTAAGAAAAATTTCGCACTCATGCTTCTAATACATCGCCCAAATCTGCTTCCCGTTACTTCCACGTACAGGAAAATTTTCAAATAGTAACTATCGTCGTAATAAAATTAAATGCATTAAATATTCCTATATTTCTCTTTTATCCTTACTATCGTTCTTATTACTGAAAAGTGTGTGTTAAAAAATAATGGAATAAGCTAAAGAGAATATGGGCAAATTCACAAGTACCTAAATGTCTCTCATGACCCGGTCATCGTAACCTAAGTGTGTATTATTGTTATCCCTTAACATGGCACTGTTGATATTCGATAATATAGTTTGTATATATCACTGAAGATATATTAAACTTGTAATTCAGCATTGCTGCAGTAAACGACATACAGCCTCTGCACCACGTTTTCTGTTAATTTTGCCAAGTGCGATACGAGGTTACACAGAGTTTTGTAGACCATTGTGACTGCAGAGAGATCAGACTTAAGCTGCAACCCAATTGTTAGGAGCAGGTGATGAAAAACACAGACGTACAGAACTTGGTGAACTAAGTTCAGCTAACTGCCGCTAGATAGCAACCACGTCGAAGGGGTTTATGACGCCAGGTCGTCTGCCGGTGCCATGAGAAGTGAGACGAGAGCAGCGTTACTTGCTCTCCCACAAATCCCTCAGCCGTTAAATGTCCTTTCCAGGGTTTGAATATAGCATATAACGTACGAGAATAACGCCTGACTACTGAATCGCACCCTTTGTACTCAACGTTTATAGCCAATAATAAAAATAAGCAATACTCTTTTCAGGCACAAATGTACACTGTCAGACAATGACAATAGCGCACCACCAAGAAATAAAGTGATAAGTAAATAGCAAGAGTATGGGTTGGTACGCACACAAACCCATGTTTGTGCGTTTGCACTTGATTGTACACCCGCCAGTGGCGCTGCAAGTACCGACCAGCGATCGTAGGCACTGGCGTGTAGTCGAAGCCACATTAACGTGAGAAACCCCAGACGATACCAAGCAAGGTCAGTGAAGAAGAATGCCGGGAAGACGCTAAAGACTTCACTTTACGAATTGATGGACTTTGAGAGAGGACTCGTAACCGGGCTGAAAACCGCAGGTGGTCGTATCGCCGTGTAGTCTACTATGTGGATCGTTTGTGCCATATTGTCCGATGCTGTTGTGAGCCGTGCACTGTTAGAATAAATGCCCATAAAATTATGGAAAATACTGGTTACAAATTATCCAGAGATCTGCATTAAATTACGGTAAATTTCACATGAATCTCCGTGAATTTCACGAAACGTGTCCACAATCTTTCAAGTTTTTTTTTTGTTTTCTTCTCGTTATAAAAAGCGATAACAAAAAAGTTTTACTTTCGTTATGTGAGTGATTCACTGTGTATAAAGATGACTATAAAAAAATAAAACATTTTGTTCGGTGGCAGGATTTGAACTCGGAAAAAAGATTTGACAGCCCAACACCATCCACTTCCCTCTACCCTTTCACAAGAATTAATGTTGTAAATACGGGATTTATTTAGAATGATTCATGTACATAGTTTCTAGCCATGTTAGTCGTGTGCGATTTTGTATTTTTATTTGAGATTTAAAAATAGAGGTAAGAAAAAGAGTTTTACTTTCGTAATGTATTCCACTGTGCATAACGAATAAATTAAAAAGTCTAAACATTGTGTCACGTACTGGGATTTAAACACGAATCAAAAAGTTGAAAATTAATAACTCGAAACAACTCGCCAACCACACCTTTAAACAGAGTATTTCGTAAATATGGATGCAAGTGACAAACGTGCCTGTCTTAGTTTTATAAACCACAAATATAGCAAGCGCTCTAATACGACTTTAAACTAAGTTTCAAAAAAATTGTTTTATTTTCATTACGTGCGTGTTTCACTGTGTATACAGAAGGTTTTGTCCTTTAGCGAAATTTGAACAAGAATCATCGAATTGTCACTCCATGAGTGGTTCGCCACTCACCTACTACTATTTTACAAGTAGTATTATTGTGAAGATGGGATTTTATACGCTTCACTAATCGTCTGCATTGTTCATGTCTCAAATCCGAAGCCATAAGAATATGAACAGCTTCCGTATTTTATGTTTAAGGATTACATTTCCGTTATTCGTCATTACGTAGTGCCTTTCCGTAAATTAACTATACATCTCCGTCATAGTTCCCGTAAATCTACAGAAATTTTAACAGCGTGGATACGTGGAGGCACCCTTTGAGGATCGACTCAGGATTGACGGATCGTACGTCAGGCGCGGAGGGATACCATGGCCACCCGGTTGGGGCTGCTGTGTGCAGAGGAACTATTTCTCGACGCCTTGCGGAGACGAATCTGCGATCACAGTGCCCGTTATGTGTGCTGTCACTAACTCCGTAATAGCGGTTGCTCCGTTCGCAGTGGTGTTGTCAGGCCAGAGCAATGTGGAACGCTAGAGACTTGCGATGCGTGGTGTTCAGTGATGAGTGCCGCTTCGTTATGAGCACTGATAATCACCACGCCCGGGTGTGGAGGGTCCCTGGTGAACGCCACAATCCCAATATCGTTATCGTTATCGAGCGGCACACTCCCCCCATGGAAGAAGCATTATGGTCTGGGGAGCCATAGCCTACAACAGCCGATCCGCTCTCGCTGTGTTACGTGCAATATTGACAGCCCGGCGGTATGTGGACGAGATCCTATTTCTGACCGGGATTCCAGGTGCGATATTCCAGCAAGATAACGCCCGACCGCACACGGTATGGTTCACCCAGGTCTGCCTCCGTCATGTCCACACGTTACCATGTATGACCAGCCCGCTCCGATGACATGTCACCAAGCGGGCATGTGTCGGACCAGTTGAAACGCCAGCTGCCGCCATGCCACAGTATCCGGGATTTCGAACCCACCATCCATCAATCATGGGAACGTCTGCCTCGGAACAACATCTGTATAACTACCTCTATAAAGTTTCAGTACCATCCGACGCATCATTCTGTGTGCGCTATTTTTGTTGTCAGGCAGGGTATTTAAATTGCAATCGATTTTTTTTGCAGCAACTTCCTGTGTCACATTGCTCTTAGGATATGCGAAAGTTAAGTACTTTATTGTAACGTGAGCGATATATCGAAACGTAACACTAGTGCATTCGAACGAGGGAGAAGGGAAGCCGGGTCTTAGGTCATGCGCCCCGGACTCTGGAGCGTGAAGATACAGTCTGGCACGGTATCGATTGATCGCCGCCGTGGTCTCGATCCAGCTTCTTGCCACCCGACAGTTCTACAGCCACTGGCCAGGGAAACCGCACGCAACCGTCATGTATTGTGAAAGGAGCGCGTCCTGTTTTTCAATTTTATTTTTTTGACTACTGATTAGTGAGCTGAACCATAGAGGGAATTCCGGAAAGAGAACTATGAAGCTGTTAAATGCAGTCTCTCGAAGGAGGATTCCTAGATATACACATCGAGCGAACTGGCGCTATGGTATNAACGCCACAATCCCAATATCGTTATCGAGCGGCACACTCCCCCCATGGCAGAAGCATTATGGTCTGGGGAGCCATAGCCTACAACAGCCGATCTGCTCTCGCTGTGTTACGTGGAATATCGACAGCCCGGCGGTATGTGGATGAGATCCTATTTCTGACCGGGATTCCAGGTGCGATATTCCAGCAGGATGACGCCCGACCGCACACGGCATGATTCACACAGGACTGCCTCCGTCATGTCCACACGCTACTATGCATGACCAGCCCGCTCCAATGAGATGTCACCAGACGAGCATGTGTCGGACCATTAGAAACGCCAGCTGCCGCCATGCCACAGTATCCGGGATTTCGAACCCACCATCCATCAATCATGGGAACGTCTGCCTCGGAACAACATCTGTATAACTACCTCTATAAAGTTTCAGTACCATCCAACGCATCATTCTGTGTGCGCAATTTTTGTTGTCCGGCAGGGTATTTAAATTGCAATGGATATTTTTTGCAACAACTTCCTGTGTCACATTGCAGTACTTTATTGTAACGTGAGCGATATATCGAATCGTAACACTAGTGCAATTGAACGAGGGAGAAGGGAAACCGGGTCGNAGCCGGGTCTTAGGTCATGCGCCCCGGACTCTGGAGCGTGAAGATACAGTCTGGCACGGTATCGATTGATCGCCGCCGTGGTCTCGATCCAGCTTCTTGCCGCCTGACAGTGCTACAGCCACTGGCCAGGGAAACCGCACGCAACAGTCATGTATTGTGAAAGGAGCGCGTCCTGTTTTTCAATTTTATTTTTTTGACTACTGATTAGTGAGCTGAGCCATAGAGGGAATTCCGGAAAGAGAACTATGAAGCTGTTAAATGCAGTCTCTCGAAGGAGGATTCCTAGATATACACATCGAGCGAACTGGCGCTATGGTATTCCACTGGACTCTCATTTAGGAGAATCTGGGTTCGATTCCCGGTAAATGACTCCAGGTGAATGCTGGGACGGTTCCTTACTACAGGCCATGGCCTATCCTTCATCGTTCCTGTTTCTCTGAGTTCCTTGCTCCATCTGTATGGACCTCGCTGACAACGAGATGTTAAACCCCAACCTACCTATCGAGAAGTACATAATGCGCGAAGTACCTTATTCTGGAACTAAGTTATTTACAAAAGGCGTCTTAATAATGTATGAAATACAATTAAATCAGAAACATTCCTCTCCCATATTTTTTAACGTATACCTGTTAGCCCTAACCTAAAAAGACCAGCTAAACTAACCTATAAAACCGGTGGATATTTTGTTTGAAGTAATTAAACTAGTCTATAACATCAGGTGAAAAATTTTTGTTACAGTTTAAATTTACAATGGTAGTTATTTACCATTTTAAATTAATTTAAACGAATCTAAAATAGTTTGTGATCAAGTGTTTTTCAGTGCGTATAAACATAAAAAAAACTTTGGCAATATTCGGTATACCTTTACGGGAAATGTTTGGTAGTATGCTCATGCTAGCTGTGCCGAGACCAATTTCCGAGACCCAAAGTTGAGCGATATTTTAGCCAACTCTCGATTACCACAACTGTGCTATACGTGCGTATAGAGTTTACTACGCTTCCTCTGATAGAGTTTTTTATGTAAAGAAGATATATTCAACCATCTTTGATCACATTATTTTGAAAGCACTTCTGGCAACTCGTGAGCGAATGTTCATGATGTGCGCAGAAGATGGTAAGTCAGTCTACCTCGTCTTTATTTCATCGGTTGATCTTCAGAATGAAAATTGCCACTAATGTTTTAACCATAATTTTTGTCCGTGAGCTAAAAAGGAAGGTCGGTGTTAATGTGAATTCACAATTTAAATGATAGCCCAAATATAAAATTATTAGGCCTACCACAGCATTACCACGCCGAAGATTGGACAAATGAGGAAGTGGCTTCAGTTTTTTAATCCCCTTCCCGTCAAATTTTGTACAGCGCCGTAAGTCATGCCCCTTAACATTTCAATCTTATACTAACTTATGTGCNCAGTCTCTCGAAGGAGGATTCCTAGATATACACATCGAGCGAACTGGCGCTATGGTATTCCACTGGACTCTCATTTGGGAGAATCTGGGTTCGATTCCCGGTAAATGACTCCAGGTGAATGCTGGGATGGTTCCTTACTACAGGCCATGGCCTATCCTTCGTCGTTTCTGTTTCTCTGAGTTCCTTGCTCCGCCTGTATGGACCTCGCTGTCAACGAGATGTTAAGCCCCAACCTACCTATCGAGAAGTACATAATGCGCGAAGTACCTTATTTTGGAACTAAGTTATTTACAAAAGGCGTCTTAATAATGTATGAAATACGATTAAATCAGAAAAATTCCTCTCCCATATTTTTTTAACGTATACCTGTTAGCCCTAACCTAAAAAGACCAGCTGAACTAACCTATAAAACAGGTGGATATTTTGTTTGAAGTAGTTAAACTAGCCTGTAACATCAGGTGAAGAAATTTTGTTACAGTTTAAATTTACAATGGTAGTTATTTACAATTTTAAATGAATTTAAACGAATCTAAAATAGTTTTTTGAACAAGTGTTTTTCAGTGCGTATAAACATTAAAAAAAACTTTGGTAATATTCGGTATACCTTTCCGGGAAATGTTTGGTAGTATGCTCATGCTAGCTGCGCCGAGACCAATTTCCGAGACCCAAAGTTGAGCGATATTTTAGCCAACTCTCGATTACCACAACTGTGTTATACGTCCTTATAGATTTTACTACGCTTCCTCTGACCGATTTTTAATTTAAAGAAGATATATTCAACCATCTTTGATCACATTATTTTGAAGGCACTTCTGGCAACTCGTGAGCGAATGTTCATGATGTGCGCAGAAGATGGTAAGTCAGCCTACCTCGACTTTATTTCATCGGTTGACCTTGAGAATGAAAATCGCCACTAATGTTTTAACCATAATTTTTGTCAGTGAGCTAAAAAGGAAGGTCGGTGTTAATGTGAATTCACAATTTAAACGATAGCCCCAATATAAAATTATTAGGCCTGCCACAGCATTACCATGCCGAAGATTGGACGAATGAGGAAGTGGCTTCAGTTTTTTAAGCCCCCTTCCCGTCAAATTTTGTACAGCGCCGTAAGTCATGCCCCTTAACATTTCAATCTTATACTAACTTATGTGCAAATACGTGTAAAAACTCTTATCTCCTACCTGCCATGAAATCACCATCAGGTACTCTGGAAGACCTTAGGCTGACCGAACCTATTTCCTTCGTAGTTACTGGCAATACTACGTAGAACCACGGGAAGTTTTTCACTGGTTCTGAAAGTGAAAAGAGTAGCTATTTTATAGTTCCAAGTACAATACTGACTATAATTTTTTTTTTTCAAATTGCAACAAATCTGATATTTTTCATAGCAAAATGTCTAAGTTTGCAGACGGGTATTTCATGCATCTCACAGGTGAAAACTGCCGCTGCTTTGACGCGCGTGGCCGAGCAGAGAATATTTACATACGATTAAGGGAAAATGCCGCCTGCATCTCGAACTCAATCCTAACGAACCAGCAAAACGTCAGGATGTTATTTACTTCCAGTGACTAAAACGAGGAGCTTGCCAGATGCCGCCCGAACAAATAGAGAAGCAGCTCTCACTATGCAACTTTTGTCATAAGCGAAAATCAATCTCGCGTGCAGAAAACAAAATGTCACGTTTTGTTCGTCGCCCACCGACTTGATTTGTTCAAGCAAGTAGTATATCATTTTCAAATCCAACATAATCCTGACAGTTGCCTGAGCATGTATGGGCGACCAAAATGTTACGTCAATGAAACAGTTACTCATAAATATCTTCTTGGTCGTCGAATGGACATTATGGAGTGTGAGTAAAGCATATGTGGCCCATTTAAGTGTTACGTAAATTTTAATATTAAGTTTTGTATTAATTTTCATGCAAAATATTTATTCGGTACTCGGCTGTGCGTATAATGCTGTCCAAAAAGTCAGTGGATTAGATGAAAGTCCTACTCCTTCTGAAATACAATTAGACTATGCACAGAACCGCATTACCTACTATGCAGACTAGATGCGTGCCTTGGGCATAAATTGTTTGGGGGTGCAAAATTTACAGCAGTTCCCGCTAGAGGTGCCGCCTGTCGCCGTCAGCCATGCGTTTTAAAAACGTATTTAAGTGAAAATATTACTATTTACTTTGTTTTAAATTAACCAAGTAATTTTTTAATATTTGGATGGAATTTCATTAGTAACAGTAGCACGTATTAAACGGTCACATAATTACAGGTTATAGCGAAGAAGCCAGCAGGATATAACCAAAATTCAATGAATTATTAGATACTTTTAAAAAATTGGCTTACAACATTATTTGTGTTCAGATAGAGTTCTATGTTTGTGCGGAAAGGGGTTATAAGGAGAGGGATGCCTTCAATACATGTGCCTAGCGGCGCCGTATTTCTAAATGTGGTCCTGTCTATGCATTGAGCTCAATTTCATCAGTCGTTAATTTTTACATGTTGTGGAAGGAAAATTATTTGGCTAAACTAAAACCTCGGCAGGGCATTCAAAAGTACTCGATTAACCAATGACCACTTTTATAACAAAGTTTCATACACTGAGAAGCACTACTTTCTGTAGCCCATTCGTGATTACTTCCTGCTTTTCTGAAGCCCTGCTAAAGTTCTACTGCCTCGATATCCCTCCGCATCATGTAAACAAAGCTTAACTATGTGTATAAAATTACACCAAAGGGACAGCGCGCCGCATTCGTGCGCACTCGAGTGTAATAATGTTTTGCATACAAACTATTTCTTAGTAGGCAATACTAACACACCTATTTTCTTTCAGTTTCTATTAATATTAATTATAAAATTATTCATATAAGTTTAAAGTTCAGTTTAACCAAAAATAAAATACTTTTACGCTAACATAATAATAAAACGCTTGTGATAAGGAAATAATCAAGCACGTCATACATGGGGTGATTTTTCAAAGGTTTGATTCAAAAACCGTCTCTTTCTCGCCCCTCTTGTACGGAGTGCCCCACCATTCTCTCTCTCTCTCTCTCTCTCTCTCTCGTTTGCCGTCCACGCATACATTCATGGACACGGCACAGCGACGCCATTACCGTCACGACAGGTAAACAAGCTCAAGCATCGCACCCACGCCTCCCGGGTCTGCTGCACGAACCCGCACCACATCACCAGCAGATAACCAAGGCGTCCCCGGGCATTACCATAATTGTGGGGGGGGGGCAGAGAAGTAAGACAAATACCCCAGCGTCCGGGTTACGGACAACGCGGACTAGAAGCCCTTTAAGGAAAAATTAGAGTGACTTCCAGTTAAGCACTTCACAACACAGTATAACACGCAGGATCAATTAAACAGTAGTAAATACACCTGAGGTTGTTCACGGTTAACAGAACATTTTTTAATCAACCTTCGAAAAATGTCATTTGACGAACAAACAGACTGGGATGAGCACAGTAAAGTTGGCAACGATGGAGGGGGAGTAGATTCATGGCTTGACGTTGAATTAAAAATGTTAGTTAAACATTTGTGTCAACTGAAATTATTTCTTCTCTCAGCTTGCTTTAATGCAAATAATATTAACAACTAACAAATTGGTAAAACATTTAATTTTCTTAGGATTTCACAGTTACGCTTGACTGACGCATGAATAAAGTGATCAGTCCCATGACAATGTCAATTTTACATATGTCGGAAGAATACACAATTTACGTACAAGTAGATCTTAAGCAGGGCTTTCAAAAGATCTCAGTTTACCGCAAACAGCCTGTAACAAAATTGTCAGGAAAGTGCGATTTAAGTTGCATATGAAAGAAAACATCAAACTATTTGTAACGTAGAAATTTTTTGGCATAACCTACTGATTTATGTTTAAAAAAACCAATGATAATCCATTTTTAATCAAAATTCTAGCGCATTTCCAATCTAGATGACTCAGAAAGCATGGTTTTCAAAAATAAAATACTTTTATGAAACATGATCATTATAATAACTAATTACATTAATAAAAATTAGTAGTTATTGAAATAAATATTTACATAATAGATTTTATGCACATATATTTCAGTAAAATTATTTTAATGAATGAAGTGAATTAATAATTTAAAATATTTGTAAACAATATAATAACATTGCTTTATGGGGTTTTTTCTAAAGCGTATACATAGGAAATACGCTTTAATTTTGATTTAAAAAGTCTTGTTTGTGTATTTTTTTTAAATAATTTATGAACTGAATTTTAGCTAAATAAGTTTTAGTGTTACAAAATACAGTATGTGCTTTATTTTTTCTTTTGCAACTAAAAACTTACTTTCCGGACTGTCGGTAGTGTCTGTACTACTTTTAAAAGGACCCTCACTTTGTAGTCAGTTGCTGAGTTTAATCCTAAGCTACTCTACTTCTATTTTAAGATTGACAGATCCCACTAATTTTGGATATTTTTACAAATATTCGTAGCCATACTTCATGATCGGATGAAACTAGACATGGCAAAGAAAACTACTTATATTTTAACAGAACTGTTTAAGTTTGTGTGGTCTCAGTTATACCCGCATTTCCCTACGCGGGACAAAAACTATTAATTAATGAGAGAATTTTTGTGAAACCGTTATCGGGAAAAAATAATTCGGACTTCAAAACATATTTTTTATCCCCCCTGTGCCTTCACAAGCTTGATTTTTAAATATTGAATCTGGAAATTCAGTTATGGAGATTCAAGATGGCTGGGGTATTTCCACCTTAAAAATGTATAGTCTTGTGATGTCTTTTAACACGGAGGCAAGAGCAGATAATAAACATATTTATATCACGCTAGTAGAAGTGAGTCGTCCGTATTCTTAACTGCAGGAACACCAATTCTATTGGTCCTTTTATTTCCAAGTGCACTACCCTTTTGGTCCGGAATATACTGAACACACTTGCTGCACTGTAAAAGCGTTTATTATTGGCCTGCTGTCAGCAAATGCAGTGCCATGTTTGCAGTGTCTTTATTATGTATGTTTGTCGTGCGTAATATGATATTCAATCCATCACGTTCATTTGAGTTAATTACACTCAGTGCTGACAAAGTATTATTACGTAGCAGTGAAGCTCATGTGAACAGATGACTATGTAATTGTATGTCGGCAATATATTAAACAAACGTGAACGTCGAAAAATTACGCAACATTTCTTATAACTCTTTAATTTAGACAACGTAATATTACGTCGACAGCGGTCAACGTGTTAAATATCGTGAATTCATGATTTATATTCTCGCTATAGAATTAATACTTAATTAACTATTCCCAGGTCTACAACTTATTCATTAAATTAACTAATATTTCGGACGTATGCAATGTCAGAACCATGATGCATGCAATATAAAATCCACAAATATTTAAATAAAAACAAAAAAAAAAATTACACAACGAATTTTGTTACAAAGGAAATTAATGAGAAATAAACACCATAACTGATGTACGCACCCTTGAAGTTGGAGCTAAAACACGAGTTTATTGTAAATATTTGAGAAAGTAATCGACATGGAACAGTGTGTTATGAAGTTATCAGGCCTTAACTCGACGTGATCACACCTTCAAACATTGAACCAGGGCACCAGCGTGATTGCAACAACACCTTGCGAAAGACAGTTGCAGAAATCTCCTCCACCGGCCAGTAAACGGGGCCGAAAATATTAAACAAAGCTTCCGTTATAGGCCAGCGTAACATCGGGAGTGGCGTCTTTTGTCGTCGACCCGACCCGAGAGAAGACCACGGAAGATGGGTGTGTCCAGCCGTCATTAACCGCCTCCTAGAATCAGCCTCTCGCAACATGAACAAGGTGGGGACGTTCCAATTAGGATGTAATAGTAATGGCGTTAGGTAATAACGTTTAATACAATTAATTAACATCTTGGTATACCATTTAAAGCTCCCCGATCAATAGTCACGTAGATAGTTATTGTATAATCCTTATGTTCAATAAACCTCATCTGATACTATTGTGCTCTACCTAATCATGACTCATTATTGAGCTACGCCCATAAGCACCTTTCACGTATGAATTAGCATAAATAGCTTATTCGTAACAAATGATATTCAGGATAATGTGTGTAGCAGAATGAATATCTGCAACCACTGCAAAATCAATCTCTGGCATCATATTTTGTCATGGGAAAAAAAGGCTGCAACCCTGTTGTCGCATAAAATTTCATGATGGCAAAGCTTTATTGGTTTTCCAATGGTGGATTATTAATTAGCGCGTTAAAAATAACGAAAAAGGTCGACTCGTGTTTTACTCTACATGCAATAATGTTCGAGGGATTCATGCATTCATTTCGAAACCATTAGGTTATTAAATTCCTCGAAAACTGTGGTGTTTAGAATGACAGCACATGAAGAACTTTTTCTATAATTTCCAAGTACTGATTAACAATTCGTCATTGTGGAACCAATTAGTATTCAGCATCACGTAACAGTATAAAACACAGTGTTGCAACCCCTATTTTTTCTATGAAAATAAATCGCAGCTAAGGGTTTTGCCCTGGTTGCGGATATTCTTTAAGTTACACATCCCGAAGGACATTGTTCAATTTTAAATACTTTCCGTAACATTTACAATAAACTCGTGTTTTAGCTGTAGCTTCGACGTTGCGCCACAGCCCGCAGGAAGAATTTTCAGCCATAGGACGAATATATGTTTTCGTGAGAATTACACAGGTAGAGTTTGTCAGTATTATTCGATTTCACTCCAAATTCATTTTATATAGATATATATTTGTGTGTGTGTACCGAGTAATTGGACATATCCGCATACTGTTGGTCCTCTGTGGTTTTCATAAAAATTATGGCAACACTAAAGTTACAAGCAAAATTTTCCACCAAAATATTTTGGAAATTCTTAGAGCATTTCTGTTCTATATCACACGCGAGTTAATACCTAATATCCTAAATTACGTTGATAAATAGGATGAATCTTCAGTCAACCGCACCTGTTGGAACCATTATCTGAGGAAATTTATATTCAGCTTTTCTGATTTTCTCTCTATACTTGAAATCTCATCACAGAATCTGAAAGCGCCTGTTTCAGATTAAGCAGATGCAGCTACACACATATATTTCTCTTTTACATTAGACTTATCAGTTACGAAAAGCATACTGACCAAAATCCCAGAATCAAGCTTGTCTACTTAACTGAAACGCTTTCCTAAACATTTGGGACAGTTCCTCTTCTAACTCTGTCGTAATTACACTAGAAATCTTCTTAAAAATTCGCAAACGGTTTCAACCTTTTACTCGCTGTTTAAATGTTTTACGTGGCCGTCATTACATATATGAGCTCGTTGAAAAGTTCATTTACCGGGTGTCTTTGTACGTTAATAGTGAAGAAACTATTAAAGACAATCTGATAGGACTGCGCAATATTTGACGCTACAAGGATAACGTTGGGCTTGTGCGAGAGTTTATAGCCATTCAGCTGTTCCCAGTTCCATTGGCAGCCATTAGCGGCAGCACTACTATTAAAGAGGAAATGGCGGAGGTAACAAGGTTTTATTTTGAGCAAAGTAAGTGCATTTTCAAGTGCGTTGTTGGAAATATGAGAACGTGATTAAGATGGAGAGACGAAGGACAGAATTCGATACTGCGCCACCGTCACGTATAACAATGCCACGGTTAGGTGACAAATTTGATAGGGACGGAACTGTGTGTGATGTGAAGAAAGAACCGTGCGGCCGGAAGAAAACGACAAAGTACTAAGGAATGTGGGGGCTGTGTAGCACATATTCACACTTTACCCCTGGAAGTCGAAGTTCGTAAGGCAAGCTGCGTCTGAGTCGGGTATCAGTAAATCAAGTGTACATCGCATTTTAAAGAAAGTAAAATAGAGGCCCTACATTTCCACGTTACTTGACGCTGTGTATGAAGGTGACCGAGATAGGCGTGTCAAATTTTGTGAGTGGGTTGTGAACCTGTTAAATGACAACATTATTTTACTGAAGTGATTGTGGTTCGATGAGGCAGCATTTAAGTTGAATGGAACTGTCAGCCACCACAACTGTGTATACTGGGCTGATGAAAATCCCCACACTGTGGTAGAACAAGCAGTTAATCCTTGTGGGTTAGCAGTACGGTGAGGTATGTCTCAGTTCCATGTTGCAGGGAAACATTGTGCCAGGTGTTCATTAGCTCTACTCAGATGCCGATTCCTTTTTCCAGCTGGACGATACACCGCCACATTGCCATCGAGACGTACGGTCGCCCCTGGATGAAATGTGTTAGAAGCTGGATAAGCTGATGAGAAAGTGTCGAGTGTCTACCCGGATCTCCAGATTTAGCACCGTTCGCTTTTTCTTTTTATCTGTGATGAACTCTGAAGAACACTAGGTACGCCACAAAGTCACAGTCACTGGATGCCGCGAGAGTCGCGATTGTGACCGCCTGTGAATCTACTCTCATGGGAACAGTAGCTACTGTTTGTTGTTATGCTATACAGTAATTGCAGATGATGTCCTGTCGCTGTAACTGTCGTTAACATTTACACTCGCCGAATGTTGTCCTTATAGCATTAGATACAAGCAGTCATTGGCTTGTCTTTCAGAGTTTGTTATTAACGTTCAAAGAGTGTAAACATTAATTAGGGACATCCGGTATTTTACATACAGATTAAACCCCCTTCACAATGTCAAAGTTAGCACATGACTACGGAATTAGCAAGCTGTTAGTTTCTGAATTAGTTTTAGAAAATAAACTCTTCCATTAAATGTCGACAGCAAAGCGACCACCTAGTTAAAGACGATACTACCACAAGCTTCTTCATATTACAGCTATCTGCATCATTTATACGAGGACTCGCACTATTGAATTTCTTAGCTTTCATTCACGGATACACCCTTACGGCTACTTTCGACGTTATCCACGATTTATTATTTCCTTAACTCCCCTTGGCCTGCTGTTAAATATGCTTCACTAGATGCCAACGAACAGAAGTGACCTATGACATTTCCTCCAGCGAACAGTTTATACTGTATCTTATTTTCCATAGATATCAAAGGCAAAATGTAATATCGATAGCATTACATGCACATTGTGTATTCTTCCACCATTTGTAAAATTAACATTGTCGTGGGCCTGATTACCTTATTCATGCGTCATGCAAGAAAAACTATGGAACTGTTAAAAAAAAAAAAAAGAAGAGTAAATATTTCACAAATGTACGTATTATTACAAGCCTTAAATAATCAGAAAACACAAGAAATAATTTCAGTATTCATAGCTGTTTACCTAACACTTTCATGTTGCCGTAAAGACATGGAACTACTTTCCCTCCGTCGTTACCAACTTTTCTGAGCGTATGCATGTCAATGTGCCCGTTAAAATATATCCCGGCAGATAACAGTGACATTTTTAAAACAGTGAAAATTTCCAAAAATGTTTAGTTAATCTTGAACAGCCTATACAATTATGGATACACTGTGTATAACCTGTCCACAGTAAAGTGAGCATTTTGAAATGAAAGTTTGAAAAATTATCTATTTTAGCGGCACACTGACTGGCGTGCGCCTAGTAAATTGCTAACGACAGATGTAAAGTAGTTCCACGGTTCATCATTGAATTAAAAGGTTAGGTATGCATTTGTGAATAAAAGAATGACTTATTATGCTTTCTGCTTTCTTTTAACGCATACACGTCTAAAAATTTACAAATCTGTAGAATATTTACTTTTCCAATTATTTCACAGTTTTATTTGACCAGCGCACGAATAAAGTGATCGGACACATGGCAATGTTAATTTTACAAATAGTGTAAAAATACAAAATGCGCATGCAAGTAGATCTTAAGCAGGGCTTTCAAAAGTGCTCAGTTTACCGTGAATGTTGTATATAGTTTAGTCATGGTTTCTTCACACTTTTTGAATTAAACCTTTGAAAAATCACACCATGTAAAACGTGTTTGGTTGTTTCCCAGTTATGTCATGTATCACAAGCACTTTATACTTGTATTAACATAAAAGTGCCTTATTTTCGTTTAAATTTAAATTTTATTCATATTTTATTCATAAATCATAATATTTCATTTACAATCAATAATAATTAAAACAGTGAGAAAATAGGCGTGTTGGTATTGCCTAGTAATAAATATTCCTTATGNAATTTACAATCAATAATAATTAAAACAGTGAGAAAATAGGCGTGTTGGTATTGCCTAGTAATAAATATTCCTTATGCAAAATATTGTTAAACTGAGTACGTACGAATTCGGTGCGTTGTCCATATGGTGTAAATTTCTAGACTCGGATAAGCTTAGTTTGCATGAGGCGGAGGAATATCCTGGAAGTAGAACTTTAGCAAGGCTTCAGAAAAGTGTGAAGTGACTGTGAACCCGGCCATGAGGAAGCCGCGTTGTTCTCAAAGCCCGTATCGTCGCATGCACCTACTACACGCGGGAGGATATGGCGCATTGCAGTTGTCTGCCTGCGCGTATCTGAATAACACATGCGAGGTGGGGGGGGGGAGTGTACCCGGGGCGCCCACGTCTTCCTTGCGGACAAGGCGGGGTTGAAAACGTTCCCGCGAGGAGCCGTTAACACGGCTGCTGCATCGCCCCCGGCCGGAGCAGATAAGGACCAGCCCTCCGCGTCGCACCTCCATCCCCTATCCAACCTTACACCCTTGCAGACATTCAAGGGAATGCATTAGACCTGCTGGCATCTCCACTGCACGCTGACCTGGACATAACTGGGAGACTGTGCTCATTTGAGCCTGGGGACTCGGTCTGTCTTCGCGCAGACTGAATGTAAGGTAGAACGATCTTCGCTGGATGCACCAAACCAGTATCCGTGTTCCGACATTAAACTGCTTTTCTGGCAACACGAGTATTATAAACGACGAGGATAGGATTTAAGGTTAGAGCACCGTTCATGAAAACAAGTGCTTTGAAATGTTTTTCTGTTCTTCCTCTAAACTATTTTCGGTAAAAATATTTTATTCATTAAAGGGTTTGTTTTTTGAAAATTAGGATATTAATGAACTTATTTATTACTGTTGATCATGTGACTTTCACAGTTGTGTTGGTTTGGGTAAGGTCAATGTTGGGTATATGCGCAGAAGACGAACAGTCGGTCTACCTCATAAGTTTATGTACGGAACTATTTTTACGGGGCGAAATGTTATTATGTAACACGATAAGTTGCCATTACTGTTTTTCGGATGCCTTACGGTTATCTTTACACACAGGCAACCCACTGAGAAGTCTTAATTCAAAAACAGTGCAGCGATATTTGCATTATTTCAATAAAACTTGAGAAAAAGTAAATAAAGTCGGTGTAAATACATGTGAATTAATATTTAAAAAATAAAATAGAATATGGGGTACATAAAAATACAATTTTTTACTATTATGATAAAACATATAAATTAAATTCGTTGATATTAAAATGCGGTAAAGATGAGAGATATTGAGTCATATTTTGTTAACAGATTTTATTATATTCCCGCAAAAAANGATATTAAAATGCGGTAAAGATGAGAGATATTGAGTCATATTTTGTTAACAGATTTTATTATATTCCCGCAAAAAATTAAAGTGTTTTATTTTTAACCCGAGATTACCAGTGATTTAACACTGTTTCCTCACACCAAGCGAATGCTGGGACGGACGTTTCTTTAGTACCGACCATGGCAGATTCCTTCCCCGTTCCTGCTTCTCTGAGTAGCTTGCTCCGTCTCTAATGACCTCGCTGTCTAAGAGAAGTTTTGCCTCACCTACCTACCTTAATGTAACCGCGATACAAACTATGAATCCGACCACGGACACAGTACTGCTCAATGTTGATAAGATTCTTCTGAAAAGCGTGTTACAGGCAAAAGTAATTAAATATAAAAATGTTGCTATTTGTAACTGCCGTAGAAAAAAAATCCTACAGATGATATATAATTCGCTAAATTAACGTAAGATGTGAATTCAGCCAACCTGTACTAACACACAAAAAAAACTGTAACTCAGCTGAAAGATTGACGGTTTCAGAAGAGAACCGCCAGGAAAACAATGCACCATTCCTGACAGACAACCGTAACGAGATGTCGCCAAACATAGGGTTGGCTTCCCTGNGATATTAAAATGCGGTAAAGATGAGAGATATTGAGTCATATTTTGTTAACAGATTTTATTATATTCCCGCAAAAAAATTAAAGTGTTTTATTTTTAACCCGAGATTACCAGTGATGTAACATTGTTTCCTCACACCAAGCGAATGCTGGGACGGACGTTTCTTTAGTACCGGCCATGGCAGATTCCTTCCCCGTTCCTGCTTCTCTGAGTAGCTTGCTCCGTCTCTAATGACCTCGCTGTCTAAGAGAAGTTTTGCCTCACCTACCTACCTTAATGTAACCGCGATACAAACTATGAATCCGACCACGGACACAGTACTGCTCAATGTTGATAAGATTCTTCTGAAAAGCGTGTTACAGGCAAAAGTAATTAAATATAAAAATGTTGCTATNCTCTGAGTAGCTTGCTCCGTCTCTAATGACCTCGCTGTCTAAGAGAAGTTTTGCCTCACCTACCTACCTTAATGTAACCGCGATACAAACTATGAATCCGACCACGGACACAGTACTGCTCAATGTTGATAAGATTCTTCTGAAAAGCGTGTTACAGGCAAAAGTAATTAAATATAAAAATGTTGCTATGTGTAACTGCCGTAGAAAAAAATCCTACAGATGATATATAATTCGCTAAATTAACGTAAGATGTGAATTCAGCCAACCTGTACTAACACACAAAAAAAACTGTAACTCAGCTGAAAGATTGACGGTTTCAGAAGAGAAACGCCAGGAAAACAATGCACCATTCCTGACAGACAACCGTAACGAGATGTCGCCAAACATAGGGTTGGCTTCCCTGNCCGCCAGGAAAACAATGCACCATTCCTGACAGACAACCGTAACGAGATGTCGCCAAACATAGGGTTGGCTTCCCTGGTCCCAGTTTTCTCCATCCCCCCTCCCCCTGCACCGCCTTAACCAACCCAACCCTCGCTTTATTGTTTAAGAAATATTGCACGGGCTCTTAGAACTGCGAATAGAAGGAACACTCGCGAGAGGACTCTTGTGTTTACAATGACCACCAACGGGAAGGACCACTCCCAATCAAAGCGTTCTGGCCAGCCAATGAGAAGTCCGGGACAATGACGGTATTTATTCTCTCAATAAATACGACCGTGTTTCATAAAATATATTAAAATTTGTTATTTATGCGCGAATTTTTTAATTGAGATGTGTTATGTGAGACGAAGAATATTTGCTAGAAATTGTGTAAGTGTTATGTGATTTGGTAAATAAATATAGGATTTCGTTCCTGTGGGTGTCTGCAGTAAGGCTCTGCTAGTTGGAAGGATGGGGAAGGCCTACCCTCGTATTAGGTGGGGTTTTTATTTGGATCGCAGTAATAAGACGGTATGCATATTTTACAAAGAGAAGTTGGTAGTTGGCTCGCGAGGAGCAAAGACGCTCGAGGTCGGTTGTAGACCAGCTTCGAGTTCGAAGAAACAGAAGTGATAGGATTTTATGTATAGTCTATACGCAGTTTTTCACACATTTTGAATAACACCTTTGAAAAATCACACCATGTACGACGTGTTCGGTTGTTTCTTAACTATGTCATACACGCGTTTTATACTTCGGTTAACATAAAAATACCTTATTTTTTGTGTAGTTAAACTAACTCATGTTCTATTTATAATTAATACAAATAAAAACAGTAAAAAAATTCGAGGGTTATTCGGAAAGTAAGTTCATAATCCCCGTAGCTAATATAATGTCGCGTGAACATTGTGACGCGCATGCGCACTGACTCCCGGCGTGCCTTTCTCGTCAAACGACGCCATTTGCATTGGTATTGTTGCAGTGTGTTGTTTACAGTGTCAGTTCAAAATGTTTAAAACNGTCAAACGACGCCATTTGCATTGGTATTGTTGCAGTGTGTTGTTTACAGTGTCAGTTCAAAATGTTTAAAACAATTTATCAGCCCGGCGACTGTGAAATACTGTCAGTGATTCGGTTTTTGACAGCAAGGGACGTTTCAGCAGCGGAAGTTCATCGACAGATAAGTCAAGTGTATGGCCCCAATGCGATGAGTGACAGCAAAGTACTTAAGTGGGTGAGAGCTTTCAAGGACGGACGGAAAAATGTCCATGATGAACCGCGATCAGGCCGACCATCAGTGATTACAGAAGATTTGGTCAAAACCATGGACGAAAAGATTCGTGAAGACCGGCGATTCACAATTTCAACTTTAGCATTGGAATTTCCGAATGTGGGTAGAACAACTTTGCGCAAAATTGTCTCTGAAAATTTGCAATTTCACAACTTGTGAGCACGTTGGGTTCCTAGGCTGCTTAATGAGGAACATCAAATGAAAAGAATGGCTTGTGCTCTTGATTTTTTGTACCGATATCATAAGGAAGGTAATCAATTTTTAGAGAAGATTGTCACAGGGGACGAGACGTGGGTTTCTCACATGACCCTAGAGTCTAAACGTCAGTCAATGGAATGGCGTCAACCGACATCACCAGTCAAAGTCAAGGCCAAGCGGACAATCTCAACACGCAAGATTACAGCAACCGTGTTTTGGGATAGACATAGAGTCTTGTTAGTCGAGTTTATGCAGCAAGGGACAACAATCAATGCAGCCGCTTACTGCGCTACCCTGACTAAACTTCGACGTGCAATACGTAATAAGCGACGTAGCCTTCTGACTTCTGGAGTTTTGTTGCTGCGTGATAATGCCAGACCCCATTCTGCCATTCACCCCCAAAATCTGATCAGATCTTTTGGATGGGAACAGATTGACCAACCACCGTACAGTCCAGACTTGGCGCCGAGCGATTTTCACTTTCCCGCTATTTTTAGGTATTCTTGCCAATTGGTATCACTTAATAGATGAAGGGTGTCGAAAAATAAGCCTTACATTCACCGGAAAAGATCCCTCACTTCTTGAAGATACGAGAAGAAGAACCTAAATGCTCCCAGAGAGACCACCTACCAACCATGACATGCAGGCCCATTGCGTAGGGNGGGCCTATTGCGAGGGGGTGAGGGGCACTCCCTCGCATAGGAGTGGTCCCCCCCCCCTAAAATGCGCTGCTAGCTATCACTCGCCCTCGCGGGCCCCAGGTTGTGACTGTCACCCACGCCCTCAGACCCTCGAGGGGAGGAAAGGCACGTCCCTTTGGTTGACAGCGACCGGCTGGCGAATGCAAGGCCCACCAGACTAATAAAAATTAACACTACAAAACATAACACTCAGATCACACAATATAAAAAAATACCGGGCACGGCGATTCACCCACCATCCTACCAATTGAACATAAACAAATAAAACAAGGAAATGTCCGAAGACCACTGTAATCACGAGACATGGGTACCCTGTTTGGTCGAGCGGCAGGAACGTCGCCAGCACATATGCGAGCCGAAGAGAGTGCGGGTAGGCACAGACCGCAAACGAGCCTCACCAACACCAAGCTCCCTAAGAGAGGAGAGTGACTGGGGAAACCACAACCCCTTCCACGAGACAGTGATCGGGAGTACGGTCGTCCCAGCCACCTCAAAATCTTCCATCACCGACTTTACCAAGTCCTGGTTCTTCTCGTAGCGGTCTCGCTTTTTGTAAGGCAAACGCCTTTAGGTAGGCAAGCACTTTGCCACAGATGACGAGGTGAAAGAAGCAGTTACAGACTGGTTATCCTCACAGGCGGCTGACGTCTATGACTTAGGCATACAAAAGCTTCTAGAACGTTATGACAAATGTTTAAACAAATATGGAAACTATGTATAAAATAGAGACACGTGTAAGGAATTAAATAAAAAACCTTTTTTTGAAAAAATCTGTGATGGTTTATGTTTTATAAGAAATCGGACCTTACTTTCCGAATAACCCTCGTAGGTGTGTAGGTAATGCCGAGCAAGAAATAGCTCTTATGCAAAATATTATTACACCGAGTGTGCCCGAATGGGTACGTTGTCCCATTGGCGTAATTTTATCGACTGGTTAAAAATTGTTTGCACGAGGCGGAGGAATATCCTGGAAGTAGAACTTCAGCAAAGCTTAATAAAAGATTTAAGTAACCATGAATGGAGTATAAACTGATTTGCGAAGCGTGGTTGCTTGCGGAATTCGTTTTACGTTCGCGGGATGAGAAATTGATCGAATTCCATATAGTAATCTGAATCTAATTAGTGATTGAACTTGCTGACTCCTTCACGAACAGAACTACTTACAGTACTTCGTGTATGTAACAGTTTATTCGCCCCTTTTAGTATTTGCAATGCGTACCTAAACGTTTATTTTTTATATATTCAATTTAACACATTTTCGTGATAGGCTTAAATAAGTATGCATCCGGTACAACAATACGGGATTTAAATTTAACATTTTTTAAAGTAGTGGAATATATAAACCGTTGTCGTGCTACCATTTTTTAAGCCATAAAATTTATTCAACTTTAATTATTGAAATTTTTCTTTGACAAGGCAGGCTTCGTATATCACTCAAATGACTTCATAAATGTGATATCAGCAATTGATTATTTGTTTACCGTATGAAATAAATTAGAATCAATTATTAATTACCCTCTGAGAATGACTGCAGAAGTGATAGCAATAAAATAAGTTAAAAAGATAATCGTCTCTACAATACATATAATTAAATAATATTATGTGCCCTAAGTCACATCTTCAAAACTTAATCTCAGACATAAGTAATCAATATATATATATATATATATATATATATATAAATACAAAATAGCGTCCATCTAACAGCTTTACGACGTTTTCTTTGTTAATGGTCCCGCCTGCCTTCATCGTTTTTCTCCTTTTTTGACAGAGAAGCGCGAGATCTATAAGGGTTACACTGGTACTAGCTACAAGAGCGCCATCGCCACTACGCTCAGGACTATGAACTGGCGTGCACTATTCTCGCAGTGCTTCGTGTACCTACGGATCTTTAAGCAGTGACCCTGTCATTTTATTGATGGAAAATCTGTAGCAAAGTTCAATACATGCTCCTATCGTAGTTTTATTCGTGTCAGGCCAGTATGTTTTAAGATACGGCCATCTGAGAAAGCCGTTTCGAACTATACTGAAGGGCTCCAAAATAATATTTACAGCATACGTGCTAAATTTATTAAGTACCAATCGTTCCTCGTCTCGGGTATGTCTTTTCGTACGTAAACATACTGGGGGCAGGTTTAATAGTCTCGTCAAAATAAACAGGATTTCAAACACTCCACATCACAGTTCAAGCGCCAGGCTGGCGGAGTCCTTAAATAGACTTGTTTTTTCATTTTCTTCAGAACCGTATTAAAGGAATTTATTACTGTTATGGTAAAACTTAAGTTCGCTTCTAGCACTGGAAGTTTCATTTATTGCTGGTTGCAGAACCACGTTTTACGTTTGTGCGCGAGTTGCCAAACTACGCGAATGGCTTCCATCAAATCCGCAGTTTAAAACGAAATTGCGTTTCGCCCATAATCACTCGAGAGACACACACATCCGCGCTGCTGCACGCGTGCCAGTCTTGCACGCACGTACTTCAGTTACAATTAATTAAATGCTAATTGCGTGGGCATTTGTACTGAGTGCTCGCGGTCTGATAAAACAGTTCCCAGAGACGACTAGTATTGGCTGTTCGCGGTAAAAATAGTACATTAACAAACCTTTGAAAAAAACCGCACATATTCCACATATTCGCTACAGTACACTCTTCAATGCAGGGTATTAGTTAAATTGGCAATGAATTAAGAAAAGCAATTCTACGCTTGGTGAATTTTTACTGCGAGTGTATCTGTGGCTTCTTGAGCCTCTCGCCTTCATGGCGCTTGAACTGTAGCGCAGTGTGCTTGAAATAAACGTTTTTCAACGAAACTATTAAATATGCGTCCAATGTGCTGATCTACGAAAAGAACACACAATTCAGATGAGAGCTGTTGAGTGCTTTCAAGACGTCACGCACTTTAGAAACACCATTTCAGGATACTCCAAAATGACTAAAAACTGCGTTTTCAAAGCGCTTTATCTCAAAACATACGTGTCAGATCAATACAATAGCACCCAAGGGCCGTGCATTCAACCTTCCTACATATTTTCCACCAATAGAATTATAGGCACACGCAGAGCGACGATAACACTGCACGCCAGTTCAGAGCCTTGCGATTAGCGGCGATGGGGCACTTGATGCCCGTGGCAGTGTCGTCCTTATCGTTCCCGCGCTTCTCTGTTTCAAACGCGGATAACAGCTCCAGGTAGGCGGGAGCCGTTAAGCCAGTGCTTCTTGTTTTATACTCTCAAAAGCACGAATGTGCTCAATATTAACTGATTTATTTTCCTAAAAAAAAATTCACGAGGTCACTTGAACGACGCATGAGTAAAGTGAGACGGACCATGGCTGCGTATGTTTTACGTAAGGTGGAAGTATACAATATGAAATGAAAACTGTATCTTAAGCACGGCTTTCAAAAAAGTTCATTTAACCGCAAGCAGCCTTTGGCACTTGCAAATAACAAAACATCGCACGAGGGCTTATTTTTGAACTTCTAATTGTCCCGGAAGGTAATTACTTTCCGATGGAAATTGCTGGCAATTACTAATTTGGGGGGGGGGATCCTCTGTTAACACCTTTTATAATTCCAATTTGCAACAGGTGGTAGTAATAAAAGAGAAATGTAATACCAATGTAACAAAACAGTATTATACGACTCCAACATCGCGACACATGAAAGCCGATAGAGTATGACGTAAAAGAGAATACGCGAAGCAACATTGGTAGAGCGGAGAGGTTTAGTATTGAGAGCCGATGATAACAAGGTGAGCATGGAGCAGCGCTGGAAAGTTAGGTAAGGAAAAACGGGAGATCCCTGCAAAAACCCGCAGACCAGCGGCATCGTCCGGCACTATTCCCACGCGTGAAAATACGGGCAGCGACCCCGCTGGGAATTGAACCTGGTTCACCTTGGTGGGAGGCGAGTGCTCTAGCCACTACGTCTACCGCGGCACCAGCAAAATTGATGCACCTAAGTGATAAAAGGAGTGTACAAAACAAATAGCGGAGGAAACACAGGAAAGCTTCAGTTTTTCACGTGTTTCAGGGTATCTGTGAGTTTAAGCAAGCGTGCTTACCACTTCCAGTTTTCTTAGAAAAATATATTTCCTTTATAAACACTTTAAAATGCAAATGTTATTTTCGTGCCACATTTTTTAAATCAGAAACAAGTCTACCTTCCTCTAGCACGAGCGGGACTGCGGTGGATGAGTGGATAGACTGCTCGCCTCCCACCAAGGCGAACCGGGTTCAATCCCCTGCCGAGCCACTCCCGGATTATATCATGTAGGGATCGTGCCGGACGATGCCGCTAGTCGACGGGTTTTCTCGGGAATCTCCTATTTCCCACGCTCTTTCACTCCGACGCTGCTCCATACTCATCTCAGTCACCCTCATCAGCTCTCAAGACCTCGCTGTTAAGAACCGCCCAAATCTCTTCACCCTCTATCACGAGCATTATGAAATGTGGAAGAAATGTAAAGTCTGCTGCGTTCTGAAACTGGCATGAATAAACAGCGCTCGGAATACTCGTGGCTTTTCTATCTATAGGCTGTTCACGATGAACTAAGCAATTTTGAATTCAACCTTTAAAAAAATGTAACTACCCCTACCTGCATGTACTTTAAAGGGCAAACCGACTGGCATGCGCCCAGTTAAGTTGGTAACGACGGAGGGGAAATAGTTCCTTGCCGTGACGTTAAATTTAAAATGTCAGGTAAACAGGTGTTACGCCCGAGATGATTTCTCTCTCTTTCTGTTTTTTTTTTTAACACACACACAAGTGTAGCCATCGGCAAATTTGTAATATATATACTGTTCTAATTATTTCCTAGTTTCAATTGACCGACGCATGCATAAAGTGGCTAGGCACGTGAAAATGTTAATTTTACGAACAGTGTAACAATAGACAATATGCATACAAGTAGATCTTGAGCAGGGCTTTTGAAAGTGTTCGGTTTATCCTGAACAGTCTTTACGTTTTGTGTGCATGCACCATTGTGTCGAGAACGCATTTCTCCTGCTACTCCATGCTTTTCAAGTTCCTTTATTATTTTCTTAATATTATGATCAGTTTTTATATTTGAAAATAAATTATAGTTGAAATTTTAAATAAATCCTTAACAAAACAGCCTAAGGCATGCCATGGTCTGGCCTGGCGTGTCTAACTCTTAATTGATTTTTATATTTTACGTAGTAATAAACCACCGCTATAAAAGTTTGTTTCTCCTCAGAAATTTAAAGGTTAAAAACTGCCAATAGTTTCTCTTGGAAAACTACCTCAGTTTTAAAATAACATATAAATAAACTTAATCGTATTTTTGCCTGCTTGTGATGTACGATTGAGTACAAAATAATCGGGTAATGAAGTTGAAATTAATTTAAATTATTTATATTTTGCTACCTGTTGATTACCTCTATAGATTTTAGTGCTCAGATTGAATTATCCGGCCATAATTCCCTTCCACGTCTCATATAAATTAAATTTGTTCTGGTTCTATCTATAATTATCGTTGATGTGCAATCCTGACAATCAAAGGTAATCCGTGATCAGGCTTCCCATTGCATGTTATTGTTTTTTTTTTTAAACTCTGTGTTTAATTATTTATGAATTGCCACCAGATGGTTCCAGGCTTTGCATGATCAAAATGAAATAATCTTGCATGATATTACATTAATGCTCTATTTTTTTTTTTTTTTTTTTTTTTTTTTTAAATATTTCTAACTCTTTTTCTTTGACAATGGCAAGAGATCCTTATGATTTCGTGTGTTATTATGCATGAACAATGCCGAACACTGCCGTAACAACTCTGCTAATACTTAACCGATATAGCTGAAATTTCATATTTAAGTAATTGCCAACATTTATAGAGAAAAATTTGGTTTCTGATGAACAAAAACTTGCACTTTTCTTAGCTCCTAAATAAAAAACTTCACAATAACTACAAGAATTTGTCAGTATAGGGAAATTGTTCAAAACTGATTAGGCCGTAGAGGACATCATCAACCACTTAAATATATTGTATAAAAGTTACTGTTCTTGGGTATTTTTAACTCTTACTGGCAGTAATTTTGACGGTAAGAACTAAATACTAGTTTTGACAAAATAATATTCTGCTTAATTAATTTGGCTGAAATTTTGGTATCAAATTAAATTTATAATATTTTTTTTTAGAGAAAATACAATTTTTTTCTTAAAACATTATTTGACAAACTTTAGCTTATTCCTTGCTCACAAAACATTACTTATGACAAAAAAACTTTAGACTTTTACTCATATGCTCTGTTTGAGTCCTTGCACAACCTGTTAAATAAATTTCTGATAGTACAAAGAGCTGCCATGATTTTGAAAATTTGTGTTTTATCAATTGTTATTTAATCGGTTATAAGGAAGTGAAGAATTTAAGCTTCCGAGATGTTTTGTTGAAAAATGTGAATTTCAGTTATAACACATATTAGAGAACTATGTCTTTACTCATGCCATGTTTCATAGAAGTGGTAATAATGCTTTGCACCAGCAAGGTTTGAACTCACCTTCACCACGTTTAATGTCAAAAGCCTCAAAAAGACGTCAGAAAATGTGTTGGAGAAAATAAGCTAACCAACTTCATCAGTAACTTCTTGTTTATTTTTTTGAAAAGTACAAAATAAGTATAAAATTCTGGTAAAAATACTTTAAAGGAGCAACTCTTAATTAAAATTTGTTTTGGATGTATTATTTTCTGTTATCTTTTATCTGTAATTTCAGATGAAACCGTTTCCACGAAATAAAAAATTTCATAATATTCTGTTAATTTTCTAGTATTTCAATAAAATGCATTATTTAAATTGTTAGAGCAGGGGGATCTGAATAATAAGCCATATAGGTCCTGCATCCCAAAAGAATGTATGTTTGCATTTATTTTCAAAGTAACAAAATATGTCGGAGCTCAATAATGTCATTAAAAAATTTCTGAAATTTATTTACCATAGTATATATTGCCAAAAATTCATAATCCTAGATAAACATTCTCAGAAGTGTTTCCGTCATTTATTTTTACATTTTATCAGAGTATTTTTAATAAAATAATTTAATTACGAAACAATGTAAGCTCATTAACACCTCGAATAACACCTGGAATTATTAGAGACGGAGCAAGTTGCTCAGAGAATCAAAGAAGGAATTTGCGAGTCTAAAAGTTTACCACTGTGCCGTATCGCTTGGTAGGACCTACCGGAACCTTGTATCAAACAAAAGTATACATAAGCGATAAAAAAAAGGAATGTTATTTTGAAGTATCGATGCTTTAATAAACACGTGTGAGGATGTTCACCTCGAATAACAGTCAATGATTCAAATTCGCACGCCAAAGAACGCGCTAAACCTTCTAGTGAAGCCGCAGTGGTGCAGTGGCTAAAACGATCGCCTCCCACCATGGCGAATCGAAATAGATTCCTGACGGAGTCGCTCCCCGGATCTTTGCACATGAAGATCGTGCTGGACTATGCCGCTGATTGGCGTGTTTTCTCGGGTATCTCCCGTTTCCCCCACCTTTCCATTCCGGCGCTGCTCCATACTCACCTCGCTTTATCCTCATCGGCTCCCAATACCCCGATGTTAAGAGCAGCCCAAAACTCTCAGCTCCAAACCTTCTGCTTTACTGTCCACATTTTGATTGATTGTCTCAGTGGTTTTAGTTGCCTGTCTTGCTCCGAGTACATAAATCCAATACCACTTAGCCGTTAAACAACTTCTTTAGCCACTATTTATTATAGTGTAGATACCATGGATTGTATAGACTATTCACGTTAAAGTGGGCACTTTTGAAAGACCTCTCATTTTGAATGATTGTCAATTAATATATTTTATGTTAGCCTTTGACGTTAACTTCCGAGTGCAATGGAATGAACATAGTGTGTTTATTACTTGGATGGCAATATTTATTTAAAAAGGTGTTTAAAGGAAGAATAAAATATGCTGTTTAGTGAGAAACATCTGCTGTCTTAAGTCATATCTGGCAAGGATTATAAAACCTTTAAACTGCCAGGAAGTCAACAAATGGAAGTCACATTGAATAAAACCAAACTTTACAGAAATTAAAAAAGTTATTGGTAAATTTTGAGAGTACTGTGGTATATCTTCCTTTTTTTTTTTGTGTAGTTGGTAAAGTTAGATTTTTGATCATACAATGTAGTGAAAATTAATGATTTTCATTAATGTATTTTCAATAGGTTTCTTAATGAAAATAGTATCCTCTAGCAGACGGTTTTGCCGTCAAGCACTCAGTCGTTATATTGAATCTCCCTCTTAGGACAACTGGTGTTAAAAGATTAACAGACACGGGCATATGGTAGAGGTGCGGAACCATAGATGGATTTGTTTACACTTACAGTTGCGTATAAATTATGTTCAACTTCAGTATTTCCGGATATTGGAAGCTCAGCTACGGTTAAATTAAGTAACGTCTTACTAACTCCATAATTTTATAATACCGAGGAAAAACGGAAGTAAGATACTTAGGCGACTGTCAAAAACCACGGCTAAGAGAATACTATCCAAGGAAAAAAATAAACAGGAAAGCAATATCTTTAAACTCGGTCGCCACTTACATATTTTCTATAGGCCCTATCTTGGATGATCATAGTATAGTTTAGGGTTACACCTAAGTTATGTTATAGTACAGTGATAGACAAAAATTGGGAGCATTCCGTGAAGAAATAAAAACAATCACATTATTGCACATGCAAGCAAACAGTAGTCGTAACAGGATTATGGAAATAATTTAACACTTCGCAACCGATTAATTATAAAGTAACGACAGCGGCCCAGTGTACCAAAACATCACCCATAAATGTATCTCACTTGGAGATTATTTGTTATGTATGACATTTTTAGTTGCAACAATTTTCTGGCACAACTGCAACTTCACGGAAATCCTGCATTTTGTCATTTTTATAAACACAGATCGCATATCGTTAAATCTAATTGCTGATAATTCGCATTGCAGCCGCACTGTAAGTTTTTTCCAGCTAAGTTGAAAAATGAAATAGGTAATATAATACATTCATTTTAATATTCTTCCAAGCCAATTACTGCGTCTGTTACCTTCGATTCCCTCTCCCTTAGAATTCATAAAAACGCAATATTTTCTTTAGCAAATAAGCTATGTTTTTCTTGTTGGGACAGAAACTTCTTTGTTACATCTTTTCTTCCCGTACATCCCCTCGAGCTTCGGTTTCAGTCGCCTTTAATCAAGTAAACAGCTTCTGTAAACGCGCTCCTCATTAATATTATACCCCCGTTACTTTCCCTTTCCATTTTTTTTTTTTTTTTTTTTTTACCGTGCGTCTTTCTTCAAACTTGTTAGGAAAACCACAAATTCCCTTTAAGGAAACATTGAATACGAAGGTTCATGAGCATGTCCCTACCAAAATTGAATAATAAGGGGGAAAAAACGTCAGTTATACGGGGAACATCTGATATGCTAACAAGTAGGAAGGGCAGAAGAAATATTGTAAGAATCTGAATAACGTCTAAATTCCGAGAAAAACTTATACCTAAATACTTTTATGTTTATAAATCAAACTTTATTGCAATGTGGGTATGAAAAGCATTATACTTAAAACTGGCGATGGTAAATATAAAACATTTAATTAAATATATGAAAATAGTGTACTTTGAAAAATGATCCTACTTTTGGTTGTTTTAACATAATTTAAAATACTAATTTAGGCAAAAATTTATCGTATATTAGCTGCGTAACCAAGTTCAAAAACACCGTTAAATTCCGCCATATCCCTCAACTTGAAAATAGAGGCACAGAAAACATGTCTTCCACTTATCATCTTGACGGCAGGGAAAATTTCGTGGTCTTGCGGTCGAAAATATGTACAGTAGGCAAAAACTGGGCAGATACATGATATCGCCGCAAGCCACAAAAAAAATGCGAATGAAGCTAAACCTTTGTAAGTAAGCCAATTTCTTTGAAGTAACAATAGGTATTCGTAAATATGTAATATTTGCATACTTAAAACAACTTTACTTGTGCGCCTGTAAACTCTCATCCCATTCCAATCAGGAAATCCCGCCGGTCACCATTAGCTTTCCTGCGGATGCATGTGGGATACAAAACCCGTACCACAATACAACCGCAGCAGCGTAGGGATGTAAGAATCTGTACTATCACAGAACATGTAAAAATTGCTTACACTATTTTAAACATGAGTTTGGGATTGGGCTCTAATTTCGTAACAACAAAATAATAAAAATGGTATATTAATAAAATTTCTAACTGTTTAATGTAATTTATTATGTATTTTTGTTCAGTTTGGATGTATACAAAGCTCAAGACACACTTTAAATAATTCTGTACTTTTAACTTGTAAATTTCACGGTCGTGGTCTATTTGTACATTTGTAATATCGGCGAGAACACCACACTTAATTTGACAAAACGAAATCGTCCTATTTTTCGTATCAGTACGCTAGAAATGTTGCAACGTGTGTCCCAATGGTACAAAAATCTTTTACTGCTAAGCAATTACGAATTTTTTCGAAAATTCGTAGATTTTTATTTCTTACGAACTGCCGGCGTCCCACCGGGCCTTTCCCTACAAACTGGCAGCAAAAATTGAACGCATTTTTCTTATCGCTGCACTTTCATTTTTATATAAATTCTAACTATAAACATGTTTTAAGAGAAGTCAGGTTTATTGTAACATTTGACACTTAATGTGTTTGAAGGAACTCGTTCATGTTAATTTATTTTTCAAATCTACTTTTTGAGTCACATACCTTAATCTCCTTAAAACTGTTCCAGTAAAAAGAAATTATAAATCACACAATCGGGATTTACCAAATTAAATGGGTTAAAATGTTGATCTGTGTGAGTGTGTGAGAAAAAAATTATAACACAAATCATTATCAGAGACAGTGCTTCACGAAGAGAAAATTTGTCTTCCTGTTTGGTTTCGATATATTGTGTGCATGTCCGCAGTTTTTCTGCCATTGGTCGACTATTGTGTGAGACGCCGTTTCCCCATTTGACTGTACTAGTCAGAACGTTGTTACTTTGATGTTGTACGTCCATGTTTTGTCCGTAAGCCGTGTTGTCGTCAAATTATAAAGGTGAAAACACTACACCCGAAAAAATTTCTAGATATAACTGTCTCTACACATGGCTTAAAGATGGGCGTTATTTANCATTATTTAACATAACAGTTATAATGAAATGTTACAATTTAGTAGCGTGTTACACGAGTAACATTGTTCATGCCGTTATTTTTGGAACGTCTTGCCTCACGTAAATCAATGCTCGACTACTGCGCATGCGTAAAAGTTATTTTTAGGANCGTTATTTAACATAACAGTTACAATGAAATGTTACAATTTAGTAGCGTGTTACACGAGTAACATTGTTCATACCGTTATTTTTGGAACGTCTTGCCTCACGTAAATCAATGCTCGACTACTGCGCATGCGTAAAAGTTATTTTTAGGAACGTCTTGGTTTGCAACTGTACGCAAGTACAAACGTTGTTTTTGGAACGCCTAGCTTTGGAACATTGAACAACGTAATCGTTATTTCGCCGAATGTCGGGAAAGGTGAGAAATGTTTCACAGTAACCTGTTACAAAAAATAACACGTTGCTGGAACGTGTTACTTACTCGGAACTGGAACGATGTAACTCGTTACATGAAAGTAACTGTTTAGCCCATCCCTTGCCCTCAATCAGAAATAAAATTTGCTAGTAAAGGCTGTTCACGGTAAAGTGAGCACTTTTATAACCAATCTTTGATAAAGATCACTACCCCTACCTTCATATTTTTTAACAGGCACACTGACTGGCATGCGCTCAGTAAAGGTGGTAATGAATGAGGTAAATAATTCCATGTTTAACGTTGAATAAAAAAATGGGTTAAATATATGTCAATGATTAAATGATTTCTTAAACTTTGTTTACCTATAATGCACGAAAGAGTAAGCATTAAGAAAATTTGTAAAACATTCATTTTTACGATAATTCCACAGTTTCATTCAACCGACGCAATAAAGTGAGCAGGTTCATGGTAATGTTAAATTTACGTATGGTGGAAGAATACACTATGTGCATACAAGTAGATCTTAAGCAGGACTTTCAAAAGTGCTCAGTTTAGCTTGAACAACCTATGCTCTACTGAAAGTTAGGTACAAGATACGTGGCAGGCCAAAAGGGTCATCAGCGCCGGCCGAAGAAGTATGGAGGGAGGGGTCGGAGTTTCGGAAGGCAGGCAAGCAATCGGCCGGATGAGGCCGATCGCTTACATTTCCTGGGCGTGGCCGCGCAAACAAAAACTTGTATGTGTGTCATCCCGTTGTTGCAGGGAGACCATGTCCGCGAGTTCGTCGTCGCAGGAGGCCGCCCGCGCCAAGAAGATCAATCTGGAGAAGGTGACCAACTTCATGCGGCAGTACCGCGACCCGCACAGCCGCGAGCTCAAGAAGCTCTCCGCCAACCAGTTCATGGAGGTGTGGAGCCACTACGACAAGGACGGTGAGTCTCTCCTACCTCCCTTCTTTTCTAAACTAGATATTGGTCCACAATCAAAAAACATAGTAACAGTGAATAGGGCATAACAGTATAACCACAGAGAAGGGAGCTTTTAGAGTGGAATGTGCCCTCTATTAAACTCCAACAATTTCACTAGCGGTGCCCATCTTATGGGGACGGAACTACAATCTACTAGACATATCAATTGTATCGACTACGTTACATGCGAGAATTTTCAATCTATCACACAATTAATTTTTTTTTTCTTGTCTCCTCATTATTTTGCAATGTACATGTTGATTTAGCGAAAGAGTTCAAATAGTATGACAAGACATAGATTTCAGTATTTATTTACAACGACACACATTTTATGATTAGACAAAATAAGATGTCTCACGAAAGTGAATATTTTTGTAGCAAGACATTCAACACGTTCTCGTCATATGGAGTGAGACATGAAATGTCATCCATCCCGAGACAGACGGGAATACAAAACAATTTCCTCTTCATTTATTGGTTTGAACACGAATCATGTCACTTTAGAACACGCTAAAAAACAATAATGTTTAAGAATCAGCGAAACCACGCTCATCACTTTTATGCACAGATTCTAATTGGTTGGTGAGACACGTCACAAACGTTACTAGATCCATCTATCTTTTGGCGACGCAACTTCTTGAGATCACGATCGAATCGTTCTGCATATTAGAGTTTCCTTTCCCTTGAGTAGAACAGCATAGACTAAATATGAGGTAAACCGATCTCGCGGGATACGCACAACCAATCTGGGAGTCCCAACATTTAACTGTTTTTCTGTCAATACGACTAACAAAAACGGGCGTGGATTAGATTAGAGGTTAGAAAACTGTTTAGTAAACAAGTGCTTTGAGACGTTTGCATTCCAAAATGGTTAGAGAAAATATACAGTTATATTAAATTCAAATAGGTGAAGGCATTTAATTAACATATAAGTGCTTGTATTTTAAAAATTAAGATATAAACAAACACGACCACTAGTTTGCACAGTTCGTTGTTGACAACTTGGGTCCATGGATTCGTGGAGTATGCGCCACACTCGAACCCTACCATCAGCTCTTACCAACTGAAATCGGGACTCATCTAACCAAGCCACGGTTTTCCAGTCGTCTAGGATCCAACTGATATGGTCACGAGCCCAGGAGAGGCGCTGCAGGCGATGTCGTGCTGTTAGTAAAGGCACTCGAGTCGGTCTTCTGCTGGCATAGCCCAGTACAGCCAAAGTTCGCCGCACTGACCAGTGGAGGGGGTCGGCCACTGCGTTGTCCATTGTGGGAGGTTATTTCTGAAATTAGGTATTCTCGGCACACTGTTGACACTGTGGAACTCGGAATGTTGAATTCCCTAACCATTTTCGAAATGGAATGTCCCATGCGTCTAGCTCCAACTACCATTCCACGTTCAAAGTCTGTTAATTCCCGTCGTGCGGCCATAATCACGTCAGAAACCTTTTCACATGAATCACTTGACTACAAATGAAAGCCCAACCAATGCACTGCCCATTTATACATTTTGTACGCGATACTACTGCCATCTGTATATTTGCATATTGCTATCCCATGACTTTTGTCACCTCTGTGTAGCCTATATATTTTTGCAGTCTACAATATTTTACGTATTACTGTCTCATTAACACGGCACCATCTAACGGAACTTACGAGGCATATTTAATGACAAGACAGGATCAATTACTGCACTGGCAGCATGTTTACTTCAAAAGATTCTCAAGATTAATTTGATATTACACTTAAATTACATATTTACTAATGACATGAAAAACAGCACAGGCTCAATGTAGAATATCGCATGCAATCAGAGAATTCACTAAAATGCAACTAAAATGAGTGTGCCACAATTTCGTGTATACAATAATATAAACCATGTGATAAAAATACATTGCTTCGTGAAAAACCCGCCGACCAGTGGCATCGTCCGGCACGATTACCACGTGCGAAAATCTGGACGAGACCCCGCCGGTTCGCCTAGGTGGGAGGCGAGTAGTCTAGTCACTACACCATCGCTGTCCCTCGGGGTACGGGGTAGTTGAGAATATAGAGGCGAAACATACGCCTGTTCTGCGCACTCCAGTCACACACGCCAGGAAAATGGCGTCACTGGCCAACAGCACGTCGGAACGCCGCCGTTCACCAATCAACGCCTGGTAACCTGATTGTCAGCGGGTAGCCACCCCCATAAAGGAATCGTTCGAAGCACACAGCCAATCAGACACCAACCCGGTTACCAGAGAATTACAGAATGGGTAAGACTACAGCAAAGGAAAATGCAACGACATTCCACCTCTGTGCACTTATATTCTCCGTGTTTGAGCATTGTGTCCATGTAGTTAAACGTTACAATAAAAAAATGGGCGTAAAATGATTAATACTATTCCTAGTAGTAAATTTTAAACGTCAGAGTTAAAAAAAGTAATTTTAAATATTAAAATGAAAAAAAAGTAAATGTAGAGATGTAGCGTGAAAGACACCGATGTTAAATTCCCCTCTCAATTGTACAAGTAGCGGAACCTGCAAGGTAGGCAATATAGCTTTAACGAAGATTCAGCCCAACCCCCTGGTTACACGACGGAAGCACATAACCGTGTTAACATTTACTGCAATTGGCGAGGGAGGTTCCAGTGGCGGCCGGGTGAATTAGTAATCTCTCCTGCTCGCCTCGCGTGACCCGGGGAGACAGGAGAATTTTCGCCCCGCGGGTTATGGTGGAATCGCACAGCCACACGCTCGGTGGCTTGCGTGTCTCTCCACGTCGCGTCATCAGCCACAGATAGGCGGCACTATATACGGCCTACTGAGTTTTTACTTAGCATTAAGGCTCCTGTGTACCTGGAACTTTTTTTATTCGCTCAAGGCCCAGGAGCGAAAAAGCTATACGGGCGACACTAACATGAACGCCTAGCGCCACTCTGCTCCAAAGCGCAAGGCGTGCAGTGTTTCCTGCGGTGCGTTGTACTCTACAAATCAAATCTGTAAGAGTGTAAATTTATTACACGCGATGAAAGCCCACAAATTAAACTACGCTCGTATACTTGTAATTTACTCCCACCCCTAAAGGAAACTGCGCGGGCAAACTCTCAAAATACGATTTTTTTTTACATTTTTCACTTTTTTTTAATACAATTAATGACACAAAAGTAAAACAAAATTACGGGCTTCGATAACTGGTTTTTACATTTACTTGCAAGAATGAATTTTCCCGGTGTAATTTTCTAGACTTGATTAAGCATTGTGTGCATGAGGTGGAGGAATAGCCTGAAAGTAGAACTTTAGCAGGACTTCAGAAAATTTGGAAGTAACCATGGGCGAACTACATTCAGATAGTGGTCCGCGGGCCACTTGCGGTCCGCCAGTCTCGTCAGATTGGCCCGCGGACAAAACATTTTATTAGCTATTCCTATTTTCAATATGCATTTTTTAATGCAATTACCTAACTTAACGACAACTGTAGCTATCAGAAGTCTAAAACTTATAACATTTAATATTGTTTCATTAATTACATTGTAATTATTTTAAGTGGCCCGGCAGGAAAACTAAGTGAATATCCCTGTTTAGTCCATTCACGGTTACTTCCAACTTTTCTGAAGCCTTGCTTAAGTTATACTTCCAGAATATTCCTCCGCCTCGTGCAAACAAAGCTTAACCGAGTCTAGAAAACTACACCAAAGGGACAACGCACGTGCGCATTCGTTCGCACTCAGTGTAATAACATTTATTCTTAAGAATTATTTCTTACATGGCATTAATAACACACTTATTTTCTCACTAATTTTATTCATGTTAACTAAAAATGAAATATTGTAATTTACAGACAAAATATAAATAAAAATTAAATTTAACCAAAAAAAGTACTTTGATGTTAACACAAGTATAAAAAAACTTGTGATACACAACATAATTAGGAAACAAGTAAACAAGTTACGCATGATGTGATTTTTCGAAGGTTTGATTCAATACGGTTTGAAGAAACCGCGAATAGACTATGGGTGGGCTAACCTAGCCTATTGCGCTTCAGAAAGGGGAACATATGAGTTCTTGCATGCCCGTACGACCTCACAGGTCCGCACAGTTGATCTGACACACTCCCGGACATTCCGTGCACGTTATCTAAGACAGCCGAGGCCTGCCGGGAAGTTTCCTAACACACCACGGCCACTAAACATTCCCGGGAAAGAGGAGACAAGCTCAGTTTCAAGCGTGGCGAAGCTGGAGGGTAAGTTCTATGGTGGCTCGCGAGTCGACTAGGAGAACAGCCTGCTGTGTTTCCTACGTCTTTGCTTTAATGTTTTTCTCGTGTTATCATGCTAGGGCATTGAGTGAGTGCGTGAAGATATTCTCTTAACATCGAGGTCTTGAGAGCTGATGAGAGTGAAGCGAGGTGAGTACGGAACAGTGCCAGAAATGAAAGGGCGGGGGAGACGGGAGATCCCCGAGAAAACCCGCCGACCAGCGGCATCGTCCGGCACGATTCCTACATGCTAAAATCCGGGAGCGACCCCGCCGGTAATCGAAACACGGAAGCGAGTAGTCTAACCACTACACGATCGCGGCCCCTCTATGGCATTGAGACCTACTACTTCTTTCAAGAAGGGGGGCCATACTTAAGTTCATTTTAATCTTATCACACTCTCTCTCCTTACTATTAATATATTACTTTTAAAATTTTTAACAAAATCAAATGAATATTTTTGTTCTTTGATAAATAAATACCAATAAATAAAATACACTTCGCAGAGAATGGGGCAAGTAGTTTAACAATAAGAAATGAATACTTATTGCAAACAGTCTATCAAACCAGAAAAAAGGAAAGAGGTGAGCGACCAGTACCTTTGAAAAACCATACTCTGTGTCTATATGCTAGGGATTCCTGTAGGAACGCTAGAGATTAAATCCAAAGGATGATATAATAGAAGTGCTTTTAATACGATAATTCCAACGCAAGCACACTAAATATCACATACTCGAGGTATAAGGAGATTGGCTTCTGATTAAGCGCCGCACCCGACTGTTCGATATGAAGAACTCTTCAAAAACTAGTACACACACACTACGAACATTATCAGAAAAGTTCGATGTATGTTTCGTACGAATGATGAATGTATATATTTTGTTGCGCTGTAAAATATTTTGCTAGAATTTACTCATTTAAATGTAAAATTGTAAGTCTCTTTTGTATTTAATTTTAACGTATTTACATTTTTAATGCTTCAGAGAGTACATTTTGCGAAAATAATAAAGCAATACCATGGTAATAATTACTAAAATGGCATGTAATTAAAAATAAATAACGTTACCAAATGTTTTTAATAATTGATTTTATAAACGTTTATTTCAGCCACGAAAGTTATTTTTACAACTAAAACAAATGTATATAAAAATAGTTATTGTAAATATTTTTTCATGCCTATAATTATTTTTTATGTACATACATGGTAGTTGAAATGATTACCTTTTCTTGACATTCATAGTTCTGCGCGTTAAATGCGCTCCCTGGAAGAAAACATTTTCATGTTTCTACAACGCACGTTTAAAGCGTGTTTCCCATACAGAGCACCACACGGGAACGCTTTGTCGGCAGTGTGGCTGGACACATGGTAATCATATAAACGCGTGTAAGTAGCTAGTTTCGAGGATTGCTGTTTGTTTTCCCTGTAAATCAGCGGGTTATCATCGGCAACGGATTAGGGGCCGCAGTGGTGTAGTGATCAGACAACTCGCCTCCCCACCTTGGCGAACCGGGTTCGATTCCCGACGGGGTCACTCCAAGATTTTCGTATGGGGGAATCTTGCCGGACGATGTCACTGGTCGGCGTGTTTTCTCGGCGATCTCCCGTTTCCCCCCGCTATTGCATTCCAGCGCTGCTCCTTACCTCACCTTCATCCTCATCGGCTTTCGAGACCTTTACGTTCAGATCTACCCAAATTTCTCCGCCACGCTCTCTACTCTTGGCANTTCATCCTCATCGGCTTTCGAGACCTTTACGTTCAGATCTACCCAAATTTCTCCGCCACGCTCTCTACTCTTGGCAATGGATGCGGAAGTGTTAATTTGGTGAAGTGGAAAAACTGCCAGTATATTTCTTCGAACGTTTGTATTCAAAAGTGCTCACTTCACCATGAACAGCCAATACGTATGTTTATCGGCCAGTGTTTCCCTCTAGTGAAAAAACAGGTCGGAATGCACACGAATTTCACTGCGAGTCAGTGATTTTCCACTGATTCGAATTTAAACTACTCTAATCATTTAAAATGACTCCACTTAGAAGCAGTGAAAACCACATTGTTTCAGTGAAAAAATTTCACTGATTGAATTAGTGACGTGAAACTGTTTCACTTATTGAATAAGTCACGGCCAACTGCAGTGGCGAATTAAATATTGTTTTTNGAATTAGTGACGTGAAACTGTTTCACTTATTGAATAAGTCACGGCCAACTGCAGTGGCGAATTAAATATTGTTTTTATTAAGTTTAGCCAAATAATTACGAGAAATAAACATATACACGATATTTTAATACTTATATTAAACAATTTACAGTAATTTCGAAAAGTACAGAAAGTTTCCTTCAGATGGTCGAGACTGAACTCTCACACCCTTTCCAGTTCCCTTTTAAACCGTTACCTTACCATATGAACTATGAAGTCCAGTTGATATGAAAGAGGAAAATATATGTCTTATATTACCTCATCGAAAGCGTATAGTTTTAAATTGTATTCCCTTATTTTTCGTTTTTGGTTTGATTGGTAACCATTAGGACTGCTTTTAAAAGAATAGTACATATGAGTACATTATCTTCNGGACTGCTTTTAAAAGAATAGTACATATGAGTACATTATCTTCAACAAGTAAGCAGTTTAAACCTTAGAACAAAGCCCTGTGACGGTTACATGAAAACGAAATGTGAAGACGTAAAAACGGAATGAAAGGCTGAATGTTCATATCACCTCGTAAAATGGTGTTTCAAAAGACGAAACACGTTTAATAATGTATTTTGCATTGGTTTTATTAGTTTGTTCGTCGTTATTTCACTTAATACGCGTTGTTTAACGGCAATTTTTAAACCTGGTTTGACGGCAATTTCTACACGTTGTTTAACTGACCCATCAGTCAAAAAACAAACCACCGACAAACCGTGCAAAAAATGACAGATGAATCAGTGGAAAATGTCACTGAATCAATAAGTGAAGGTAAACTGTAATTTTTTCACCGATTTATCAGTTAAATTAATTGAAGCTACTGTTGAATCAGCCAGGTATTATTAATTGATTGCAACAGTGAAATTCNGAATTAGTGACGTGAAACTGTTTCACTTATTGAATAAGTCACGGCCAACTGCAGTGGCGAATTAAATATTGTTTTTTATTAAGTTTAGCCAAATAATTACGAGAAATAAACATATACACGATATTTTAATACTTACATTAAACAATTTACAGTAATTTCAAAAAGTACAGAAAATTTCCTTCAGATGGTCGGGACTGAACTCTCACACCCTTTCCAGTTCACTTTTAAACCGTTACCTTACCATCTGAACTATCAAGTCCAGTTGATAAGAAAGAGGAAAATATATGTCTTATATTACCTCATGGAAAGCGTGTAGTTTTAAATTGTATTCCCTTATTTTTCGTTTTTGGTTTGATTGGTAACCATTAGAACTGCTTTTAAAAGAATAGTACATATGAGTACATTATCTTCAACATATAAGCAGTTTAAACCTTAGAACAAAGCTCTGTGACGATTATATGAAAACGAAATGTTAAGACGTAAAAACGGAATGAAAGGCTGAATGTTCATATCACCTCGTAAAATGGTGATTCAAAAGACGAAACACGTTTTATAATGTATTTTGCATTGGTTTTATTAGTTTGTTCGTCATTATTTCACTTAATACGCGTTGTTTAACGGCAATTTTTAAACTTTGTTTGACGGCAATTTCTACACGCTGTTTAACTGACCCATCAGTCAAAAAACAAACCACCGACAAACCGTGCAAAAAATGACAGATGAATCAGTGGAAAATGTCACTGAATCAATAAGGGAAGGTAAACTGTAATTTTTTCACAGATTTATCAGTTAAATTAATTGAAGCTACTGTTGAATCAGCCAGGTATTATTAATTGATTGCAACAGTGAAATTCTCAATGATTTAGAGTTAGAGTGAGGGAAGGAAGGCAAGTCGCATATATATAATATTCCACTTCTCCGACTCTCTCGCTTGCAAGAACTCGGCCCCGGTGGTGAGGGGGTGGAAGGGGGGCGAAGACGCCGAGCAAATTTTCGATTCGGAAGAGCAAATCGCGACGCGCAAATTCAATCACCGCTTGGGAGGATGCGTGCGAGTTTCGCATGCAGGAAGGAACCTGGTGCGCCCCGGAAGTCGCGCATAGACTAAAGGGGTTTACACAATGTAAAACTTAAGGCCCCCGCCTACCTGGCACTTGAACTGCGTTGCAGTGTGTTTGAAACACGCGCTGTTCTACGAAACTACTAAATATGCGTCGTCCAATCTGCTGATCTACGAAAGGAACGCACACTTCAGACGAGGGTTGAGTACTTTCACGTCGCCACGCTCATTGGAAACACCATTTCAGAGTACTCCAAAATGGCTAAAAAAAAAAGGCATTTTCAAAATGCTGTATTTCAAAATATACGCTTCAGATACATACAAAACTACTCAAAGGTCCTGCATTGAACCTCCCAACAGACTTCCCACCAATAAAATAATAGGGTCACCGCTGGAAGTCCCATAGGTACAGGCAGTGCGATGAGAACACTGCACGCCAGTCCAGAGCCTTGCGCTTAGTGGCGATGGCGTACTTGATGCGCGTGGCAGTGTCGCCCTTACCGCTCGCGCGCTTCTCGGTCTCAAACGCGGAAAAAAAGGCTCTGGGTATGCGGTAGCTTTGCGGGTCTTGGTCTTGAGCTGCGTTGCAATTTGTGTGATGTATAGTTTTTTTTATTTATTTTTTTTAAGAAAACCAGTAAACGTGTACTTTATATGCTTACCTACGAAAATAAAACACACTTCAGACTAGTTATATATGATTTTCAAAACATCACGCACATTGGAAACGTTATTTTAATGCCCTCTAACATGGCTGAAAACTGCTTTTTTCATACTGCCTTTTTGAATATGCGAATCGGATTCATGCGAAACTACGATAGAGGAGTGAATTGAACTTTGCTACGGTGTCCCGTCCAATAAAATAATAGAGGGACCGCTTGCAGTCCAATATTTTCGACGGCACAACGGGTACACTGCATGCGAGTTCAAAATTTTGCGCGTATAGGCCATATCGCTTTACATGCGCCGTCCGGCGTCGTCCTTAACACACTGTCAACTGCTTTTCTAGTCGTCTAACTTGGGCAGTAGGATGGTTAACGTGTCAAAATTGTAAAAGTTGCTGCACACTGCTTGTTTCCTATTGCTTATTTTTTGCCATTTTGTAAACCCCTTAAAGATGAGATACAACAATTTATGCATTCTACACATGTCCCCAACACTGACGCCCATTTCCAGTAACTGTCGAAGTACTATGGTCAAAAAAAGCTGCTCGCGGTAAAAAGTAAGCACTTTTGAAATACCTGCTTGAAATCTACTTCCACGCAAATTCCGTATACTTCCACCATATGGACAATTAACATTGTCATGGACCTGATCACTTTATTCATGCGTTGGTCCAGTAAAACTGTGAAANTTTTTTTTTTTTTTTTTTTTAAGAAAACCAGTAAACGTGTACTTTAAATGCTTACCTACGAAAATAAAACACACTTCAGACTAGTTATATATGATTTTCAAGACATCACGCACATTGGAAACGTTATTTTAATGGCCTCTAATATGGCTGAAAACTGCTTTTTTCATACTGCCTTTTTGAATATGCGAATCGGATTCATGCGAAACTACGATAGAGGAGTGAATTGAACTTTGCTACGGTGTCCCGTCCAATAAAATAATAGAGGGACCGCTTGCAGTCCAATATTTTCGACGGCACGACGGGTACACTGCATGCGAGTTCAAAATTTTGCGCGTATAGGCCATATCGCTTTACATGCGCCGTCCGGCGTCGTCCTTAACACACTGTCAACTGCTTTTCTAGTCGTCTAACTTGGGCAGTAGGATGGTTAACGTGTCAAAATTGTAAAAGTTGCTGCACACTGCTTGTTTCCTATTGCTTATTTTTCGCCATTTTGTAAACCCCTTAAAGATGAGATACAACAATTTATGCATTCTACACATGTCCCCAACGCTGACTCCCATTTCCAGTAACTGTCGAAGTACTATGGTCAAAAAAAGCTGCTCGCGGTAAAAAGTAAGCACTTTTGAAATACCTGCTTGAAATCTACTTCCACGCAAATTCCGTATGCATCCACCATATGGACAATTAACATTGTCATGGACCTGATCACTTTATTCATGCGTTGGTCCAGTAAAACTGTGAAANATCCACCATATGGACAATTAACATTGTCATGGACCTGATCACTTTATTCATGCGTTGGTCCAGTAAAACTGTGAAATTACTAAAAAGGTAAATATTTTACAATTGTGCACTTACATACATTAAAAATATACAAAGTAAAAAAAAAATCATTTCAATACTCTCGGATGTTTTCCTAACACTTTTTTATTCGCCGTTAAGGAGTGGAACTATTTTTTCTCTGTCGCTGACAACTTTACACGGCGCGTGCCAGTCAATGTACTCATTAAAATGCATGCAGGTACAGGCAGTGACATTTTTCAAGGGTTGATATTAAAAGTGCTTACTTTACCGTCAACCGCCTTTAACAGTGATGAACGTTTTTGTTTAAGTTTTAATTTCCAAGAGACTCGAACCCGTTTACACGGATAAAACACTTCGACTATCTCGAATATAATCTGGTTGCCTTGAAACTAGGTTATAGTAATTACACGAACATCTTCAAGCACTAAGCCTGTATGCCACGATGGCAGATTCCTTGGACGATTCCATGCAAGCCTGCATGGCCGCATATAGGGATTGTTATATGGAAGATTTGGCCATCTGCTGGTCGTTTCCATGGAGGTTTTCGTAATTGGTCAAGTACAGTTTTCTATGGAAGTTTCCTACAGGGTTGAAATTTCAGTCAATCAGAGAAAGGTTGGTAATCATTTTGTTTGTTTTGACAAAGAGCGTGAGATTATTTATTAAACACGAATAAGTAGTAAATAAAACACCACGAAAATGTTTACTGATTCTAAAACAGCATTGTGTGAAGATTATGGTGGACATTAGTATTTATTAAAAAGAAAAGTTTCAGTTATAACAACAAAACTCTGTGCATAAACACACAATGCTGAAGTTGTGAGTGAAGATTGTTCCTGAACCACAGTTGCAGAAGTAAAAGCATAAAATAATGCACTCGTCTTTACTTGTGCGACAACAAGTATCGTTGGATAGATTATTCCAAGGAACGCTCCATAATAGCTTGCATGCAGGCTCGCGTAGCAGGTCTCGTGAAAGATTTCGCTCGAGCTTGTAAGGAAAATTGTATCGTGTCATACAGGCTTTAAATAAACGGATTTATAACTTCAAATCACACCCTAGTAGTTTTCGATTGTGCCACTGGCATAAAAACATTAAGTTGGAATATGGAGAGAGACTATGCACATCTCGCATGCGCTCTCTGCCCACTTTTCCTTCTGCGGAGTATCGACAGCTTGATCATTTCTGATCACGTTCCTGCGGTGAACGTGAGCTCGCAAGTAATGAACTGATTAGACAACTGGTTCTCAAACTGTGGGGCGCAATAACGAGCGGGAACGGCATGGGGTTGCATAAAGAGGCACCTGATATTCGTGGATTTAATTAATTTTTCTATAGACTTAAATTATTATGTAACATTAAATAACACTACACAAAGTTTATAGGAATTAATAGCACTTATGTTAATAAAAAACTTTAATTTCTGTACATTAAGAATTGAGTAATATTTATATATTCATTTTTAATTATCTTATTTATTCTTCGCAAAGGTGATTCCACGTATGTTTCCGTTTGTGCACAAGTGAGCGTGCACACATTTACACACATTTTGCGTAAAATATACTAAATATACGCCAAAAGATAATTCCAGTGAACTAGGTAAATTCAAAGTTTAAATGAGTTAAATGGTCCCCAAGATATGACATAGCACCCTACATTTTTATAAACGCTGTTTTGAAAGAAAGCGTCAGACGTGGACGAAAATCATTAAATTCTGATACCCTTACTAAGTACTATATGTGCACNCTGTTTTGAAAGAAAGCGTCAGACGTGGACGAAAATCATTAAATTCTGATACCCTTACTAAGTACTATATGTGCACTGAGTTTGGTGAAATACGGTTAACGAATTCAAAATTTCTTAAAGGGAACACACACACACACACACACACACACACATATCTATACACAGACACGAAAGTAATCTTATAAGCATTTTTTTTCTTTTGGAAAGCAGACTAAAAATCGGGGTATGGCTGTGTCGGGGACACGGTCGTCGGTTTTACGTGAATGAGCCTGCGTTAGCGGGTAATATTTTCTTAGAGATATGGTATGAAATTAAAGCAACGAAATACACACTTCGCTTTTTGGGCTTAAATTGACGTGNCTGTTTTGAAAGAAAGCGTCAGACGTGGACGAAAATCATTAAATTCTGATACCCTTACTAAGTACTATATGTGCACCGAGTTTTGGTGAAATACGGTTAACGAATTCAAAATTTCTTAAAGGGAACACACACACACACACACACACATATCTATACACAGACACGAAAGTGATCTTATAAGCATTTTTTTTCTTTTGGAAAGCAGACTAAAAATCGGGGTATGGCTGTGTTGGGGACATGGTCGTCGGTTTTACGTGAATGAGCCTGCGTTAGCGGGTTATATTTTCTTAGAGATATGGTATGAAATTAAAGCAACGAAATACACACTTCGCTTTTTGGGCTTAAATTGACGTGNTATATTTTCTTAGAGATATGGTATGAAATTAAAGCAACGAAATACACACTTCGCTTTTTGGGCTTAAATTGACGTGTCTAAAAACAGCGCACTAGCACATAGGGGTCGCGAGATATACCCTGCCCGAAAATTTTCGCCGAAGCCCAAAATGGCCGCCAGTCGCCGTGAGCCCCCACCTACGCCTCGCGCATGCGTGGCACCTACTTATTTTAATGCTCGCATCTGAAGTCATATACCCAGCCGAACAAGACCACGGTTATTTCAATTGCATTATTAGTCACGAAGTTATATTTTCGGAATGGATCACCTTGCAAACATTACAACGCTGTTTCCGCCCTGGCACCTCATGTGTCGGTATGACTTTGAAGACGCATTCATGTCAAAATATTTTATTTGCGAGTTATTCAAAGAGGGTTTTTTGAAGTACGGCTTTAATTTATGGGGCTATTTTTATGCATTGTCAGCATTATTGTGCATTTGGCAGCGAGTGTTTAGATTAAAACATATACAGATTAAGTAAAAGCGTGCAAAAATGAAACTGGGAATAGGGACCGCATTACGGAAAGTTTTGAGATAGGGAACGTGTGGTTCAGGAGGCCAGCTAAAGGAGATATGGGCGTAAACGCGTGGGCGACCCATGTAGTATGCGAGGTTCACCTATTGCCCACTGGGTGACTCGGTCGTCCGTGCATTAACACAGTACGAGCGTGTATCAACAGACGCAAAACTCTTGGAATATTTGAACTGTTTGGGCAGAATCTCTTACGACATTGTCATGCTTGGCGTTGAGGTTGGTGGCCGTCACTCCCAGCAACTCTTGTGAGCCACAAACCGATACGTTATCACCGGTCCGTCAGTGGAGCGGTCCTGTACAGTGCTACCTGTCAACAGTGTACACACGCAATGCCAATAATCCACGTAGCCAATACGGACACCTGTGTTCGTATTACATATGTTTACGCCCATATCTCCTTTCGCTGGCTTCGCAGACCACACGTCTCCAATCTCTACAAGTTCCGTGGTGCGGCCCCTATTCCCAGTTTCATTTCTGCACACTGAAACATTCTATATACTTATCGAAAATGGCACGACGGCGCTAGTGTATGCAGCTGTCAGTACGAACGTGTAGCCAAGTAGTATTTATACCAGGCGCACAGAACCCCACGCTCCCTGGTGCGTAAATACTACGTAATTGTGACCTGCAAATTGCAGCACTGACAGCTGCACACTCCTAGCGCTGCTGTGCCCTCTTTGAATGCTATGTATTGTTTGATTACTTTTAGTTATAGTTATAAATTTACTAGGATTTTCGTATTTCTTTATGGTTGTACAAGTTTTTGAAAGTGTAGATATTTCAAAGTTGATCAGTTAGCTATTAAGTTGTGACCTACCACGTTGGTAGTGTTATATAATAATTTAAAAGAATATTCACCAAGTGAAACGTAAAAAAAATTATAGAAAAATGATTTTTTTTTTATTACATACGGTCTTTGCCTACTAAATCCTACAGCCACGGAGGCAAAATGTGGAATGTGGAATCTATGTTAAAGAAATTCCGTCTCAGTGCATAAAGTTTAAAAATAACCTTTTCGGACACAAAAGTTCAACAAGACTTCATCAGAGAATATTGCCACGTTAAAGAAAGTTAAAGAAATTTTAAACATTTTATACATTCATATTTTTTTTTTTTTTTTAAATTGTAAATGTAACTAGCTGTGGTGAAATTAAGTTATCTTTAGAGTTATAATTCAAGATAAATTTCGAATAAATATATTCTATTAACTCTTTTGATACTAACAAAATAGGAGGTCGCGGTGACTGAGTGGTTAGACTTCTCGCCTCCCACCGAGTCAAACCGGGTTTAATCCCCGGCCGAGTTACTCCCGGATTTTCACAAGAGGGAATCATGCCGGACGATGCCGCGGGTCGGCGGGTTTTCTCGGAGATCTCCCGTTCCCCTCGCCGTTTCATTCCGGCGCTGCTCCCTACTCACTTCTCTTCACCCTCGTCGATGTCAAGAGCCGCCTAAATCTCTCCACTCCACACTGCAGCAGCGCCGCCGTGGTCGGGCGGGTAATCACAGCTGGCGTCGCTTTGTTTGAGCGCGTCCCCGCCAGACTGCGCGCGCTCGACGACGCGTCACCGCCGCCACACAGTCGCCGCTAATTAATAGGGAAACCTTATTAAAGCCACCTTGCGCTGGGCGCAGCCACATCCCCAGATATTCCCCTCCTTGAATAAATTATTCGCGGGCGGACGAGGCAGTCATAAATTAGAAATGCTCGCCATCGGAATCCTGGGGCGGCCTGCAGTTGGCGGTGTACGCGTGAAGTTCGTTATTATAATTTGCGGTGCCCACGTGGTTTTCAGCTCGAACGGCAAAACAAAGAGCACAGCAGCGCTCAGGGAGAAACGGACACGACATCCCTTTAAACCCTTAGTGGCCAGATGAAATTAATTACAAGTTTACAAGGTTAATGGCAAATACCTGTACGTATGGCAGTAACAGAAACTAACCGGTATGAGCGTGAGGGTCAAATGTATTTCAGTACCTGTGACATTTTACGGTATTAAGGCGACTGTCTACATGAAAAATTGTTATGGTAGAGTTTAATGCCGTCTTGTGTAAAAATTTCGTTTTATTCACGTAGTGCAATAGTAGTCTGAAAACTTCGTTTTTGGCTGCGTTGAAGGGGGTTTAAAATAATGTTTACAACGTGTGTTGTGTCTTGGAAATTGTTTTCTGTACTGATTTGAAGAGTGATTTCCTTTCGCGCGAAAATAAATTGCTAGCACACTCAAGAGTTCCTTTTAAGATCGCGCATCTCAAACACCGTGCCACAGCAGTTCGCGCACAAAGTTCGCGAGTGCTCAGTCAAAGCGCATTATATTAAATATACTTCATACAAAAACAGCGCTTTCGAAAATTACCAGTTTTTTTTTTAAGTTGAGACGTACCTATTTTAGACCATCGATTATGTTGGCCCCGAGAAATCATTACTAACTAGTTTTCACAGTCAAGTGTAAGTAAAACTTAATGCAGATAAAAGTGGCTTCATTAATATGGTAAGCGATCTGTCGCGCAGTGATATTAGTCACGTGATGGCTAGCATGACTACTCAAATTTTGGAGAGTTTCTCTTTCGTATGTTGACTTACAGCACTGGTGGACTACCTTCCCTGAAGTATCTTTCTCACTTGCTGCGTTCACGTATCACAAGACCTCCGATTACAGTTTGCCGATCGTTATTTATTCATTCTGTGAACTATTGCTGTCATTAGTTTAACAGCTCCATCTTAAATCCCATTAAAATTAAATAGATGGTAGGTATAACTTAATGCTAACTAGGAAGACAGTTGCATGTTACGAAGTCTTACAACGGAAGAAGATTTCACAGACTACACGTATGTGTATGTACTTGCGTTTATACAAGTAGAACGGCGTTTGACGAGCACCTTCAATTTGAGTAATTTCTGGTTTTCATGTCAAGATTGCTGCATGGCTGTTTTTCCCCTTTGGAGAGATCAGCAACTCGCTGGAGAGTCTGGTTGCGCATCTATTTATGTAACTCACAGTCCGAGGATGACATGAGGTGGTTAACTCCATGCAGGGCTAGCCTTTCATCTTCCTACTCTCGCAAAATACAGTCTCCAGGTATCCCTTTTATTTTTACTCCGGCATACTAAGAAATTTTAGCCTTCTTTTAAAGAAGACTAGCCTGAAGTTGGGTTTCGCAAAACTAAAATCTGTGCACAGACAGATTCAAGGAACTCCTGAATGCAGGACTCCGAGCGCTTTTACTATTAGTTCAGTGTACACAGTGACGGTCGGTACCTCTAGCTGGCTCACTGCTACATTAATTCATTTTTCCCGAAACTTGGAAAGAGGGTCCGGGGGTTTCACCGCCGGAAAGTTTTTAGTTTTAAACGTTAAAAATTGTGGTATTTAGGTATATTTTGGGGCAAAATCATCTCGTGTTAAATTGGCAAGAACTCTGCATTTTTTAGCACGAAACTATAACCTTTAAATAAATTCCTTAAATTTTTGCCATTAAATCATTTTTACACACCATTACATCAAATATTTTTGTGCGATTATATTGGCAACAAAAAACAGTTTTACTATTTCTAATACTAAATGTCAACCTTCAAATGGAACACAAACATTCAGCGTGGAAATTGAAATATTCTATCCACTGTTAAATTTGACATTTTTAAAAAGTAACCGAGGCATTTCAAATGTGTTTTAGAGGAATGTTTGATTTTTAAAAGTTGTATTTTTATGGTATGATAACTGTACACTATTATTAATTTGACCTAAAAACATTTTAAATCATAAACTTATTCACATTTATATTAACGTAAAATACTGTCCAAAATAACACATCTAAACGTGGACAAACTAGCTTGTTCTCGACACACATATTAAACACTCCCACCTGCCATCATTCCAGCAGCAGTTAGCGAGACGTACTGTCTAGACATGACGTCACAGTACACACTTATTAACCATCTCCAGCCCAAATAAGTTCTACAGCATAGAGTAAAAAAGTACTAATACAGAGTGGACACTCAATGTTATCCAATGGGCAGGTTTTTTTTTGTCGCAATCGCTATAAGAAAACGCAAACTTGACAAACACAAAATCGAATACGCTGCTACTTTAAAATTCAATTTACGCATTGTGGTCATTAGACCAAACGCCCACTTCAAGAGGTTCGCACGGCCAATTAACGAATGCGTATGCCCACATTAAATGAACCGCCACGATATTAACCTCTATGTTTTTATCTATTCTGTGCCCTTACGAAACTAGCCACCAAAACTGATGCTAGTATACTGTTCGCGGTAAACCGAGCACTTTCGAAAGCCCTGCCGAGGATCTACTTCTACTATTACAATGTATCCTTCCATGTTTTGTAATTTTAACATTTAAATGGTGGCCTGATAACTTTATTCATGCACCATCCAAGTGAAATTGTGGAATTGTTAGGCATGTAACAGTTATTTATATGCAATTTCTTACTATAATGTGAATAAAACACGAAACATTATCCTCACTACACTTATATTTAAACATTATGCTCGCAATACAAAGCCAAAACTTAGAGCTATTATTATTTATTCGTTGCCAACTTGTAACATATTTGTAGTTACGAGCAGTAATTTTTTTCATAGCTTGATTTCAAAAGTGCTTATTTTATCATAAACAGCATATAACAGTTTTACCTTCATCAGACTACCGCAGCGCAATTTGGCAATTGGTTTAATATTTTGCAATTAGTTAATATTTTTAAATTAGTGTTTTTAATTTTTTCAGCCTTGCTGACTTATGAGGCGCGTAGCAAAGTGTCTATAATATGAAGGGAAAAAAAACAAATAAATTATTGAATGTATAACAATCTGTTTTGATTCTAGGCATCTTGCGTTTAGAAAACACTATATTACTGTCTTTCAACATAAGACTGAAACGTATTTCTCACACGGTTACATCTAAAGCGTATCAACTCATTAGATCCCGAAATTTTACAAGCTTTCCAGTAATAAAGTGATAATGAAACCGCTTTTGAGTTCCATAGTTGCGCCATGCACTAAAATATCGTGCGCTAAACAGACACTTTAAGTGCTTCCTGCCTAGATTCTGTATCTCATTAACGCAAAATTCATCCATAGGGACGAGCACCTTCATACTACAATGGAATATCAATTGGTAAATATACTGAAGTCCGAAATCAGACCCGTACCAGCAACCTCAGGTTGTAGTTACGTTTGTTACGTAATAACACCATCAAAATCCTCAGCTGAAATGTGATTCGCTAATTAATTTTTCTTAGGTGACTCACTGGCTTAGCGGTAGTACGTCTGTTTAGGTTCAACCAATTCGTGTTCAAATAGTCTATATTCGCCTCACCTATCAATCCCCAGAAGGAAGCGGAAAACGAGCACGCTAATTTTCTATACTACGTAGCGTTAACACGTATATGCAACCGTCCAAGTTTTGGAAATGTCTTTGGGTCAAATAACCTTCGGCTTGACCAACTTTAATCACATTCCAGTTAATGTACTGTATTATCCTCGGGGTCAGTAACATTGGGTTAGAAATTAACTATTAACTCTTAGATATGTGTTTATTTTAATTCTCGTCCTTATTTTATTAGGTGCTAAATACCGAAGATGGCGCCGTGAGAACTAAACAGTCTCGCGTTTCGTTCTAAACTAAGAAATAAATATGTTCACATGGGCCATATATCTGTTAACGATGGCCTATTTAAACTGTTAGTATAGGAAAAAGCAATCGAATGACTTTTGTAAAGTTGGTTGGCCTAGGCAGTTATCCCAACAAAACTATTTGTTGTCATGTGCGATTGTGTCAACAACTGTGTCAGTTTTTAAAATATAACACTTCTGTTCCAACTACATAACAGGTAACTCGAAAGAACAGCTAAAGAAAGATTTCTGTTGCTGCTACAACAAATCTAACTGTGATAAACTAACAGAAATCTGGTACCTGTTGTTATGAAAACCTATCGCACAACTGTTCCGTTGTCAATTCTCTGCTAACGTAATTTGAATCGTTTTATTTTAAGAAAGTGACATTTCGGTATCAAAACTGCACGACATACGCTCAGAGAGATAAATCGTTATAGCCGCATGAGCCTTGGAAGACTACTGGAGACGAGGTTTCCTGGACGGAGTTTATAATTTGAGAGCGTAATTCCAGAGATGCCTTGAATAAATGCAAATTGGACTCCTGCGCGCTTCGCAGCGAAAAGCCGTGACGAGCTCCAAATTACAACTCCCCTCACTTCTTCCCGTTTGAGATCCAAAACAAGATATAGATTGTTGCCCTGGCAACCAGCTCCGCCTGTTGAGCTTACCTTGAAGTCTCCACGGCCGTAACTCAAACGCGCGTGAAGGAACATCGTTATGACACCAATTATATGAGCTTAGTAACACGCAATAATTTCATACAGCGCTAATTAAATGTACTATAGCTTATACCATTGCAATGAAACTGTAAATGGCGGTTATTTGAAACCCACAAAAAATAATTTACGTGACATAGGCACAAATTTAGCATGATCTTTGCTACTATGGGCTTGATATATCTTTCCAGATATTTTGTACGCATTCATAAAGCACAACAAGTAAATATTATTATGGAAATGGAAAAAATCTGCAATGGTTCTGGAGAAAAAATTAACAAAACCTTAACAAAACCACTAGCTAATTCTATAAATTTAACAACGAATATTTATGTAGGCTTACATCTTTGTGCTACGGCTTACAAACGCAAGTTTTCATACAATGCCTGTTGGTCGTTAATCACATTTGCACAACTTGGTCTAGTCAAATATAATTGTGAATTCGAAACTCGGACAACATTGTAATTTCAAACCAAATCATAATTGTACAAATCTATTTTCCGGCCAAGCGTCAATTTCAACGGGGAGAAACACTTGTCAACAGTATAAATATTACATAGACACTCCAGTTTACCGAACTTCAATGGCAATACCAGTCTTTTTCTGCATCTCTTAAATTTGAAAACTCGACACACTAATGAAAAAGTATCTTGTGAAATTGCAAATATCAGTAAATACAAAAAAAAATGTCCTATAAACATTTTAGCTTAATATCTGTTTCCAGAGCAAAGCGAATATTAGTGATTCAAATAAATTATATTCACCACTTTTATTACTTCCCCCCCCCCCTCATTTCCCGCGCACACAAATATACCTTTTACACCATGGCTTAAAAATATCTACAGTTAGTGTTTAAGACGCAAACAAACGTCACGTCGTAGTAGGTCAAACCGAAACAGAAATAAGGAAGAAAAGATTTGAAAGAGAGACCAGTGAATGAAATATAAATATTTATTTTGTCATTATTTCGGCTATGCGAGTTTTTCTCCCGAAACACCAAAGTCAGAATCGTAATGTGTAAATATATAATTACTTAAATTAAATAGGCAGTTCAGATGACTTAAATATTTTAATACTATTACATTAGAACAATATTTTAATGAAGTACAACACAATCATGGTAAATGCAATTTTCAATATAGGTATTCTAAATTTTACCGTAAGAAATACATAATTCTCCCAGCCATCACTTGATTTGTTTTATGGAGTGTATTATTTGTGCTTTATTTTTTTTTCCATTACATATTTTTTATTAGTCATCTGTCATTTTGTTTGTTTTAATTCTATGCGCCAGAAAATTTTAAAACTAATGTAAGTGCGGCACTATTCATCCAAATCAAAATTAAATGTGTGCCGCAGGTTACAAAATTCAAAATTGTGGTATAGGTAGTAAATATCCGATTTCCAAAATAATTAAAAATAGCAGGGGGAGTAATATACGAATTCATTATAACAAACACTGTCGTTCCTAAGTTTTATTTAGCAAAGATACTGCCATCTTTGTTCATTGCGTTTAAGAAAAAACTATGATAAAATACCGTTCCGTGAAATTTTTAGCGTTTTCTTCATTTAACGTTACCACATATCTGCTTTAACTTAAGAACTAAATACACTTAAAACTTTAAACCTATGCGTTTGTTCGTATTTGCTTCTTCCAGCTGGCTTGAACCTAACAACTTGCTTCCCGAAATATGAATCTTGTATGAAATGTTCACTCCGCAATTATTTACTATGAATAAAATATTTCCTGTTTTAGCTATGCAAATATGAATTTCAAGATTGAAAAACGACTCATTTATTACCGGAGACTCGCATAGGCTTAGTCTGTGATGAGCAAGTGGGACGACCGCAGCAATTCACTTATTTCACATCAATGATGACCATTTTTAAACTTCTATCTTTCCCTTACAAGAAACAGGCACTCTCAGCGCAGAAGGTTCGCTCGCTTTACCAGCCCCCCTCCCCTTTTTTCACCCCTTACCAAAAAAAACCGCATCCAACTTTCATCAACCAAGCACTAGCCACAGAAGGAAAACCAGGGGGAAAGTTACGTTAACACTTTACTACTGAATTATGGAAAATATGTTTGGTTACCAACAGAAGAGTGAAGAGAAATGTGAAAAATTTTAATTTTTAAAATACGTTTTTAGAATAAAAAGCTACTGCAAGGTCGATTAGTTTGTAGTAGCTAGAATGAAGTTAGCCTTGAAGAATTCTAAGGTATGTTGTTACATGCTACAGGCATCACAGCCACTAATCCAACTCTTTAAGTTCAACTAGCTTTCGGTCCGCGGCTTCACCCGCGTCTACTACATAATTTTCACCTTCTTAAGAGATGAATTTCGAAAAATCCTGAGATTAAGTTGTAGGTATCTATATTGTCAATCTTCTGAAACAAGCAGCATAACGTTATATCATAGTGTTGAATGAGCTTTCCCAGAAGTCCTCGGAAACATATTTTACCCATTTTCATCCTGTTAGTGGTTGAATTTCAAAAAATCCTAAAACTACTTTTTAATACTGTATATGAAGCATTTTTAAGAAAAGAGCATAACAGTGTATTATATGGTTAATGAGCTATTGCGGAGTCCTCAAAAGCATGTTTTACTCTTTTTCGCAGTCTTTGAAGTTGGATTTCGACAAATCCTTTCTTGGAGCGATCCCCAAATTTTTGCTTTTGTATCCAGTGGTTTGGGTTGCGCGTTGATGAGCCAATCAAGTCAGTTGGGACACTTATTTTATAAATGGAGATTTTCACCTCTTTAATTGTTTAAGCCCAATTTTTTTCTTATAATTGTTATAATTATCTAATTATTTTCTTATAATTATCAGCCAATAAATTTACAAAATAATCCATGTAAATTCCTTTAATTTTCATACACCCACTCTTTTAACTGCATTCTAAACTGACTGGTTGCTATATTTCTTACATATTAATTATCATCCGTCCTTTCCACATATTTTAAGCTATTTGGCTGCCAACGGATGTATACGTCTATATGGACACGGTAGGGCGGAATTCGTACCAAAAAAATTCTAACGGTAATTTTATTTTTACGTTAAAATCAAGTGGGAAATATGCGTGGCACTTTCTACCTAAACTGAATATCGAGGGATATGTAAGGCCTTGAATATTTCGCAAAATATCGGAAATTGGGTGAAATTAAATTATAATTCTCAGAATATTGTTTTACGTTATCTGTATCTTGAAACTAAGAGCAAACTATTTTTAATATCTCCCTCCGAAATGAATATAACGAGACTGGCCTCCCTATTATTGCATGAAACTTTTTACCGTCAAGAATTATGAACACCTGATGCTTGTTTATTAAGCAGTGCGCCCTAACAAAGATGGTCCTCTTGTTGCAACTGCCCAGGACCCACCGTGTTGGTGTAAAACGCACGCAAAACGTAACGACGAGAAACCGAGCTGAGCACCGTAAATACTAAATACGGAAAGTCTCCGTGTTTTATATAGTACTGGGTTTCAGGAATGAACAATTCCGAGTCCACGCGAAGCTTTCTCCGCCACCGTAACCAGGAAATTACCATTTCTGCGGCATTTTGGTTATCCACGCCACTTATTGCTATTCCCTTCAAACATCAAAAAGGAGCAGCAGGCGTTTGAAGCAGTGGGGAACGCTTAGAAATGACTAGAAACTGGAGTGTGGAGTGGAGAGATTTGGGCGGCTCTTAATATCGTTGTCTTGAGAGCCGATGGGGGTGAAGCAAAGTGAGTATGGAGCAACGCCGGGATGCGCGGGCGAGGGAAATGGAATTTCCCGCGTGCGAAAATCCAAGTGCGACCCCACAGGGAATCGACCCCTGTTAACCTGGTTGGGAGGCGAGTAGCATGACCACTACACCACCGTGGCCCTGAGAAACTGCAAAAATTGCTTGTGTGGTTCTTGTAGAAATATCTCAGTTGCATTCCCTTCTACCACAAGAAGGTCGTGACTGAGTGGTTAGAGTAATAGATTTTCAAACTTACGATCCGTGTTCAAATCACGTTCTAGTACACGTTTTTTTTATATTTATTATTATACACAGTAGAACACCCGCATAACGAGAATCAAGTATATTTTCCCCTTATATCTTTTTTTAAAACTAGAAGTACATAAAACTAACTAAAGGCTGTTCACGATAGTGAGCACTTTTAAAAATCAACCTTCGAAAAATGTCACGGTCCCTACCTGCGTATATTTTAACGAGCGCAATAGTAGCATGCGCCCAGTTAAGTTGGTAATGAGTCAGGGAAAGTAGTTTCATCCCATTGTGTTGAATTAAAAGTGTTAAGTTGACATTTTTAAAACCATTTTTTTTTCTTTTCGTGTTTTTTAATATAACTAAGAGTAACAATTTAAATATTTAATGTTATTATACTTTTACAGTTTTACTTGACCAACGCACGAATAAAGTGGTCAGGCCACGGTAATGTTAATGTTACATATGGCGGAAGAATACACAATGTTCATACACGTAGATCAAAAGCAGGTCTTTCAAAAATGCTCAGTTTTCCGTGAACAGCTTATTGCAAATTTACGGAGAGGCTCCGTGAATTCAAGAAAGTTCTGTGAAATTTAAGGAAAGTAAGTTTTTGATATGCAAAGTGTCCGTAATTTTATGGAGAGTTTAGGGAGGGTTCTGGAAAAAAAAATTTTACTANAAAAAAAAAATTTACTACCGCTTTTCCTTGAAATGAAGGAAACTGTTTCTAACATTGTGGTTATGCTGATGTGTCCACTGCACAGACGATTGTAGCGGACATTTTTAACACTTACTGTGAACATCTTGTACCATACATTAATAAGCATACAGTACTGAGGCTGCCTGTTTGTTCCTGGCGACAGACTAGGTGAGATTCCCTGTAGCAAACACTGGTATTGGAAGTCAGGCCTTCATGAAAGATAAGTGTGACTACGTCCCTGNATTTTACTAGCGCTTTTCCTTGAAATTAAGGAAACTGTTTCTAACATTGTGGTTATGCTGATGTGTCCACTGCACAGACGATTGTAGCGGACTTTTTTAACACTTACTGTGAACATCTTGCACCACACATTAATAAGCATACAGTACTGAGGCTGCCTGTTTATTCCTGGCGACAGATTAGGTGAGATTCCCTGTAGCAAACACTGGTATTGGAAGTCAGGCCTTCATGAAAGATAAGTGTGACTACGTCCCTGAGCCAGTGATTTCTGTAAAGTTCATTAGCCCATGTGGTCCAGGATTAATTTTCAAGCTCGTGTTGCAACAGTGTAATGTTTTTATAGTGCGTTTTACTTGTGACGAGCGTGCTTTCCGCACCCAGTGAACAACGTGCTTTGTGCTCAGTGTTAAAGGCTGTTCACAGTAAACTGAGCCCTTCTTAAGATTTACTTTTATACATATTGTTACAAGACACCTGAGGGGCGTAACTGAGTTCGTGTGGGATGGAGGTCTTAATAAAAAAAATTAAAATAACTAAATTTGAATTTGAATTTATTCGTATAGCTATTATTTACATCATTAAATTATCTGTCTCCAGTATTACTCTGTTTATTCCTCTGTGAGCACAATATTTAATGTCTTTAAACCCTAGTTAACGTCCTTATTAATGTATCTGTTTGATTATGTTGAATTAACTCATACTCGTCATTAACACACGTTCAGTCTATTTGTTGTCATCATTTGTAATGTTTTCCATTCACGCATCCAGACCAGTAGTTCAGCATGCAGTCGTACTCTTCACTGCTCTGATGTTCGCAGTCGCAGATTTCCTCCCTCTGGTCACTTCTCTCGCCGCGCGCTTCACTTCTCGCTCGTCGTCTATCACCAAAACTCCAGCCACTCATCCACCCGTCAACTCTCTGACTCGGAGGCCTGTCGCGAATTTTTATATCAGTCACCCTGAATATCTGGAAGGTTAAACACACCCCGAGTCACGCTGAGAGAAACGTAGAAATTCAATACAACCAAGGTCAGGAGCACACAGCGGGATGCTTTGTGTAAAAGATACGCACCTCTTGGTTTATCGCTCCCCTGTCATTCAAAACATTAAATTGACTTTCCGCCCGTTATAATATAATTACTCTTTCCTCCTCTTCAGCTCGCTAGCGCGGCAGAGGTCACTGTAAGCAAGCGCGTAAAAATGTTGTGTATTATTCAAACCTATGTGTAATTAACATTGCCATGAGCCTGCTCACTTTATCCATGCGACCGTATTTGAAACTGTAAAATTTTTAAAAAATTGATATTTTATAAATATAATTTTTACACGATGCGTTTAGAAAAACAGAAAAAAAATATTAGTATTTACAAATTATATCAACACTTTTTAATTCAGCGTCGTTACCAACTTCTTTGGACGTATGCCAGTCATTGTACCCGTTAAAATCTATGTATGTAGAGGCAGTGACATTTTTTAAATGTTGATTTTAAAAGTGTTTAATTAACCGTGCACAACCTATACCAGCATTAACCATTCACAAACGAGAGATACAGAAGCTCTTAATTATATAATTCACAAGGAAGTGGTTCAAAACCCCGGATACTGATTCCTCGTTGAGTAAAACGTCAGCCATAAGTGCCGACCTAAATCGTGGACACGGGAGATAAACGGGTTAAAAATCAATTCAAAAACTACATATGAACATTCCAGTTTTAAAAACACTTTAAAACACACAAAGGGTATGTATAATTCGCTACCAAACGTTTCCACAGATAAGCCAAATATAAGATTTTGCTGAAGATGTATCTGAATTACTATCAAAATTTATTATTTAATATAGTGGTGTCAGTTTTGTTTAGATTTTCTTGACAAAATATTCTACAATTTTATTTCTAGTAATATTATCTCCCATCTCTTTGGCCGTGATCTATTTTATATTATAGGCTGTTCACGGTAAAATGAGCACTTCCGGAAGCCCTGCCTAAGATCTACTTGTATGCACATTGTGCATTCTTCCACCTTGTGTAAAATTAACATTGCCATGGGCCTGATCACTTTATTCATGCGTCGGTCAAGTGAAACTAAAATTATTAGAATTTTTTTTTTTTTACAAATCAGCCCATTTTTACACTTTAATGCATTAAAAAAACAGAAGCGAAGAAGTAGTTGAAGTTATTACAAATGGTTACTTAACACTTTTTATTCGAAGTTGAGATATGAAACTACTTTCCCTCCATCGATACCAACTTTACTGGGCGCATGTCACTCAGTGCGCCCGTTAAAATATCTGCAGGTAGGAGCAGTGACATTTTTCTAAGGGCGATTTCAGAAGTGCTCACTTTATCATGAACAGCCTTTATATGTGTCTATGCGCAATGTGATCACTGATTTTTTTTCTTCTTTTTTAAAGGTTTACTTGGAAGTGCTAGACCGCGAACAACGTCAGCGTTCAGGCTGAAAGGAAGGTCCAAGGAACCTCTCGTTCAGTTTTTTTTT
>NQII01000242.1:885024-917740 GCA_002778355.1 Clitarchus hookeri | reverse complement strand
CGCCCCCCAATTTTCGCATGTGGGAATCGTGTCGGACGATGCCGCTGGTCGGGTTTACTCGGGGATCTCCCGTTTCCCCCGCTCCTCTTGCATTCCGGTGCTACACCATACTTACCTCGCTTCATCCTCATCGACCTCGATGTTAAAAGCCTATTAAGTCTCTTCACTCACTCACTCACTCCAGTATGTGTGTACATACTGAGTGTTGATTCGAGTATGGCAGGTGACACCGATAAAAAAGTTTGTTTTCATCAACAAACTTATCAAACCGGATGTCTTTTTTTACGCTAAAAATTTAACTTGCAGTAGCTCGAATAATTTTGTCAGCTAAGTAGAATTCGAAAGGCAGCAAAATTAATTTAGTTTGTTTGGCAAACCTAAACATTTCACTTTGTTGGGTCTACAAAATATGCATGGTTTTATCAACTCTACGTATCTGTTTGGCCGTACAGGAAAGCGTATTTTGTTAGCTTATAAAAACGTCCCCACCCCCCTTCCCGTTGTATGCGGGCCAAGGAATGATCGGGCCCACAGACACTCTGTGGGCTTACTTTCTTCGCATAGTCTACGACAGAAAGTACTTAAATAATTGTTTGTAAATGTATTAATTAGTTAACAAATGAAGGCGAGGAGATTCTCGGGATGACCGTTCTTGTTTGGGCAAATGTAAAATTCGTCAAGCTCTGTGTAATATCACATGCTGGTCGACAAACTATGATCAATAGCGACATTGCATATGTGGTTTTATGAAAAAATTAAGAAGTTAAACCCACGACTAAAATGAAGTTAAACCCAGTAGTAAAATTTTAAGGAAAGCATCTTAGTACTTACTGTTTTCAAAATATTTACAACTTTGTGGTAAGAGCTGGGAAATAAGACGAATACAGCTCTAATTATAGTCTTAAAGAGCATAAAAAATTACTTTTGAGTAAATATTATTCAAGGCAGGCGCTTTATGAACAAACTTTACGATCATGAACTGAGTTTACTGTGGAATATGTGGGAGGGGCGAAAACTGGACGAACTCCAAGAATGTACAGGTTTCTTGCAGAAACTTGTGAAATGAAACTTTGCGAGTAACCCGACGCAAGATTGTAGGAAAATACTGCAGGATCAACCGTTTTCAAGTTGTTCGCTTAAAACGAACATAAAATATATATAAAATTATTAAAAAAAAAAATTAAAAAAAAAGAGTTGACATTTTTCAGTGTGAGGAACTTGTGCCAAATTTCTTATAACTCAAATGTCATATAAATGTAGATGGCTTTCATTCAGCGCTGCCTTGTAAACATAATACGCGAAAATAAAACACGGTGACTGTGCTGGAACACCGTACATCCAGCAATAATATCAGCGCAGAAAATTGTACCTCCTAACGCGGGGATAGATCAGCAAGGGAGCTAAGGCTTTTTCTTGTTGGTGACCCGTTCGACGTAAGTCGTCGTGGACGTTGGTATCGACGCGGCTGCGTAGCTTGGCAGGCGAGCGCAGATTGTCGGCGTGGAGGCTTGAAGCTGCCCCCACCCATCATCCCGCCGACGTGTATGGATGGTGTCTAGCAACCGTCCGACGCTACCTTCGACGTCATCATGATTTTAATGTTACTGGACTCGAACCAGCGAAACTTTCTGGGATGTTCCTCAATACCCTGGTCAACGTGTTTCCCGACAATAAAGGGGCTTTCCTTTCATCTTGCGAGATAGAATGGATAGGGACCTCGTGATGAGAACACTAACTTGACAGAAGGCATATCATGCCATGTTCGATGAAGGCATTTTATAGGGCATGTTGGGAAAAAAATTTAAGATAAGTTTTTTTATATTCTGTAATTCTGCAATGTTACAATATTTGGGATAAGTACGTACTGCTATGGGAGCACATTATTAAATGTTACTTTGTGCAATTTTCATAACAAACATAATTGTAATGTATTTTAAAGCCTGTTTGGCTATTTGTATTTTTTATATAAGCAGTTTATGAGGGAAAAAAAATAATCCTGGAGATAAAGGAAAAGAAAAAGACAGTTTGTTGAATCATTTCTCACAATTTTTGGGGTTAATTATATTTTATTCCAATTCATATCAGGGTATGGCTGAATTATCGCAATTTAATGTGACTGCGTAATTTTTTTGTACTCTACTATTTAAACTCTACTGCTTGAAGGTTATTTTGTAAGAATAATTTTGCTTAAATGAGTGGGATGGAAGGAAGGGGAGTTGAAGGTCACTGCCATGGAGTGGTGCAGTTTTATGCGGTTACTCCCGCTCTGTGAGTACGCGCATCTCTTAACAGCTGGGTTTCTGGAGCTTTTTATGCTTGCCAGGAGATAATCTTCATTAAAGAAGAAACTCTTCCTTAAACTGGAAACTGGAAGCACTTCAAGGCAGCACCATTATACCTGACTTTTTTTTTTCAACTGGGCGACGGGACTTCGGTATCCGGGTCGCGATTGGCCAATTTATTTCCCCGTCTCGTTAGGGCCGGTCGGTTTACTCGTCGTTTTCTTCTTCCTCGAGTTCGTGTTTCCTCTTTCCAGCGTCCGTCCTCGAGGACGTGCTGGGAACGTGCCGGGGACTTTTCTTTGGGATGTCCGCCATCGTGAAAAAGAATCTCCACTCTTTCTATCTATCTATATATCTATCCATCCTTACATCAATGGTGCATCTTGGGAAATAGCAAGGAGCCCTCTCAGCGTCGGCTGGTGATCGAACAAGAGCCCGGTGAGAATGCAGATTGCGGAAAGGGTCTTCGGTTGGGCCTGGAGCCGGGGTGGGGGGTGGGGGCNTTGAGTAACAAAGGATGTCATCTGGAGGGGCGGATGCGGCTGGCTGGGTAGGTGGTCGATCGAGCCTGGACGGGGCGCCAACCCATAGGCTACGGCCAAACCACTGCAAGGGCGTACAAAGCAATACTTTTCCAGCGGGGGTCCATCTTCAAGGGCACTACCTACCGGCAGGCAGCTGCGAAATTTAAATATAAAATCACATGTTGAGGAAATTTCGCCTCAGTGCGTTAAAATTTAACAGTAGGCATTTCAAATGAAATGTATTCTTCACGAATTTTTTAGGAGAAGTTCCCTACATTAGAGATGTTTCCATAACATGTACAGCCTTTTTGTAAGAAATTTTTAAAATTTGTGTTTTAAAAAAAAGTACATACTGCTTATCTATGTTAAAAATATACGGTCGCAGGGTTCTTCTCCTAAAAAAATTCGTGAAGAATACATTTTGTATGAAAAGCCTATCTTTAAAATTAACGCACTATGGCTAGATGTTCTTAACATGAAATTTCCTATTTAAATTTCGCAGCTGTCAGTTGGTAAGCATTACCCTTAAAATAAGCTTTANATGTTCTTAACATGAAATTTCCTATTTAAATTTCGCAGCTGTCAGTTGGTAAGCATTACCCTTAAAATAAGCTTTATTGCCGCATCCCCTCGGCTTTTGCGCCTATGCCCATTACAGAACGAAGAAAGCCTTGGTATTCAAGCTTATATATATATATTTTTTAAATTAAGAGCACAGATTTATTTCTGAAGATTATTAATAAAAGATTACTGGTACTTTCATCACACTTACAGTCATTCATAGAAAGTAATTAATTTATTGCCACTGATCACACGTGGTACGCTCTTACAAGCACTCATTACAACTGAATTACATTTTATAAACTTGTTTCCAAAAAGCTGCAGTCAAAATTAAAAATAAATAAATAGTTAACTACTGACTGGTAGTTAACTGGCTGGTTAACTACTGACTCAAAAGTTATTTATTTTAATTAACTTTAGAATACTGTTAAAATACCATATCATTCTTGCGAAATCAAATTTAAGGGACATTACTGATAATTTACAAAAATATCACTCTGTGCATTGTGTAGATACCACCTATTCTTGTGATCGCATTGACAGGCGGGAAAACGATACAGTTTTCCATAGGTTGTACTCATAGCCCACATTGTCTTATAATACTCGCCTCATTTCGAATGCATACCTTAACACATGTTCGATATTGATGTAGAAGTAAAAATATAAACTGAACACAGTGCTATTTTAAGAGCGGATACTAAAGTTACAGTAGACAGAATTTCCAGTAGAGTAAGATAGTGGGTCCTGTGGGGGAGAGGGGGAGGTCCTTATAACCCCTATGGGCTCCAGACCCCACGACCCCAACGGCTTATGCGCCGATGCACACCAGGTAACGTTGGTTGTTTTATACATCACCCGGCCATGTTTGAGTGACAAAACGCAACCTGAGGATCTGTTTGGTCATGGCAACAGTGCGTGAGGTAGCTAGGTATTTGAAAAAAAAAACAAAAGTGGACGCAGGATATAAAATTTATATTCCATTAATACTCTAAGTTTTACCATTTATTTCACGAACTCTCAAACTGTAAAAGATTTTTTTCGAGGTTTTAAAAAATCTGTAATTTCATTTGACCACCTCTGTTCCTACGTCGGAGGCCAGAGTGGAGGTCGTTCATTAACTTCAACGATGAATAAGCATGTAATGAGCATTGCACTTCTGTCTACTACAGCGTGTTACAGACTGCTTCAAAAATTGAAACACACGCACTCTTCATGCGACAGGGAGAGACTGGAACACCAGTACGGACACTTGCGTGAAAAATTACGGCGAGCGTTTTTGCCGCCGCAACCCAAAAACGCTCACTCAATGTCGCTGGTTTCCATGTGTGGCCGCCGTCGTAAGATAGTAGTAACGCACTACCGCGACCCGGTCGCGATTCTCAAGTCACATTTCCGATCAATCGGGAAGCGATTTACGTCGCAGGAACAATAGGCGAGGCGGAAGTTGCCGTGGCCACGAAGTGTAATGATCACCTGCCTATCAGAGTATCGCAAACTCCGCTATACGCCTAGTTAGCGATTCTCACGTTATCGGAGCTCCCGATAAGTAGAAGGAAGAGAGAGAGAGAATCATGCCGCAGGTCGCATCTATGAGCCCTCGTCTCTCCATGCGACTGAAGCCCCAGCTCGCACGACTACGCCATTCGCTACCCGCCTGCACACATCCACGACTCCAGCATAGTTGCAACTGGAAGGGTAGGTGGCCACAAGGGCCCGTGCACCCCCCCCCCCTAAACACTCAAAAAAATTCTAAATTATATCCAGGAAAAAAACTAGTATGAAAAATATCGATTATAGTCAATTCATGGTTACTTCCAACTTTTCTGAAGACCTGCGCTTAACCGAGTCTACATAATTACACCAAAGGACAGCGCACCGCATTCGTGCGCACTCAAGTGCAATACTATTTTGCATAAGAACTATTTCTTACTAGGCGTTACCAACACAACTATTTTCTCCTTTTTTCATTCACATTAATTAAACATGAATAATATAATTTAAAGATAGAGTCTAAATAAAAGTTCACTTTAACTAAAAATAACGTAATTTTATGTTAACACAAATATAAAACGCTTGTGATACAGGAAANAAATAAAAGTTCACTTTAACTAAAAATAACGTAATTTTATGTTAACACAAATATAAAACGCTTGTGATACAGGAAATATCTAGGAAACAACCAAGCACATCACACATGGAGTGATTTTTCAAAGGTTTAACTCAGAAAGCGCGAATGGACTAAAGTGCAGATATGTGATATTGCGCAATTTAATCNGGTGATTTTTCAAAGGTTTAACTCAGAAAGCGCGAATGGACTAAAGTGCAGATATGTGATATTGCGCAATTTAATCGTAATTTTTTGATAGAATAATTGCAATTTTTTTTTATTTTTAGAAATAGCTATTAAATCATTAAACAAGGATAAATAGCATGTAAAAAACGAGGAAATCGTTTCTGGAGCTAAAACAGCATTAGGTGAAAATGATGGATTTATTTAACACAAAAGTTCCAGTTATAACCACAAAATGAGTAGGCTCTGTACATAAACTGATAATGCTGAAGTCATGAGTGAGGAATGCTCTTCAAACACAGTCGCAGAAGTAAAATCACAAAAAAATGTGCACTAGCCTATACTTATGTGACAACAAGAACAGGAAGGTCCGCCTAAAGTGGACACCCCCAAAATTTACGGAATGGTTGCAGATCACGAAATGCTGTTTTCGCTAAATTAAATTACGTACGGGGGAAAGTAATTTGCCGCAAATTGACTATTCGTAACACGTGTATGGACAGAAATAATTAAACCACATATGATTTTTCCCTTGGGAACATGCATTTATTTCAACTGCATCTGAAAGTACGTGCAAAGAGGAATTNTAAACCACATATGATTTTTCCCTTGGGAACATGCATTTATTTCAACTGCATCTGAAAGTACGTGCAAAGAGGAATTCCGTTATATAGCATATGCAATGGAAAGTAACTCAGAAACGCCAATAAATTATGTGCAAATATGATTAAGGTAGGTGNTCGTTATATAGCATATGCAATGGAAAGTAACTCAGAAACGCCAATAAATTATGTGCAAATATGATTAAGGTAGGTGGGCCAGTAGCATTGGACGGTACTCACAGCTGTCCGCAAACTGCATGCGCCGTGGCTCATCCTGGCGGATCCACTTCCTAAAAGCAGCGCAGCACCAGTCCCCGTAATCTGTTATGGTAAGTGGTATTGCAGTGTGTGGCTGTACGTGNGCGGATCCACTTCCTAAAAGCAGCGCAGCACCAGTCCCCGTAATCTGTTATGATAAGTGGTATTGCAGTGTGTGGCTTTGCGTACGCAATAAAGTTCACAAACGAGGAAAAAATGGATGCTCCACTTATTTACGGTGAGTGAGGCAGAAATGCCAAGCAAGATGTTCAAATGTATGGTGAAAGGTATCCTAAACGGACGCCCATCTCACGGCAAACGATAACAAGAATTTTCATAAGTCTCTTGTCACGAGGTGGTTGTAATTCTATCACACGCGTGCGACGAAAGACTGCTATGGTTGAGACGTGTCAACACGGTGCGTTGGCACGTGTCTATGCATACCCCCACATGGGTCCGGATACTGCGTCAACGGAAATTCCATCCATATCATGTGGCTCTTCATAAGGCACGTGAAGGTGATTTCCAGCAGCGTGTTCAGTTTTGTAGGTTTGTTCAGATGTCTGAAAGGGATGACAGCAATTTTCAGAATAACATGCTATTTGTNCCATCCATATCACGTGGCTCTTCATAAGGCACGTGAAGGTGATTTCCAGCAGCGTGTTCAGTTTTGTAGGTTTGTTCTGATGTCTGAACAATTTTCAGCAATTTTCAGAAGAACATACTATTTACCGATGAAGCTACCTTCACAAACCATGGGCGCGTAAATTTACGAAATATTCACTACTGGGCGACGGAGAATCCACGTTGGGTCAGGCATGTGGCGCATCAGCAACAGTGGAAAGTGAACATGTGGTGTGGAATCGTTGGAGACTACATCATAAGGCCATACTTCATTCAAGGGGCAATGACTAGTTGTACGTACGCCCAATTCCTCACAGAAACCTTACCGGCACTTATGTAAGACATACCGCTCGACATACATCATGATATGTGGTTTCAGTATGATGGTTGTCCTGTGCATTTTACTTTGATGACGAGGCAAGTTTTAGATGAAACTTTTCCAAACAGGTGGTTAGGGCGTGGTGTTGTAAGATGGCCAGCTCGCTCCCCTGACTTCACACCTCTCTATTTTTTACTGTGAGCAACACTGAAATATAGTGTGAACAACACGGTTCCTACGACGCCACAAGACCTGCAGGAATGCATTATGGCAGCTTGCAGAGGCATTATATCATAAACACTTCAGGCCGCTCATCACTCGCTACATGTGCGTTTACAGATGTGTATTGCTGTCTATGGTAAACACATCGAGCACATGCTGTGAAAAGACCTAATGTGAAACGTTTCAACCTTAAATGTGCTCTTTTGTACTATGCATGCGGATGCGTGTTGCTTGCTTACAGCTCCACTGCCCCATGCTACCGGCCCACTTAATCATATTTACACATTATTTCTTGGCGTTTCTGTGTTACTTTCCATTGCATATGCTTTATCACTGAATTCCTTATTGCACGTACTTTCAGATGCTGTTGAAATAAATGTATGTTTCAAGGGGAAAAAAACATACGTGGTTTAATTATTCTTGTCCATACAAGTGTTACGAATAGTCACTTTGCGACAAATTACTTGCCCCCGGTAAGTAATTTTATTTAGCGGAAATCGTATTTCGTGATCTGCAACCGTTCCGGAAATTTTGGGGGTGTCCACGTTAGACGGAACATCCTGTATACAGTGGGACAGATTATTCCACAGAAACTTCCAAACCTGCTTGCATGCAGGCTCGGGTAGCAGGTCTTTTAGAAGCTTCCGCCAGAGCTTTTACGGAAAATTCTATCGTGATATACACGCTTAAATTTACTCATTATACCCCGTTGTGTATCGTGTAGGGAGTACAGGGTGTAGCAAATATGCGAACTGTGCAGTAGACAACTTTCTTACCAACAGCACTATCAAAATAACTTTGATTGCATTGCAGGTCAGAACAAAATTTATATAAAATACGTGTTCTGAAATGTTAGTAGAGATCGAATAACCAAATATGCAAACAAGAATGGATTCATTTTAATAAACACGAATTTGTTGGAAAACGTAAAGTAAAGAAACGTCGTTGCTGCTGTTTGGACAAGTGATTTACAGTTCTGATGGCGAAGAGCGATTCATGTTGGTGGCGTGGGCAAAAGACAATGTACTGTACCATTCTGTCAGATGTAAATACCATGGAAAGAATGATTGTCACACACTACACACACACGTGTCACGTCGATTGTATGCAACTGTGAAAATGTTAGAATCGTGTATATGATTATATTTACTAACAATGAAGAACTCGTTAGTTAGCACACTTGTGCGTCAGTCCTTCGATGTCGCGAAACGCATGGGCTGAATAAAAATATTTTCTTAATACTTAAAAGAGTACAAGTTAATTAAGTACCTAGCTAAAACTACAAGGTATTGTCGTAGATATAAATAACACTGTGTAAGAAACTAATCTGTTACGTAATGTTTAAATTTATAGCCACTGAAGCAGTATTTCTTGTTTTATACGCACTAGAGTATGAATTTGCATATTATTAACACACATGCCTAATAGTTTCACGGTTTTTCTTTGATGACGTACGAATAAAGTGATCAGGCTTATGACAGTGTTAATTTTAGGCACTGCGGAAGAATACAAAATGAGAAGTAAAAATGTATATATCCTAATTATATATTTCAATTTGTTCAATTAACTGTGAACAGACTATAGATAGAGAAGTGACAGCATTAAGCGCGTTCAAGAACCTGAAGTTATCTTCATTTATAGCAAATTATATCCTTTTTAATTGTAATTTTTGCGCTGAAAACATTACAAAATGTTATTTTTGAAAAGTTTTAAGAAAATTATTCAAGTTCAAGTCGATATCGCGTCACCATACCATAAAATATCCTCAAAATATAGAAAAAAAAATGTTTGCTCTTTGACAGCATTACAGAGCATCCTTTTGTTAGAGCAGAAAACTATCTCCAAGAGCGCGGAGAAATTCTCTAATGGTTTCGTTCCTTCCACACTTTTCTTTATATTCATTGGCGTTACTTACAAGCATCAAAGTAGTGACTCATGTAGTGTTGTCTATTCGTGGTTACTTCCAGATTTTATGAAGCCCTGATAAAGTTCTATTTTCGGGCTAATCACTATGCATCCTTCCGCCTCGTGTAAAAACGTAAACAAGCCTTGAAAAAAATGCCGATTAGAAACCAACGCATCGTATGTGTGGACAGACAACCAACAATAAATGCTGTTATAAAACTATCATGTTTCCAACAATGCATTCCTGGAAAGTTATGTAACACAGTAAAAAAAGTTTATTTTTAAAATAACGTAAACAACTATTTCTAATGTACTAGCAAATGCCAACATACTTGAAGAGAAGTGTATTTTCAATTTATATATATTTTAAATGTTTATTTTAAATTTATATTGACTACAAAATAAAGGCAATTGTAGGTAAAGCTTAAAGGCAAGTTCAATTAAACCAAAGAGAAGGAACGCTAATATTTACGAAAGTGTAAAAAGCTTGTCATACATGTTTTATTTAGGAACCTGCCTATTACGGCTGTCCTGCTAACCGTCTCTAGTCATATTGAGTGCAATTATTTGTTTTACCAGAATGATATGAATGGGAAAAAGAATACCAATTCGGGCATTATTTCTTGGGCAGGTTTCGTTGTAAAATTTATACGTGTAGTAAATGACCCACACTTAAATTTGTAATGTTCCTTCCTAGCCGTATTTTAGTATCCCCTGAAAGAGCCACGGGGAGAGGACGACGTCTCCAATAAAAAGTTTCGCAGGTCAGGTTCCGAGGAAAAACCCATTGCGATAAGTAATTACGGGTTGCCGGTCCGACCTCCCTCGTAACATCCAGTCAGCTGGGGGTATAAGGGGAAGTGGGGGGGGGCGCGACTCTGGAGACGACGAAACTCATTTCCCCGGTGCAGGGCAGAGGTGGTAGCACAACCTCCCCTCCCAACCACCTGCATACACCTTCCTTCACAACGGGGAAAGAAACTCTCTCTTTAGTGGTTTTTTTTTGTGTCACACGAGCAAGCCAGGTCTCTCGGGGGAGAGCAGGTCCTCCTGCAGCCACTCAAGAACGGCGAGAGAGACCCTGCCCTGGCTCCTGTACCGACGTGGCCGGCCACTCCTAGCAGTCGCCATCCTACTGACTCTCTCTGTATCTACCTACGTCATCAATGCATGCGCCATCCTACCGACTCTCTCTCTCTGTATCTACCTACGTCATCAATGCATGCGCCATCCTACCGCCTCTCTCTCTCTCTCTCTCTCTGTACCTACCTACGTCATCAATGAATGCCTCCACCTAGTATTTTATGACATATTTTATTGTGAAAGTCTGTTGCCAAAAATATGCAAAACCCTGACAAAACAATACAGTTAAGGAAAATTTTAAGGTACGTTTAGAAGTAATCATACGTTATCTCATGAATAGGAATATTCTTTTCCAGCACGAATTTTAAGAACAAAGCATTCGGTACAGAATCTCTGTTGCAGTATAACAACGTGAAGCACACCCATACCTCTATTATTGTGCCTTAACATGGCTGTTCCCTCACTGAAAGTTCTGTGTTTCACGTAACATGTCCAAGCTGGTTCGCGACTTCAGTTCCCTACGCACAGAGGCAATGAAGCACTTGCTGTGCAGTCAAGTATCGTCCTTGAAACTCCCTTGCTCATGTGCTCCTAACACACGAAGTAGCTTCAGTAGAGGGTTCAGTTAGTCGTCGTCGCTCAACGTCCTCATTGCAGAGAGGTCCATTACTTCTGAACAACGTTTATAGCTGTATTTTTCCAACTGTGCGACAAAACACTTTTTTTTTTTTAACAGCGTTCATAACGACAATGTTGCTTCGTTTGTTACAATGTATTTATTTTTACGGCCGTGTCTATACTGGAGGAGTCACGATGTCCTAAACGGCTTTCTATACGTGACACCACCCTCCTAGAACTATCAATATGGAGAGGTCACACATTTCCCCGCGTTAATTTACAATTAATTATTTACTCTGGATCAAACCGCCGCCTGTGATGGAAAAGTCAAGAGTACGTTTGCAGCATTCGTAAGCCATAGGAACAATTGTTCTACATATTTGACTGTTAATCCGTTAATCAATTTCACTTAAAGCCGTTTATGTCAAGATAATGAATGACAACAAGTAATAATGTTCCTTGCAAGCTAAACCGAGATAAACAAGATTTTCCAGCAGTCTTACTATGGTGAAAACAGGCTCCTTCTAGGACGTAAAAACAAATGTTTTGATGCCAAAACTCATTATGGCCGCACGTTAAACAAGACCACCTAAGAACGAGAGTAAAGAAATATTAATTTATTCTCCTGCTGTGGCTGCAAACCTTCCAAAGAGCGTACTAAAATAATACAGTCAGCTCCCATGTCAATTCATTACGGCTTATCTCATTTCCTAGTAAATAAACTTTTATTACAGCAATTTCCAAATTAAAAGTTAATTTCTTATCGCCTTCAAAATTACAAACGCCTGCTGTTTAGATAAAAAAAAAAAGCGCTGCAAACTTCTAAAATTATCAAACAAATTTTTTTAAGGCTAAGAGTTTTTTTCTAAACAGTTCTTCGATCGGCGAATAAAGTTCTGAAGAAAATTAGCTCCTCAACTGTTGTGAAACTACTGCATGATTAAAATTTGAAAGAGAAGTTTAAAACTTTTAGGAGGTTAAAGGAATTGGGTATTCCATTTACGCCAGAGTGTGTGTGAGCGACCAGTGTATGGCACCTGCTGCTCCTCTTTCATGGCTGGATGGCCTGGAATGTGACCTGGTTTGGACGTAGCGAAGATTATACGAGTCAGGTACGTGTTTGCGTGTGAACGTGCCTCCATAGAATGCAGGAAAAGTGTGGCGGGAATTTTCTTACCCAGACTCTAATAACTTTGTCGCATAATTTGCCCACTTAATTTGCTGACACATTGTGTCGTGGGGAGCCACTACAACGTGCACTTCACTCCTGAAACTATATCGAAGTCTGCAAAAGCACGGAATGCTGTGCTACAGGATGTTGCACTCGCCCTCGGCCCCTGATGTTCGCTCATAAATATCAAACTATCGGTCATACCTTCAACGTAATGAAATGTGCTAAGGACTTGCCTTGGTGTATTAGAAGCATGGGTGACGTCAGTGACGTCACAACAAGTGTTGGAATTGGTCGTCATTAGCGTCCATGCATGCATACGCCTCTTCCACATTACGGGAGGTCGCCACCAACACATCAGGAGTCGCAGTGACAATTTCCCACCGAATGCTGTCTTGTAGTTCAATGATAGTTCGTGGCTTCTAGTGATATGCTCTCCCTTTCAGCATGACCCACAGTAAGAAATATGGTGGGGTGAGGTCAGGTGATCTGGGTGGCCAGAAGTCTTTTGGAAATGACACGATCTTCAAAGGAGGGCACAATTTCTCTTATGCTGGTGTTGGAAGAGTGGGAAGTGGCACCATACTGCCGAAAATAGTACAGAGTTTCATGTCACCCAACTGATTCACAAACTCTTTGAAGATACCCTAGTGTGCGTTGGTATAGGTTATTCACGGTAAAGTGAGCACTTTTGATAGTCCTCTTATTTGGATTAATAGTCAATAAATATATTATATTGTAGCCTTAGACGTTAACTAACGAGTGCGGTGGAATATACCTGTATTTATTACTTATATGGCAATATTTGTTTTAAAATATTGTTAAAGGATAAAAAATGGCTGAAAGGAAAAAGAGACTAGGGTCTTAAAAGTGCTCACTTTACCATGAACAGCCTATATCAATTTTTGTGTTGAAAAATATGGGGCCAAAATGCGGCGCCTTGATAAAGAACACCATAATCCAATATTTTTTTTTATCACGAAGAAGTGTTTCATACACGCTTATAGGATTCTCCTTAACCCAAAGCCGGGTGTTCTGGGAATTAAATACCCCACTGAGATTGAACCACGTTTTGCCGGAGAACCACGTGTAGTTAAGGATTCCTGGATGTGCATTGACAAACTGCTGGAACTAGTAACAGACTTTTCGCTTTGTCGGTAGGTTGCAAATTTTGCACCGCAGTTACATGATACGCATGCAGCTTTGCTTTTTCGGCAGCTCGTCATGTGCTTCCGGGAACTCATTTCCTGCGACAGTCTACACTACGACCTTTTTTTACGAGGCCAGCAATCTGTTTCTCACTTTCTGCGCCGTTGTTTCTGCTAGTTGCTGACATCCTCCTTCATGCACAACCAGCAATGTTCTTGTTTTCAGTTCCTTCATTGAATTTCAAATGCGCGACTTTGCACCAACTGTGAAAAAAAAATGTCGCAAGCACGCGTTTAAGTACTCCATTTTCCAGTAGACGGGGACAATAAACATGTGTTCTCCACTGTTTACAGACTCGTACTGTACCCGAACAAACACGAACCATAAACAGGTGCTTCACAGCAGCCAGGACAGTAACTCACACCGACATTTGAATAAGGACTGTATATATTTTGTAATACTGTAAATTTTTTTTTATATTTTACGTATTTAATATATTTTTTTAATTCAAGTAATAAGATCAATTAAAATTTAAACATTTTAATAAGTGAATATATTTCAGTTCACTTACGTGGCTGAAATGGATGCACACAAAATAAAATATTAAAATATTAGTGAACTTTATTACTAAACATATAAATAAGAAAATTCTACCGAAATATTTTTCGGTGTTACAAAGTATATGCCTCCTTCTTTCACAAGGAATTAAAATTTTACTTCTCTGACAATACATTTTTGTGTGTGTACTACTTTTAAATAAGTTCTGCCAGTAGTGTAGTCGGTTGCAGTGTTCAGTTGGAAGACATCTTACTTCCACCTTAAAGGCCTACCCCAATGCAAGAGTCAAAAATTTCTGAGAATCGAGTCGTGTGCTGTGTGGTCGGATCCCAAACACCTTCATCCTCTGTGCGCAAACAACATCGCCACGTAAAACCCGAACATCGGGTTTTTTTTTTTTTGTTGGGGAAAGCACGGGCACTAGTGGATTAAATGACGCACACGTAAAGCGACGATCCTTAAAACGAGGGACCTCGGAGGGCGGCCATCAGCCCTTGGTGGGGTGTGATGAGGTAATTGGCCGCGATGAATAAGTGACGAGAAGCCACGTCAGTAGGAGGCGAACCAGATTATCCAGCGGCGCCCCGCTCACGCGTCTGAATATTTCCCGTAAACGCGTTATTCAAGTTTACTTCACACTGTTCTCAAGCCCTGCTAAAGACACACTTCCATAATATTCCTCCTCCTCATGCAAACAAAGCTTAACATACTCTAAAAGATTACACCAAAGGGACAGCGCACGGCATTAGTTAGAGTAATAAAATTTTGTGTAATAACTATTTTTTACTAGATATTAAACAACACACCCCTATTTCTCCCTTTTTTATTCTTAATAATTAGAAATGAGGTATTATAATTTATACATAAAATATAAGTAAAAGTTCAATTTTACCAAAAAAAAATAAGGTACTGTTATGTTAACACAATTATAAAACACTTGCGATAAAGGACATAATTAGGAAACAACCAAACACGTGATACATGGGGTGATTTTTCAAATGTTTCATTCAAAATTGTGAAGAAACCGCTAATAGACTATAGGAAATGGGATAACTAATTAAAAGTACCGTAAATAAATGTTTACACAGTGCAGAAAAACTAGCTCGTGGGGACTTATTTGACAAGTGCTGAAATCAGATCAAATTACGATATGTTATTCCTAACGACAAAAAAAACACAATTGTAATAAAAATTTTAATACTATATATAAACATAGAATGGTATTCTACAGTACACTTTATTCACTGTAAAAATAAAGCAAATGATAATTTGCCAAAGTCACTCAAATTACGCATATAAATAAATTTTTGTACAATCAATAAAAATTTAAAAAATGCCTACATAAACCATCTAGAATACTTATAACACGTAAATAATTAAATCTCTTAGTCATAAGGTAGCACTTCTACAGGCTTATGTACGCTGACACTTCTGTGTCACTAGTTATTCGTTATGAAAGTTGTGTGGGAAGGCGTGAATGTGTATGTATATATAACTGTGTGCGTGTTTGTGTGTATTTGTGTATGTGTGTGTGTGCGCGCGCGCGAGCATGCGTGTGCGCGTGAGCGTGTACGCGATCTTGTTCAGGAACAATCATGTATCAACTTCTAATAATTTTCACCACACACTGACTTCGTAGCACAACTTCAATATACAAGCACTGTATGGAAGAGGTTGTAATAACCTGAAAAAAATATTCGTATTTGGAAATACGAAACTTAAAACGTGATTAATGACTCGCTTCAATTTGTATTTCACGCTTACAGTTCACATTAAGTCTCTGAGGAATTAATATGTGGGTGGGTTTCCTAAAAAAAATTCCCACCCTCTGTTTATAGCTTTTATACTGCATGAAACGTTTTAGAAGTGATACTATAGTCACCCCTGTACATCTGACTACCCGCATAACAATGCCGTAAAACTCATTACATATCAGCTTTTAGCAAAGGGGTCGTCCTAAGTGATGTCTCATTTGCTCCAGGAATATCCACAAAAGAAATGCCAAAAACGGTAAGATATAGGGGTCACCTGCATACTCGTTTTATTCTAGTTTAAGTAAGCCTCTTGCTCAATACACAAACATTTTAAAATATATTAGACACAGAATTTAAAATTAATTAAAATTTTGCATCAAAATGTTAGAATTATTGTGTCTAGGTTTGATTGCAACTGGATTGCATTCAAATATGTAAATATGCTATGCTCGATGCTACAAAGCATACCAAATTTGGCTCAAACGCTTTGTTTGCACGATGCCACATAATGCGTCCGTGAGATATACCGCCGATAAGAAAAGAATTGTGGAAACTATGCAAGGGCACCGTCTGCAAGGGCCCCCCCCCCCCTAATTGAGAGCAGAATTTCATTCGCAAAAAAAATATTTATACGCTTCGACATGGTATTGAGAGTTTAAAGTTTAAATTTATAGTTACTGAAATCATTGTTTTGTTTTATACTCACGGAAGCACATATTTCCACATCATAAACGCATTTTCTTTCCTTAATTTCACTTTTTCTCCTTGAATAACAGATGACAAAAGTTAAATGGTCCATGGCAATGTTAATTTAGTATATGTCGGAACGATACAGCATTACTAAAAAAAAAAAAAACTAAGCCTAAACAGGACTTTCAAAAGTGCTCAATTAACCGTGAATAGCCTGCTGAGTTGAAACTAACATAGTGCAGTAGTTTAAATAAATGGTGACGGTTTGCATTTAGTGATGCATATGAAAGTACGAATTACACTAAATGGACAACGCACCGTATTAGTGCGCTCTCAATTAGTAATATTTTTTTGCGTGAGAACTATTTCTTACTAGGCATTACCAACACAATTACGTATATTTGTTCCTATTTTTATTTATGTTGATTATAAATTAAATGTCATAATTTATAGATAAAATGTAAGTAGAAATACTGTTTTAAAAAAATTAAATAATTTTATGTTTACAGATAACGCTTTTGATACATGACGTATTTAGAATGACGCCAAACAATTCATACATAGTAATTTCTCGAAGTTTGTTTTTAAAAAGTATGAAGATCCCGCGAAAAGACTATATCATAAGCGTGAGCAATGGGTGGTCCAGGTTTGCAACAAACCACCCGCCAGGAAAGTGTTAAGACACAATATTATTCCCCCTGCGGCTTACAAAAAAACATGTAATAATTTATAGAGCTATGCTCGTGATATTGTTTGTTTTATTCTAGACTTTGCCAATACTTCAAGTTATGCTAAGTCGTCGGCTCCAGGTATATTAAATTGGGGCCACCCGTTACCAGAGGAACGATTCTCATTTGCTGTTCCACTTATCGGCAGCAGCTTAACGTCGTGGGAAACAATAAGTGGGACGGAACTTGCCACAACACCAAGTGTAGTGATCACGTGCATGCCATAGTAACGTAAACTCCGCTACGCCCAGCTAGCGATGCTCACGTTATTATTATTGTTATTATTATTCCTTTATTAGTGGCGAAGTTAAAGCTTTCGCCGTCTCTTACACTTAACCACATAGTAATTTGCATCAATGTGTATCAAACATGTAACTATACAACTGGGTTGTCTATCCTAAAAACACAAAAATACGATAAAAAAATAATATAAAAAGTTACACTACAAACTATTAACAATAAGTTTAAAAGAAATTGTTTTCCCTTTGGTACACGCAAACACAGAAAGAATTGAATTTATAGATATAGTAATAAGTATAAATTTTAAAACACGTAGAAGAGAAAGGCTAATGTGTAGAATATTAAAATATTTACACCATTTAGTTTCATACTCTAAGAAACCTGTGGAAAAACCTTACAGTATACTTAGGTAAAAACCTATATCACGATAATAGTAAGAGGGAGGGGCAATAAAATTAGCTAAACAAAAAAATTAAAGATAACATAGTATTAGTATGCAACAAATGCACAATAAACATTAGGTGAAAAAAGAAAAACATAGCGCCATATTTCTACTACTTTCGAAACTTTTCATGCTACAAATGAATTTTTAACTTATGTTTGAAACTACTGACGTTTGGACAGTCTTTTAAATTACTAGGCAGGTCATTCCAAAAACGAGCATTCGAGACCGTAAAGGATTGGGAAAAGAAACTGGACTTCTGATAGGGAATAATGAGTTGTGATGTTTCACATGAACGTGTATGATGATGGTGATTATTTAGTGGCTGAAATCTATCTGCAAGTTACTTAGGGCTTTCAGATTTAAGTGTATTTTTTAACAAGATCAGTGAACGGAGCTTGCGTCTGTCATGAAGAGTTAGCCACTAGTTTTTCGTAGCGAGATCTGATATGCTCCCATGATTTTAAGTCATATATGTAACGTACACAAATGTTTTGCAAGCGCTGTAACTTTGCAGATAAGTCACCTGTGAGGTCACTGCAGACAACATCACAGTAATCTATACTCGGGAATATAAGTGACTGTACAATAAGTTTTTTTTTGTAGTTGTGGGTAAAATATTTTTCATACGCTTATGTGAATGCAATGAACACAATACTTTTTTGCAGATTTTATTGATATGATCTGACCAAGTAAGAGTCATTGAATTCAACATCTAGATTTTTGACTGTATGAGTCATCCATATTTTTTTGTCGTTAATGATTAAAGGGTGTTTTTTGGATCAAAGGTACTTTTAAGTTTTTTTTCGAACCAATTGTTTATTGAGCTTTCGATAAGTATAGGCTGTTTATGGTTAAATAATAACTTCTGAAATCACCTTTTGAAAAATGTCACCGCCCCTAACTGCTTTTACTTTAACAGGCAAACTGGCAGCATACACCCAGTTATGTAGGTAGCGACTAAGGGGAAGTTGTTTCATGTCGTTGATTTAAAAGCGTTAGGTAAACATTGGTGAATACTAATATTACATATTTTATTTATTATTTATTAATGCATATAAGTCAAAGAATTAACAAATTTGTGAAATTATTAAAAAATTAAATATTTTACAGTTTCACTTGGCCGACGCATGAATAAAGTGATCAGGCACGTGGCAGTATTAGTTTTATATATGGCGGAAGAATACACTACGTGAACACGTAGATCTTAAGCACAGCTTTCAAAAGTGCTCAGTTTATCGTGAACAGCCTACAGAAGTGTGGACGACAATCGCGCCCTAGAACACTGGCCGCTTCACGCCACGCCTAGGAACACGAGCGCACACCTAGTCAGTGTTGCGCCCAGAGAGCGCTGGAAGCGGGGCGTCCTCGAGCTAACTTGGCTCGTGACGTACGAGCTGCGAGTCCAGCCGCCTCGACACGGCCCCTCCGCCCTCCCCCCTCCCCTCTGGGCGAGATACGCGTCTGTGGACAGTCTTCGCCGTGGCTGCTGCGCATTCGCGTGTGTAGTGAGTGAAGCGAGGTGTAAATGGAGCAGCACCGGAATGCAAGGGCGGGGGAAACAAGAGATCCCCGAGAAAACCCGCCGACTGGTGGTAAAATCCGGGAGCAACCCCTCCGGAATCGAACTAGGTTCACTTTGGTGTGAGGAGAGCGCTCTAACCGCTACACCACTACGGCCCCGCGTGCGTGAAAACTTATTTACCGACTACCCTAGTTAGTTTCAACTCAACAGCCATTACGTGGGTTATTCACTATTAATTAATTGAGCACTTTTGAAGGTCCTGCTTAGGATCTCTTGCATCCTTCCGCCATATGTGAAAATAACATTGCCATGGACCACTTCACTTTATTCATGCGTTATTCACGGAGAAAAAGTGGAATAAGGAAAAAATATGTACGATTTCAGTAGCCATAAATTTAAATGTTACACTCTCAATACAACTAATAAAGAGAATAAATATAATATATATATTTAATTTGCTACAGACATATCACTGAGCCTGCATGCCAGAATGCACTATATCAAGTATATACACTGAAGAGCCAAAAAAACTAGTACACATGCCTAATATTGTGAAGGGCCCCCGCGAGCACGCATAAGTGCCGCAAGACGACGTGGCATGGACTCGATTAATGTCTGAAGGTATGCAGGAGGCAATTCACACCATGAATCCTGCAGGGCAGTCCACAAATCCATAGGAGTGCGAGGTGGTGGAGATCTCTTCTGAACAGCACGTTGCAAGGCATCCCAGATATGCTCCATAATGTTAATGTCTGGTGATTTATGTGGCCAATGGAAGTGTCTAAAGTCAGAAGAGTGTTCCTGGAGCCACTGGGTAGCAACTCTCGACGTGTGGGGTGTCGCATTGTCCTGCTGGAATTGTCCACGTCCGTCGGAATGCACAATGGACATGAATGGGTGCAGGTGATCGGACAGGATGCTTACGTATCTGTCACCTGTCAGAGTCGTATCTAGACGTATCAGGGGTGAAATGGTCGAACGTGAAAATGGAAGTTTTATCGCTACCTCGGAGATGCTATGTCGCATCCCTCGTGAGCCGAATATAACACGACGTTCAAATTCACTTAAATCATGATAACCTGCCATTGTAGCAGCAGTAACCGAACTAGCAACTTTGCCCGACGCTTGTTGTCTTGAATAGGCGCTGCCGACCGCATCGCGTTACGTTTCCATGCCTCTGTTATTTGCATACGCACGCCTATACCAGTTTTTTTGGCTCTCCAGTGTAGTTAAGGTACACACTTTACCATGAACAGCCTTTAGGTTAGTTCAGGCAAGGTTAGTTTAAACTGTGAAAACAAGTATTCTGCCATTATCATATATATTAATTGAGGAGGCCCTCTTACGCCCCTGTCACGCTTTCAAAGTTTTCCGTCGAACTGCTTCCAATAAGTTTGGTGAAATAAAGCCGGAAGATTGCGGCTGCTCATCCGTTGTTATAGAGAACAAAGACAACGTACTTTGCACAACTGTAAACGACTGACGGCATTCCGTACAAGTTATAGTATGCTTTGGAAATATTTGGCCGCCGCGATTGCAACTAAGATTTGCGGTTCGACTTCACCACAAGTGGGAGGCGCCTGTTACTGTTTGGCACGCAATAGCTCTCGCGTTTCTGTTTCGCCACCACGTCGCCCGCTACTGTGGGAGTATGCAGCATTTACCTTAAATTTGACATAGTATGATCTAACCTTTCGGCACCAATAATCGTACCCTCTTGTGCATCACTGTGCTCACTTCAAGCGCTCATATTGGCCTTTGTAGCCTGAAGTTAACGTCCACGGCCATTTTGTGCGGTTATGACGGGTACTGATGATCCAATTATTTACCATCAGTTGTCTACAGAGTTTTCAAAGGTAAGGGAATTTGCACAGTAGTGCAGCCCGAGCTACATTTGAGCTTAATCCTCGACGTATTACAATCGCTCCGAAAAAGTGTGATTCGACTGCAAATCAATGATTTACTGCTTCACTAGAATAAAGGTACGCCTCCTGTTTTCTTCAGTAACTGAAGTTCACTAATTTTACAAGGATTTGTACTCGTTTATAGTTAATGTAAATATTCAGATGCAGTTAGTAGTTGCAAAATAATTGTATTTTGACTAGCAGAAATGTAATCCCCGCCAAGGCTGATTAGACTATACGAGTGTGGAACTTTTCAAGGAAATAAGATTACGTATTTTTAAGAAAGCGTAGTTACTATGAATATTATGTTTATTTTCTTTCAGGCGCATTACGTGCCTTACCATTGCAGTTGTATGCCAAACGATGGGCAACTGGAAAACAAATATTAACCAATTGCATCAACATGGAATGAAGTAGAGATAAAAAAAAAGGTATCCTATTCCAAGACATTAGAATATAACCACCGAATTTCCTAATTCGAACGCGTAATCACTTTGCGGTAAAAAAAAAAATAGCGCAACGCAAGGATAGCAATCCTGAAAGGATGATATGTTTACAGGAGTCACCGAAGCATCAGCATAACAGATGATCCTGATTCGTGGAAAATAATAAGACTTTCCTTCTCGGCTACGTCGATAAAAATCCTCTCTACAGTCCTGTATGTCTCTGACCATTCTCTTGGGTGGAGCCAAGCGTGATTGATCTATGCGATAGCGAGTCTACCTCGCATTTGAGAATTCGTGGGTTCAACTGCAGTTGGCTGCACTACGAGCTATTATAACCAAATGATATTCCACCCGCATTCCATGCAGATATCGATCCAGCTCCTTTATAAGAGCCTCCCCAATTACGTAACCGTCAGAGTCAGAACATGTTCAGTTTAATTGCATGCAAATATTAACAATTACAACATTTATATTTTAAATAAAGGTTATTTAGCACAACGCAAAACACTTGCAAAACTTGCACAAGATGTAAACCTTGCGTTACATTTCGTACGAGAATGTCTCATGCAAAGTGGACCTAATGCAAGAGTAGAAGATAGAACGTGTAACATATTCTGATGAGCGTTGCACAGAATAAGCGATTCGGTTTATCTTTCTACGCCAGTAATGCGTCCGATTGTGTATCAACCTGATTAACAGGAGCATTTAACACGCATAAGCTATGCAAAAAGGAATACGGCAAGCGAAACATTTTGCTATTACGAAATCTTTGCATTATTTCACAGAGATTTGCGAGAGGTAAAATAAGCTTAAACATATTAATTAATCATCCATTATGTTAACACACTCTTTCAAGGAGAAATTTTGTTACAAATTTCTGCGCAAATAGTGCGAAGTGTCTTACTAAATTCTCTTTCCGTAGAGTAGAAGCTAAACGAATAGTCAGTTGAACCAGCTGCCAAAACTATAGATTCCAGTGACCGTGGTTATTAGTTTAGTTCTGGAACCATCAACCCAATTTAAGTACAGCTCTGATAAAACATTTTTCTTAAAAGCATCCGTTAAAATTTACCTGTAAGTAAAAGAGCCACGTTGGGAATTGACAGTAAAGCAGTTGCCATTTTTTTATTTAAGTCAAGTCTTCCAGGAAAATTGAATTGCAAAATGGCCCTCCTCTTCCTGCCTGCTAACGTCAAGATTATATTTCGTCATAATGTTGAATAACTGCAAATTTATATTGTTTCTGAACGCTCAGCGTGAGACGTAACTCATCGTATCGAAACTTGTCCTTCAGAACTACGTTGTCGTAACATCCGCGTGCAAACCACTTGTAAATATAGTTTCAATAATATCAAGACAAAAATATATGACTTTTTAAAGTATATCGAAATCACGCTTTCGCGTAAAACCACAATCGCTGATTCCCCTAATTTCCGTTCTTTGTTTTTGAGATGCCAAACTTGTAGAGAAAGTTTACTTTCAGTTACTTGCGAGATAGGCCCGTAGTTCGTTTTGGCGCTTCTCCAACAATGCATGGCTAAATCACGCAGAAATATTTTTGGAAGAAAAGAACCTCCCGTAAGAAAATAAACTGTCAATAAATAAATGGTCTGGAACATAATGTATACGGAAATATCGAGTGTGGCGAACGGCCAAATGTGTTTGTAAATTTTTCTGGTCGTTATCTGTGAGGAAATTTGATTCATAATGTTCCTATTTTATTTGTATAACGTTAATCGTGAGTTCCAAATTTTTTTTTAATATCATATTTGTCATGCAATAAGTTAAAGAGGTGCGTGAAGCGTGTGTCTTTATAAGGTTATTCCTGGTATTCAATGGATATTCTGTACGTCAGCATCAGTTTAAAATTACGCATAGGTACGCTGTATCTGTTCCAAGTAGTAATTTATTTTTAATTATGAAACTGATGAACAAACAATAAAAAACACAAGCAACTGTGATATGTAGGGTTTTCCTTTTAAGAATGGTCAATATTGGTCAATATTAACACTGTTTCAGAGTTAAAATATTATGTGTACTAGAATTAAGTACAGTAAAGGCTGTTCACAGTAAAGTGAGCTCTTTTGAAATTAACCTTTAAAACAAAATTATTATCCATAACTACATCATGCAATACACACTGGCATTCAAGCTTCCATTTAAGTTGGCAGCAAATTAATACTGTTTCTTGTTTTATACACATAAGAGCGCAAATTTGCATATTATTAACACATTTAGTTTCTTAAACATTCCACAGTTTCACTTCGAGTGAGACGGTCCATGGCAACGTAAATTTTACATATGGCGGAAAGATACAAAATGAGTATAAAATAAGATCTTGGGCAGGGCTTTCAAAACCGTCAGCTAACCTCAAGTAGCCTACTGTAACATTTAATATATAGGTCTGTATATAAAATCAGAGGCAATTATAATAAAATAATCCACGTTTTGGGGTCTAGTTTCATATCTTAACACGAAGCAGCTCTTTGATTGCTTCCGTGTGCTCGTAGTGCCGCTTTAACAAGGCATCACTATTTCTAGAAGAGTAAAACATGGTCCCTCTTCCCCTTGGCACTCCTATGTGCCTCATGTGTTTGACTATGCTAAAAAGAGAAGGAGCGATATCATACGTATTTGGTGTCTTCCTACTGTTATAAATTTAGGATTTTTAAATATTTATCTAGCAATTCATGACTTACGTTTTGAGGAGCGAATTGAATAGAATAAAAGAGAGAGATTAATGTCACGAATATATAATCGGACACCAAGTCAGAATTACAGAGAAAGAATTTTCGTTTCGAGGAATAGCTTATGTTTTATTACACTCGTATTTAACCTACATCAAAACTTATAGCCAAGCCACGTTTATAGGCTGTACTAGTAGTCGCACCTTAGAATGGACGCCGAAGGCTGATTAAGAATAAGCTGATTACGGCAGTGTTGCAACCAAGCTAATTGGTCGAGCTTTCTCAGACGGAGTCGTAAAAACAAAAGACCTCGCGCGCGTTGTTAATGCTGCCGTATATTGTCGGGATATCGTGCAATAGCGACCTGGTTTTCAGTATGGCGCAGAGGATTCTTGCTAACAAATCATTTAGCCAATAACGTCCCAACTGCAGCAGTATGTTGCCCACTGGCCTGGCAGAGGTGAAACTGTTGCAGGTATTGCAAACTCCAGCCTCACACACGCCAGCAATATGGCCTCACCGGTCGACAGTATGGCGGAACGTCTTTCACCAATCACCTCCAGAAGATCAACTTACCAATACAGAATATTCCATAAAGTGCAATGGCCAATCAGATTCACAACTTCGTACTGCCAACAAACGATGGAGTCCGCTTACATTAAAGGAACTGCCTTGCCACTCGTTTATATATTTTTGCATATTCTGTGTTATCGTCTCATGAGCTATGGCGCGTTCACGCAGACTACCCAATTAAGACCTGCCTACGACACGATAATACTGCGGATATACGGGAACTAACACAGTGCTATCTTGTGTCAGTACCAGGAAACTAACTCAAACAACGCTGAAAATTTGTTTAACAGTTTTGCGCCGTCTACAGTTGTCCTTATACCCATACTTAGTATGCTCGCATGGATGTCAACAAAACAAACAGAAGTTGGGTGGAATCGAATGTATTTTTGGGTCTACCGGAACAACCAACAAACCTTACCAATTCATTACCGAGTGCAGAGGAAAAAAATCGCCCTAGTACTCACAATATAGCTATAAAAAATTGCGGACCAAGGAGCTTGTGAATTTAAATGAAATTATATTAGTGTGATGGCACGGACAAAATAGAGAAGTAATTACAGATTCAGCACATCAGGACAATGTTCCGCCCATGTGCGGTAGAGAAGAATAGTTCCTTATAGTGCTTCTTCGGACTGCCCCGTGACTGAATACAGGCATCAGTACAATGGGACATTAATTTATAAACTCCGAATGTTACCCTGTAATATACTTACACTCAGTTTCTGAAAATTATCCTCGAAATCAAGGATATTTCCACACAGAAAGAGCTGGCATCCCATCTGGTAACATGAATGTTCGACGGGCGACAAGTCGAGTGACTGGGCAGCCCACAGAAGTTTTGAAACATGACCTATACACTCCTGGTATACCTTAACTGTGTGCAAGCAAGCGTAAGTCGGGCAGAAAGCAGTTTGGAACTCAACACTCCACCTTATTTAAAGAGGCTTTAGAACAGGCCACCTGTTACTGTACAAGGTGTTATAGAAAGCCGCCATATTTTTTTTGTTACTGTATACAAGGACAGCTTTGTGGCAAGTGTTTTAAAAATAGTTATTTTACGTAGTTTTGGGTTGTTATGGAACAGTAAAACTTTGCAGTGCGAAAAGTGGATGTCGAAGCCCATTTGGTGATACCCTAGAAGTAATTGTGCACAAGTCATTTGTAAATCTACACTTCATATGTGATGGCTCCCAAAAACATCACGTCAGATGTAGGGAATGTGTGCAGCGGTTGAGTGGACGGTGTTATGATTTTTACATTTTGTTGATATGTATCCTTAACTGGGATATAGGGACGTAACAAGTTATTGATAAGAGTTATGTAATGAACGCTGTATAAAAGAGGTTTATTTAACATTAAGCTTGTACAATATAATTTCAATATGAATATTTGAATATGAACGGGGGAGCTATACTAATATACTGAAATATTAAATTATATTATTATATAAAGATTTAACCAGCCACGTTCTGATGCCTAATTGGAGAGTCCCCACCTTGTTCATGATTCCGGAGGCTGATTAAGATGGCGCAAGTCGACGGCCGGACACACCCATCTTCAGTGGTCTTCTCGTTCCAATGGCCCGACGACATAAGACACCGCCCACGGACTACAATGTCCTATATCGGCTGCGTTGTCCCCGTTTACTGGCCGGTAGAGGGGGTGCGGTGGTTTGCGATTTCATAACTAATTTCAGCGATCACGACCCGTGTCCTGGATAAATAAGTGAAGGTGTGATCAGGCAGGCCACTCAGCTAAGGGCCTGGCCACATCTCGTAACAACGGGGATTGTACGCTCACCCGTGATCCTTCAAACTGACAGTGATCATACATTCCCATAGAAAATTAGTTCCTTGTTTTATAGTTTTAAAGTCTTATTGGAAGTGTAGTGTTTTTGAACTGGTGGCCTTTGAAACTGTTTATTTTTGTTTTATATACATTATAAAATGTGTTTTTTCACGTAGTCACTTGATCGTGTATAAGCAATGAGCATGCAGGATATTACAGTAGGAACGCAGCCGTAACAGATTTCCTTCCAAATTAGATAGAACTTAGCTTACAGCGATTAGTTCATCTCAGTCTTGTTAAAAACGTTTGCGCTATGTACGTGTTTGTGAATGTTAACTTTAAACGTCGGCTGTCATTTTTATCACAGTCGCTTTGTTTCTGTCCTAAACGATGAAGTAGCATTACGTTTCCTACTACCTCAGTGGAAATTTTATTTTTATTCTGGTGATAGGCATTATCCGCGAATAAAGTGGTACCCTGTTCTATACTAGAAAGTATTGTTACAACAATGTTTACAGATACTTTGCTTTTCACCTCCTCGAGGTATTACTGAAAAGTCTGAGAAATATGGCAAAATTTTATCCCAAAATGTTATGTCGCTTTTACTGAGTATTATTAATCATTCAGCTGCACCTAAAGGAGTGGAGTGGTTTTCGCTTCTTAACAGTTAGGGTATTGGGAGCCAATGAGGGTGAAGCGAGGAGAGTATGGAGCACCGCCGGAATGCAAATACGTGGGAAATGGGATATCTCTTAGAAAACCCGCCAACCAGCTGCATCGTCCAGCACTATTCTCACGTGCTAAAATCCGGGAGCGGCCCCACCGAGAATCAAACCCGGTTCGCTTTGGTGAGAGGCCAGAACTCTAGCCACTACGCTTACCGCAGCCTCTTATCCTGAAGGGATTTTAGTTCTTAATTCTTCATCAATACTGTCAAAGGAGGTTTTTTAAACGCCAGTAAATTCACTGCTAAAAAAAAGGATTTTTTTGTCACGAAGACACTGGCGTCCTATACTGTTCGCGGATGAGTCCCGTTTTGAATTATATCGTTCAGATGGTCGTCTGCAAGTATGCATAAGACGTGGGAAGCGATTTCATCTGACAGCTCTACAATCTACGTTTAGTTATTGAGGTGGGTCTGTTATGGTGTTAGCAGGCATAATTTTTGACATGAAAACCGATCTCCTGATCATTCACCATGGATCCTTAACCACTCGACGATACACATTGGACGAAATCTTAGTGCCACATTCCATTCCTGATCTGAAGAAATTTGGAGAAAACTCAGTATTAATGCACGACAGTTTTAGAGCGCACGATGCCAACATCGTTCGGAGATTCCTGCAAGAGCACCACGTGCAACGAATGGAGTGGCCATCCAGAAGTAGAAGTCCCGACATGAATCCCATCGAACACGTGTGGGACCAACTGGAGCAACGCATACGAGCGAGAAATCCACCACCCCAAACACTACAAGCCCTTGAAGGCCCCCTTCCCCCTCTGGAAGAGTGGTGATGTCTGCCTCAACTGAACGTGCATCGCCTTGTTAGGAGCATGAGAAAGCGTTGTGATGATTTTATCCACGCGAGGGGTGGCAATATACCTTAGGACGCTTAATTACCTCGTAGCCATTTCGGTGTATGACCAGGGACCACTGTTTTTTGACACGTTGAGCAATGAAGTCGTGTATTGAGAGTCCAAAGAACGCTTTTCATTCCAATTCTTAATTGTTGCGAAGAAGATGGTTTGTTTTCATTGAATGTCTGTTTTCATGTCAATATGTATGCGTATCAAGGGGGCACGAACATCTAAATACGTAACCAAATCTCTTTTTTGAGCAGTGTATATAGTCAACTCACGACTTGACACAGTAAGTACTTCGTTTAATGTCGTCCGGTGAAAAATGTGAATTCGTCGTCCGTCACTTCCACACAATTTCACTGAAAAGAAGAAATTGCGCGTTCACAAAGAAAAATAAAGTTTTCTGACAAACAAATTAATTCCTTTCACTTTAATACAGTGTTTACAATTGTACTTTTGTTAACAAGATCTTCACACAATCCAAAATTATTTGTAAAATTCGTGTTTTATTTGTGCTTAGCGCTTTGTTAACTGCGAAGTTACAGATTACGTACGCATTGTCTTATTGTTATTGTTCTTGTTCTGAAGACAAAATTAATGCGTAAAAAACTGCAATTAGTAAAGGTGTAACAAAGTCAAAATAATTATATCACTAAATTTTTTACTGAAATATTTATTGTAATATCAAATCATAACAGCCCGCATAGTTATTGCAAATTAGTAATTACACCTCCCAACTGTTTCACATGTACTAATTTTGTCTGTGATAGAGTGCCCTTAATGATTTCGTATATAAATGAGTTTCTTTTAAAGGAAATTAAAAGTTTTAATTTTAAAATTAAGATTTTACATTTAGACTTTTATTTTCGAAGTGATGTGCATGCTGAGCAGATGAACGCCGGTGGCATTACGATGTAAACTTTGCAAACTACGAAACGCAAAATTATTAGAAGGCAAATCTTGAGCCCGGCCGGAATACTGCCTAAAATATTTTAAATATCCGAAACATCCGTAGCTTGAAATTCTCAAATACTAACTGGTGTACTCTGTAAACAAATTATAAGTATTTTCTACGGGAAAATTTACCCTACGTCTTTCGCAACATTGTAGTTTTTATACTTCTGTTTCTAAGAACGTATTTGGTTGTGATTAAAAAAACAGTTTTAATTCCTTCCTAATTAAACCCTTTGTAAATTCTTTACGAAACTATTCTTTATATTTTATTTTTCTAGCATGCTAAATAATTTTGACCTTCTATAGATATCAACTTGTGTACTAAAAATAATTTTGCCATTCCAAAAATGTTTAAAAAATGCACTGGCCGTCAGAAATTTTGATTAATTTAGGGACGGTCATAAGGACTACAAAAATGTGTTTATTAATTTTTGTTGTAAAAAAGAAACGTTAGTTATGATCACATTACAAAATCATGCGATTCTAAGCAATAAACAATCAACTCTCATTCAGGAGGAACTAGGTTCAATTCTCCGTCTTGCTATCCTAAATACGTTTTTCTACTGTTTTCCGAAATCACTCCTTTCCGAAATCACTCCAGGTGAATACTGGGATGTTTCATAAATGCAGACCATGACTTATTTCGTACCTGCACCTGATTTTTCGAGCAACTGGTTTCTGCTTTGATGGTATCGCTGTAGAAGAAATTCTAACCCATAGTAATAAACACAAAATCACTTAATTTACTAACTATGGTATTGTTTCACACAGTCTATACTAAATGTATAAATATTCATGCGTGTGTGGACAACTACTACTAAAGAACTAGTTAAGCACTGCTAAATCCGATGAATTTTTAAAATACTACACACCCACAAATAATTAAACAAAACGAGATATTTCCAACTAATTTCTATCCTTTAATTGCACTCTCTCCACAAAAAATTAGTCGGCCTATATCAGCGCTGGTACAACACGGTTGCTTGCCACTAAAATACCAAATAAACTTTTCGGCCATAAGTGTTTTTTTTTACGAAGCTAAGCACATAAATTATGGGATAAAACATTATTTTCCGGCCATTTCCTACCGTGTAACAGAAAAGTACGAGTACCGAGTAACGCAGTTCCCCCTGCAAGTGACGCAAGCGTAGTTAAAATATCACGTCTATAATTCACTAGCTCGAGTTAACGCCTTCCAGTGAACATAGTGGTCTAGTGGTATGTTCCATCCATTTGCGTGGAAACATTCATTTACCCTGACAGTCCATTTTCAGAGCACTTGTTTTTTTGGGGAGAGGGGGGGTGAGTGTTGGGCGTTGGCTGTGCTCATCATGAAATATTTCGTGCTCTTTCAACGTTTCATCTGGTTGCTGCGTATCGCACATACGACCGTTCTTCTAACCCAGTGCTTATTCAGCAACCATGTTATGTTTCCTTGTGCAGTGGTATGCCTGACTCGCTTTCGTGAGTTCCCGAGTTTGATCCCAGGTGATTGCACTATAGGTAATATTTTCCAATTAATTCTCCATCCCCTACTGAAAATTAAAAAAAAAAAAAATGCTAAAGTAGTTATTTAATATGAATGTTCAGAATTCCACGCCAGGTGAATTAAATTCCAAATTGGCTTCTTCGCATCAAAATTAATTTATTTAAAGTAATAAACTTGGTGAAATAAATCACATACAACTAAGCATATTTTAGTCTGAAAACAGAAGCGACTGAGTGACATCTTTATGAAGTATACTACAAATTAGGATTAGGAAAATTTAACATGCTTAAAAGGTTTTTCGATAATGTAATGTCCTTAAAGATATTAGCAAATTTTTTTTAAAGTAAAAAAATTAACATATGGAATGAGACATTTTACATTGGTATTATATTAAGAATTTTTAATACTTAGATCTTGGCTACGTTAGTATAAGCTGTTTACTATTTAGGTGCTACCAAAACAGATGTTTTCTCACTGTTTTCATTCATATTTATTATAAATGAATTCTAATTCGTAAACAAATTATAGTTAAAACTTCAATTGAACAAAAATAAGATACTTCGATGTTAACAGAGGTATAAAACGCTTGTGATACATGGCATATTTAGGAAGTAACAAAATACGTCATACGTGGGGCGATTTTTCAAAAGTTTGATTTAAAAAGTGTGGAAAAACCTCGAATAGACTATACACGCTTGCTGCTCTACATCGCTTCCCTTTCCCCATCCCGCTCGCTCGAACGAAGCAGTGTGGCAAGGCCAGAGTAATAACCCAAGGAATGCACGGAGATTTACAAAGGAGTGCCGCTTCCGCGATAAGCCTATTGGGACTCGTGCAGTCTTCTGTCATTGAGGGGGTTGAATTTCTAGGGTTCTCGTTGCAAGAATGTTCTGGTCATCTCCCCCGCCTTTCTCAGCGAGACTCGGGGTGCAGGGAGGGTTCCTTCCCGATCGGGCCAGCGAGACTGTTTATCCCATGACGGGCCTCCTAGCTGACAGTATGGAGCTTTGTGCGGCCTTAAGCGCGAGGTGTGCGAAGACAGCGAAGCGACGGGTGGCGGCGAGAGTGACCAGCGGGAGTGAAGTCTGCGGACTGCGAGCATCGGTACAGTGAAGAGTGAGACTGGCGGGCGGGACTATTGAACTGGGTGCGTGAGTGACAGACATTTGTAATTATGGCAATGGACAGATAGAGCATGAGTAAATAATGAGGGTGAATTAAGTGATTAACTAATAGAGGCAGTGGTAAAGATTTTAATTACAATTGAGAGACACATTTAAAATTACACTATCAGAGAACAACAAAAGCAGTAGTGGAGATATGTAGTTTGATGTGTAAAATAGTCGTGCAAATATTTATAATATTATAAATAAATTATTTTTAATTTAATTATTTTATTTATTCAGACCTCAATTCCACTAACTTTTAAACGCCGCTCTGGGGTCTTTTGATACTATTGCACAATTATGGCATAACACGTTAATAGTTTTGAAGCTATCTCAAAGATTCTTAAGTAGTGTTGTTAAATTATTCGGCCATAATCGCGAATTTAAAAAGTATTTTGATAATAAAATAAAACGTGTTATGCTTATCATTCCTTTTTAAAAATTCCTTTTTCGATAATTGAGTGCATTAATGTACAAATATTAGTCTTTGCAGCAATAAATATTCAAAACGCTTTAAATGCGGGATGTCAAAATTTATACAGGTGTGTGTATTTGGGAACTCAGATTTTTTTAAGATGTATAT
>NQII01000242.1:692440-885014 GCA_002778355.1 Clitarchus hookeri | reverse complement strand
ATATATATATATATATATATATATATATATGCGTCTTTTACTTCCATTACTCGCTTTCAGTATCCAAGAAAATAGTTCTCAACTTCTTCAGTTATTTAGCGACCCCAATTACGACTGCGAAAAATTTAAAATATTCTCTTGCTATGAAAAGAAACAAAATAACTCTTTCCAGATACTCTTGAGAATGTATTACAGATTTCCAGAGACAGTGTTATACAAGTCATTAGGCTGATGTGAATAGTTAGCTCAAGTTTAAATAAACACTTTTGAAATATACTTTCACATCAAAAGAACTGCCCTTATTTGCATGTATGTATTTTAACACGAACATCGAATGGAATATAAATATTATTTTGGCGCAAATCATAAAACATACTTTCATATCTTAAAAGCTCAAATATATATTGCTTAAACGTATAGCCATTTAAATTGGCGTGGATTTATAATTTACTTAAGTCTACAAGTAAAACTACCGATTAACGAAATACAACTCAATATTATTGTAGAATATTATTTAATACTTCGTTGCATTGCACCTTTTCAATTCCTTCTGTTATTTAAGAAGTTTCTTTTCCTGTAACTGTATTAAATTTCCCTTGTACTCGTACATGTGGTCAGTTACATTTATATTTTAAAAAAATTATTGCTAAGAGCATTAGACATTTCAAACCATTAGATATCCTAAGCAAGATACAAGTTAAATACTATTTTTATGTCAATCATTAACTGCTAGAGCTCATTTCAATTGATTTCTGAATTTCTGTATCTTGAAAGTGTTTGGCAAATCGTTCGATATATTACGCCTATTATATTCAAAAATTAATAATCGTCTCGACCTAGGTGCGTACTGCTTTGTGTGCACAGCAAGTGAAAAGTAATATTGCCAAATTATTGCGTCTTGCTATAGAGTTAACACTGACAGTTACCCGTAACAGGAGTGAATTCCGTAAAGAAATTTGTTGAGTATTGTGACAGACAAGCAAATCCATTTCGTGTTACAAGCAGTGCTAAATGACTAAGTTTTACGCGGACTTATATTAACTTTTTTTATGAATGTTTCAAGCAATTTTTTATTTCACGAAACCAACTTCATATAGGCCTAATCATAGCATCATATTTGTTAACTTACCAGGGACTGTAGTAATACAGCAAAGAAAAATGCTGCCCTAAAAACCATCATTCATCTGCAAAATTCCATTTTATGAATGGTTGAAATCTTGACCCGAATAAATCAAAATTTGATCGCAACAGCGGGAGGCACGCTATGACATCAAGATTGATTGATTCTGTTTTTGATTTTGTACGTGTATCGTACCTCCATAAACTCCGAGATGATAAAAAAACAAAGTGGTTTACATTAAGGTTTAAATCACTCGTGGCACTTTCTACGGTACGTTGTGTGTTGTAATAGCGCACGTGTGTACGATGCAATTTTCTGTACTTTTACAAGCAAAATCTTTGGAAAGACTGCTTTCAAAAAATATTTTTTTGGACGACAAAATGTTTTCTTGTAAAAAAAGAATACATATAGGCCCTATTTGTAAAGTTACAGACTAAAGGCTTGTATTTAAACTTTCATTTTTGTAATATACAAAAAAAATGTATTATTGGTGATATATAAAAACTGTGGTTAATAAATAGGAGAGACTTGGGGGAAAAATTATTTCGAATTACTTTCACGAAAAAACTAATTCTCGACATCGAGACTGAAACCAGCGTTTTTTTCATTACTAGCATTTGCCCTTTACCACACAATTACTACTTAATATAATTTTTATAGCGAGTACCGATTAATGTTACCTCTTGGGAAGAACTGATGATAGTGTTTCTAAGAATTGCTGCAATTCAGAATGGTATTAAAAGTCTGCATACGGAACTGCACGTTTGCACGGTTCCAGTTTCACACCTGCCGAATACATTGTTCTATGAATGGTTTCGTCGGGAGAACATCTTGTTACAGCCTTTTCGATTGGTTACAAAACTTGTTGGGCAGGAGAAATACATATAACCGCACAGTAAAAAAGATTTTTACGCTTTAAAAGTAATTCTTTGGAAAATACTTGCCAAATATTTTCTAATAACACTACCTACAGCTGAAATATTGTACCTTTACAAAACATAATTTTGTGAGACATACAAAATTGTCTATGTAGCTATATATTTAAAATAAAGTCTACGATACTTCGTTTTTAAAATTCACCATTAGTTTCTCGCATTCCACTTCAACTTTTCTTAATATTTTCTCTAATTTACTTGTGCCATTACAAAAATAATCTTGGCAACTAATTTCCAAAGAATTCTTCGTTAAAATACAGAAATATTTTACAGTGCATATATAATCGAATAAACGTATGTTTCACAGGGAAATAAGTTACAAGGCAATCGAATTTTCACAATCGAANCCCCCCCCATAATTTTTCCAGTCCTACAATTATTATTCAATAGCGCGTTATTCGTATACACATTCACTTGCTGTTAAGTGTTTAAGTGAAATACCCTAGAATGAAGTAGTTTGAAACTTTGACTTCGCAAGATCTATCCGCTGCACCACTATGGCCACAGACAGACCGGCCAACAAGGAACCTTCAGCGCGAGGGTCTAAGAGATGGGAAGGGGAAAAATCTCTCCTGATAAAATTCCTCAGAAGGCACAATTTAGCACACTGCGATGGACTTCTGTTCATTACATTACATAATGTTTAAATATTAATCGCACAAGTTTATGTGTGACGTTATCCCACGTAAAGGAAATACTAATTTGTGACATCGAGTGGAAGTTTTGTTGAGTCACTATAATTAATGTTAAAATTACTGAGATCTTGAGTAACTGCATACAAATTTAACTAAACTGATTTAATCATGTGCTACTCAACATAATCTAAGCCCAACCGAAAAGCTGCCACGTTACAATCGCAATTTTTCGCTGTCGGGCTCCTCACAGTATTTGAATGAAGAGATTTTGGCGGCTCTTAACAAACGTCGTCATGAGAGCCGATGAGGGTGATTGAGATGAGTATGGATCAGCGCCGGAATGAAGGGGTGGGGGAAACGTGAGATCCCCGAGAAAACCCACCGACCAGCTGCATCTTCCGGCACGATTCCACTTGCGAAAATCCAGAGTGAACCAGACGGGGATTGAACCCGGTTTGCCTTGGTGGAAGGCGAGCAGGCTAACCGCTCAGCCACCGCTGTCCCTTCTTCGAGAGAGATAAAAGCTTCTATGAGGGTGTACCTGACATGGAAACCCAGCTTTCCACCGTGACGAAGAGAGAGTTCTAAGCGCTTTAAATATGATTTCTGGGTAAATGCCACTTAAAGGAAATAATTTCAATGGTGAACTGTCTTTTTCACAACAGATTAGTCTTACTGTAACGGAAATTTACTGAATACTTCGCTTCATCTTTGCGTCGCGCACAGGAGCAACGAACGGTACGCTTCTAGACGTTACCAAGGTTTGCCCGACAAGTGACTTAGAATTGGCGGAAAAGAATCGTAGAGCCGGTTATCTCCTGAAACGAGGACGTGTGATCTACATTGTTGGCTGTGTCGGCCAAGGAGATCCGCGAACGGCACTTGGAGACTCCTGATAGAATGCATTCAGAGGAAAGTGTCAGCACGGTGAATTTTCATAGGCATATTAAGAGCTGACTGTGTGTGCAGCCTGGAGTTTGCTGTGTTCAGTTCCAAACTACCTTCAGTCCGTTCTCTGGGACTTTAAAAACTTAAATTAAATATACATAAAATCAGTCATTATTAACATTTAAAATTAGTACCAATATTTTATTATATATGTACAACCACGGTAATTAGCATGATTCCCTACTTGATGAAGGAAGGAAGGGAGGGGGGTTACAAAATGTACTTTTTGAAGAATCATGAATATACATATGCGTAAATTTTGATTCGGAAGAGACTCTTACTGATTTTTATAAACTTAAATATGTAAATTCATGCAAAATATGTTTGTTTGTTACTTATCTGACAATTTTGGTAGTGTGTGTGTGTATGTGTGTGTGGCGCTATTTTCAAACGAGTTCTGCATGTTCACAATCGAGTGTAGTGATCCATTGTAAGTCACTATCATTCTACCGTAATGTAGTAGGACGAGAAGGAACTGTAATGTTTCGTAACAACTCCTAGCTGCTTTACCAATTGCTGGACTTTGTTTGCCTGTGCCCCTCGTAGTGTATTATAGCCAGTTTGCCATCCTGACGTAACATCAAAGTCCTTCAGTGACCAAACCGCCAAATTAATTCCCTGTGCTCTGTTATCAGTTCGCCCGTGATTGGCTGGTGCTCCAAACAAACGGCGGGCTGGAGGTAACTGCCACACGCTCACGGGCCGCCGCGTCGACATGCGGAGGTGCGTTAAGGCTGGACTCACAGTCGTCCATCCGGCAGTCATAAGTCTTTTTCGTCCGTCATTTGTAAGCGATTCACAACAATCTGTCGTCCGTCAAGCCTTCCGTACATCAAAATTTCAGTGTGACAACTCAACATCGCGGGGCCGCGGTGGCTGAGCGGTTAGATTGCACGCCTCCCACCAAGGCGAACCGGATTCAATCCCTGGCCGGGTCACTCCCGGATTTTTTCAATTGAGAATCTTGCCGGACGATGCCGCTGGTCGGCGGGTTTTCTCTGGGATATCCCGTTTCCCCTGACCTTGCATTCCGGTGCTTCTCCATTCTCACCTCATTTCACCCTCATCGGCTCTCAATACCTCGTTAAGAGCCGCCAAAATCTCTCAACTCAACATCGCGATCTGTCTTTAGTTATAGAAATATTTTGGTTGGAAATACATTTTCAAGAGATAAGCATTTTGGGGACTTTTTTTTACTAAATAAAACGTATTCTTTTTTTTTATTTTTTATTTATGGATTTACCATTAAAGATAAATAAACACAGATCAACAACGCCGCATTTTATTTCAAAGTGCGTATTCACGTCTAAGGAATGTCTTCGAAGGCGGTGGCTCATCCGTCCATCCATCGAAAGTTACAGTTTGGTATATTTTTGACGGATGGACTGATAGATAAAAAGGTTGACCTGCGATTGGTTGAAGATGGTGTGACCGCCGGACGGACGATTGATGGGTGCGAAGGACTATCATGAGTCCAGCCTAAGTCCGACGTTAGAATGTCACGTGACTTGACGCACGCGGAAGCGCGCGAGGGAGCGTGTCGGGTGGACTAATTAGAAAGCTCATTACTGCCGCCGGGTGTGCGTGAGGTGGTAATTACAGCAATCATTAATTAGTCCGGGTGGCCGGCGGCTGGCTCTCTCTAGGGGACGCGTCGAGCAGGACAGAAGAGAGAGACACCCGTCGACTGGTTTACATAATGTAGTGGTCAGAATACTCGCCTCGCACCAAGGCGAACCGGGTTCGATTCCCGGCGACGTCGCTCCCGGATTTTCGCATGTGGGAATCGTGCTGGTCGGTGGGTTTTCTCGGGGACCTCCCGTTTCCCCTGTCCCTACATTCCGGCACTACTCCATTCTCACCTCGATTCGCCCTCATCATCTCTCAAGACCTCGCTATTAAGAGCCCCCGCGCAAAACTCTCCACCCTTGTAGCGAACTTGAAGAACCTAGCTTGTAAAAAATTGTTAAAAGCCTCAATATCACATCCGGCGGTAAGGAAACATTGCGGCAGCGATGTAAAATAGCAACAAGCTTCGCGTGTGATCTGTTTCCTCGGAATTTTAAGCGGTGACTATCGAGTTTTAACACATAAATTTGTTCAGAAAAAGATGCAGTAATGTCGCTATAGTTTAAAACACTCCTTTCCAGAAGAAAAAATATCATTAACAGAGAGCTACTTGCCGACCGACACTTTTCAACGACCACACTTGTGTTTCAGCAATGAATGGGCTACAAAATAACAATTTTAATTTCTGTGTTTATAAAAATTTCATTTAAATATATATATATATATATATTTTTTTAAATTGTAATAGACACAACTGCTTACAATGAGACCCTGGCAAATAGGGAGGCCAATGAAGGCTCCCGCCTACCTGGAGGTTTTCTCTGCGTTTGAGGCCGAGAAGCGCGGAAGAGATACGGGCGACACTGCCACGCGCATCAAGTGTGCCATCACCACTAATTGCATGGCTCTCCGTAAAGGCTGGGGAAACGGGAGAATCCCGAGAAAACACGCAGACCAGCGGCATCATCTGACACGATTCCCACATGCGAAAATCTGGGAGTGACCCGGCCGGGGATTGAACACTGTTCGCCTCGGTGGGAGGCGAGCAGTNAAACGGGAGAATCCCGAGAAAACACGCAGACCAGCGGCATCATCTGACACGATTCCCACATGCGAAAATCTGGGAGTGACCCGGCCGGGGATTGAACACTGTTCGCCTAGGTGGGAGGCGAGCAGTGCGAGCAGTGTTCTCTTCGCGTTGCGTATACCTGTGAGACTTTCATCGGAGAACATATTATTTAATTTCTGGAAAGTTTGCAGGAAGGTTCAACGCTGGGCCCATGAGTAGTTTTGTGCGTATCTGACGCCTACATTGTAGGATACGGCGCTTTGGATAAGCCGTTTTGGAGTATTCAGAAATGACGTTTCTAATGTGCGCGACGTCTGGAAAGCACTAACACCCTTCGTCTGAAGTACGTGTTGTTTTAGTAAACCAGCACGTTGGACGCACGTTTAAAATTTCCGTGGGAAAATTCGTATTTCAAACACTTTGCAACGTATTTCCAGCGCCAGGCACGCGGGGCCTCTGCCTGATGCGGAATAGGTCGAGCGAAACTATATGAGTTTTACATGTTTAATGGATTTATGCTTCTCTCGGCCACCGTTCACCATATTGCGTTAAAACAAAACAAAAAACACACTTTGTGCATCTTCACATGTCTACAAATTTTGTTACGCAAAAGTTTAACGCCCTGAAAATTGCAGGTAAACTGAAATTTATAGGCTCAGTAAAATTCACAAAAATACAAACTCGCGTAAAATTACTCCTACTTGATCTCTTGTAGTAAGTTTCTTCTCTTCATGGAGTACAACGCGTTTTTTTTTTGTTGAAAGCGATATTTTTAAATGTGTAAGAGACTCACCTGAAATCATTTAGCATGTAAACACTAAACTTTCGGTCGAACGGTCCCGCTACAGGCAGCGCCCCGAAAATTCCCGGTCGCACTGACAAATTTTCCTGACAAACTGCTTCAAATAAAGTTGGCCGAATAAAATTGGATGGTTCTGATGTCACTCAAACGTCACTTTCGCCGCCACTTTTGACTGGAAAGGCTGGATGGCTCCAGTTTCCATCTAACATTTTAAATGTTGGACCTGTTCTATTTTTTTATGCTTGACGGGCTTAGCCAATTAGAATCGTGCACGACAAAAAACGGCCATTTCCGATATCACGAAACTTTAAAATGGCAAACAAAAGCTTATGTCGTATAGATAATTGATTTATATAGAAGATCTCTGAACATTAATGGCATTTGAAGTGTTTAAATTTTATTGTGCTGGAAATATTTCTGGTAAATAAAATTTAAATATATTAAAGAAGTAATTTAAATTACAACATTCGTTAAAACTCTTGTTAATTGACTACATGGAAAAGCATCATCAGTATCTCACATTGAAAATAATTTTTAAATAAAAGCCTAAAATAAATCGTTCCAGTAAAAATTAAATGAGAAAATTTGACAAAATTTGACACCGTGGCACATTTTCAAATACAATCAAGATTATTTGACCAAATTTTTTGGACGGAAAAACTCGATGGTATTTTATCTCTAATTGTATTGTCAAATATATTTGAAGGCGAAATTTTGACAGTGCGACAAGGCGGCGTGGCTGTCGTAGATACGGTCGTGTGTTTTACGTGAATACGTTCGAGTCAGCGGGTAATAATTTCTTTGGGGTGTTGGAATAAAAGTAAAGAAATGGGTACTTTGCGTCTAATGCTTGAATTGACAGATCTAAACGAGATATTTCGTTTGGCACCAAAATCAGAGCGCTTGCACATCAGAAGTCGCGAGATATATATAGCTCGGAAATTTCCGCCCAGGCCCAGAATTGCCGCCAGTCACCGCGGGTCCCAACCCGCGCATGTGCGGCGCCAACTCAACGTCATTCTTGCATCGTAGTCTCATGCCCGATCGAACGAGACCATATTTACATCGATCGTGTTATAAATCAGGAACTAATAGTGTCCAAATGGATTATTATGCAAACGTTACTTTGCCGTTTCCTTCCTGGCACCCCAAGTGTCGGTCTGATTTTAAAAAAAAAGTGTTCACATCAAGAGAATAAACAAAGGCGTGCCGTCAGTTTCGTCAGATAGACGTAGCTACGAGACGTCAGCATGTGGAGCTTGCTTCTCTCCCGAGTCGGACCTCGCCTGGCCACTCCGGCTGACAGCTACTCTGTAGAACAAAGCATGCGGAAGGGGGAAATACCAACACCCTTCACTGTCTTCCATTCTGGAACTTCGCTTTCCGCCATGCGATTTACATTTTGCGAGCCAAAACTTAACGCTACAGGCTCAGCGTAATTAAAAAAAAAAAAAAAAAAGTGCAACCACCGATGTTAGGCCGTATCGTAGAGGAACAAGGGAGGTTCTCGCAAATATGATTAGGACAACGTCGTAAAGTGAGAACAGCTAGTTACTGGTGACGGCCGTAACACCGTTTCTTAATGCAATAATAAAATATAGACACTACAATGTACCCACTTCAGTTGTGGACAAAAATACAGATGTACTCAGTTGAATATCTTGATACAAACCAAGCCCGCACTTTTTTTTCACCCCACATAGGCCCAAACTTAAAAGTAAATTTTACAGAGTGTATAATTTGATTTTGGATACTATAAATTCAAATGCGACATTGATCACTGAGGGGGGTAACGGCTCCGGACAGATGAACCCCTTTGCCTTCCTCTGTGCATCATCATGTCCGAAGTGTGGAGAGTCTCAAACATAAAGAAAGTAAACGCGGTAAACAAATTCGATAGTTAAATTTCCTTCTGTGCTGGTTTTAAAACTGTCTTCGAACTTTTAAAACACAGTAACCTAAAATTTCCGGTTTTTCTATGAGCTTGAAGAAGCAATAGCAATATTAACGTTTATTTCCTTTTATGCACGAATTTGAACCATGATTTTAACACAATAGATGGGGAACTGAGAAGGGTGACCTTAAGGAGCAGTATCTGCATTTTCCTAATATGAAGATGGTAAATCACTTGGGAANGAAAGCAATGCAGAATCTAACTGAAGACTTCCCGATGTGTGAACTAAACATAACCCCGGATGACCGAACACACCTGGTTGATTAAAGAAGTATTTATAATACTGTAATACTGAAGCATACTGTATTAAAATTATTAATTTATAATCTCAGTATAATTTTTCACATTACTAGTAGCTAGCCGGGTTTGTCTCTATCAAAGCTATGGGCATTCTCATTCGCAACGATTTCTTGTGGTTGACTTTTCTTTCCTGGAATAGATTTTATACATCGTTACTGTAACCACGCAGTAGGATTTTACTGCCGTTTTTTATATGTCAATGTTGATAGTTTTTAGACGCTTCTCTCCTAAAATTGACACCTGGTGGTTTTTTTTATGGCTATTATATGTAATGGTTTCCGACTGCAAAGTTTAGGTTTGAGTTACTTCATACGCGTAAGTTTGTTGATAATTTCTATTTCGAATACTGTAAGTGGTTTACAAGAAAGGGAAAAAATTAACGTGCAAGATCTATAACGAAATAAGTTCCCCAAAGCATAACTTTCTTTCGAGACACAGACAGAGGTAGCAAAATATTTACAATAGGTTTGTCGTTTATAGCTCTCATTTTGCGCTAACTCATCGAAACAGATTATCGACATAAGTCAGTTCGCTGCTCGCTTGCTTTATTCATTGCACGTGTGCTACAGGCGGTTAAATCATCAAAGAACTTTTCATCACTTCATACCTTTACCATTGTCGCCGAGACCTAAACTGTAAAAAATTTTATTCAAGCCAAGCAGAAGTCATAAAACTCTATTCCATCACTCCACGCCATTCCCCAGTTCCGCCCAAGCAAGAAGTGCCAGTACTCGTTTATCATCGCAGACTTGGCGAATTCAACCCCTTTCGTTCTCTAGCTTCTCAGAGCATTTCCATATACACAATGAATTCCGCGCAGTCCTCGTGCGTTCTACAGTTCTGGGCGTTCTGCAGTATGGCGTTCCACATATTTCGAACACGCCGCAGATTTCGGACTTGCCGTCGATTTGAAAATGTGCTTGCTGAACCCATACACAATTGCTTACAAATTTTTAATATAAAGGCGAGAGTGATTGAGTCCGTCAAGAAAAGCAGTTTGGAATATCGAAAAAACAGTTAAAAAGGGTACTAAAAGTGAACGTACGGAAACATTAAAAATATTGAAATTTTCAAGCATTACCGTACTTCTTCCACAAGCCACAATTTTACAACGCAGTCAGCTGTGCATCGCATACATCCGTATCCCAAGCAAAATTTATATTAAAATATCGTATATGAAAACTTATATTTTTTATGTTATACGTTGTGATCCTTGCATAAAGTTTTATTGGTTTTAAGTTATATACTTGAAATTTCAATTGCCACCACCGTGGAAAATTATTAAGAGGTTTTTCGAGCAGCGACTTTACGATCCAGTTCCTTTTTCCGTGGTTCGAATGAAATGTGTGTTTGTCCCACGCCTTCTTGAAATGGGAATAATGTTTTTACATTATGTGATTTATGTTTCGTGTGTAAGAAATGAATGTTTTTGACAGAATGGCAGACATGTTGAGTTTGATATGCACTGCCGCAGCTACACTCGTGGAAAAGTTACTGGACAACCATTGCTCTTTGTTTCCAAGACTCCAGCCATGTATCTAATAAGGCATATGACCTCCCTTTGCTGTTATTTCAGCCTTAACCGGCTGGGTTGTTCAGGTTTTCGGATTATACGCGACTGCTGGAAGGTTTTATGGAAGAGAATACCACCTATGTGATTAGTATCGAGCAATCGATACTCAAGTGTCGTGTGCAATTTACACTCATGTGTGAATGTCTGTCAAATCCATGTAACCACGAGTCATTATTTTTGAAGTGTGAAACATGAGAGTAGTCGAGTTAAAATTTTAGTTATACTCCTTCCACTCGTCTTTCAGTGAATTTTTACTTCTCATTCCCTTCCCTTCCTAGTTTTTCTTATTTTTTATTTATAATTTTTAATAGCTTCACTACTGTGTGTATTCGTACATACACATGTTTGTAACTTATAGGATTTTGATGGCTTCATTCGCGAGCTGATTTGCACATAAGTTTATAAGTTCGTAATCTTAATTTTTTGACATGAATTTTCCAAATAATTTACAGACAATTTCCTTTCGCTCTAACCGGCCTCTATCAAGTAGTTGGCTGAGACGCCGTCTCTTAGTGTAAAAGGCAATGATTTCGGGTCCCTGGTAGAGCACGGTTGCGTGTGTCGATCTTGGATGTAAATTTAGGACAGTTTAGATTGTCCGCCCTAGCCCACGTGTAACTTTCCGGCATAAACATCGGGACGTTAACAATCCCAATAAAATAAAAAACATTTAACTCGGTGGCGCAGTGATAACACACTGGAATTGCATTCGCGAAGACCCATGTTCGATTGCCGTATCCACATCTTGGTTTTAGTTTTCCGTGATTTTCCCGAATCTCTTTACGCGAATGCGGGGATGGTTCTTTACTACAGGCCCCGGCTGATTCACTCATCGCCCATGAGTGCTGATTATAGTGTGATTTGAACAACTTGTCAACTTGGTGCTCACAAACTGCAAGTTACAGAAGATTGAAGTAGTGAATTTACGGTAAATTCCGTGAATTCACAGAAATTCGTGTCAAATTTCCGGAAAAAGTTTCTGATGACACTGCGTGTCTGTCATTTTGCAAAGATTTCTGGGCTGTATTTAGCCTGTAACTTTTCGTAGTTTTTCTTTTTTATGAAACACTATATTTACCCCGTATTCTTAATTGATGCTTATTTTGTGCGTCTCGTAAATCATAGAAATTTGTTCCCGGATGAATGAAATGAATCACATAAAATTTACAAACATTTTGTATGGAACTTTTTGTTGCGTATAATTAATCATTTTCAAACTCGTGGTTAGAAACTTAATTATTATCTTTATTTGGTGGTTCTTTCAAACAGTTTATCCTAATCAAAAATTTTGTTTAATAGGCAGTTTGGGCGAGATCTTGAACTAATGTCTACAAAATTCTTTCATATTTTAGATACGGTGGTTTGGCAGTCAGACAACTCTCGTCACACCGAGGGGCCACGGTGGAATAGCGGCTAGAGCGCTCGCCTCTCCCCACGGCGAACCGGATTCGATTGCCGGTGGGGTTGCTCCCGGATTTTCACACGTGGGAATCGTGCAGATGGTTTTTCTCGAGGATCTCCCATTTTCCCCGCCCTTGCATTCCGGCACCACTCCACACTCACCCCACTTCACAGCCACCGGTGCTCCAAGACCTCGCTGTAAAAAGCCAACGAAAACTTCTGAACTCCAACTCAACTCAATTCAACACATTCACCAGTTATCCCTCACGCATGATGAGAAAAAAGATTAAATTTAATCAGGGAACCTCCTAGTGTGATTTGCCCAGCGCAGCTCAATATAAAAGTAAGTTTTCCGCAAACTATACAGTAAAATCGACGTTGAAATGAACGTGAGAGAGAAAGAGAGAGAACATTTCAATAAAGGCGCCAAATCAGAAAACTATACTGAAATAGAGTTTCGTAATCCATTTCCGCAGCTGTGACGCATAAAAACCTGTCCGAGTTCAGTCCTGTGCAGATATAGATTTTTTTTCTCCCAGAGGCTGTGATAAATTGCAACTCATCCCGGTCTCGTTTCGAAGCGACACTCGGAAATTGCGTTTTCAGTCGCGCTGACTACATGCTAGGGAAAAAAAAAACTTCTGCACCTGCGATGTATTTCGGTGGAGTGCTGTAGTGCGTTGGAGAGGTTTGCTAAAAAAAAAAAAAAAAACCTAATTCAAACACGCCTGGATATTTTCTTAGCGGTGTTTAAACACGAAAAGCATTTTATAAATATTTCGTGCCCAAAGAAAAATTTGAAGTTTTCATTTCAACTGAAAGGATTATTTTATAAGCGAAAAAATTGCTAAAACAGGCGTTTTCAGAATTATTTTAGCTGACAAATTATCATTGCAGTAACTTTAAACACGCAACATACTTTTATTTTTATCAGCGTGCAAAGTCGCCGACGGGAAAACTACACGCTGTTTGAGCGCATTGCGCTTGGAAGCGACGGGATTCGGGTGGTTCTTAAGGCTCTGCTCCAACTCTCTTGCAGAAATTCTTCGTACTCAGAGTAATAACTGACAATGTACGATTATGGAAAATCTACATTTTAGGAGTCGTTTAGTATTTTGTGCTTAATTGTGGGTTATCTGCTAGCTGTAAAAAGTCGGGAATATATTTATATTTCATCAATAAGTTTCTGCCTTTTTGCTAACAGGAAACAACACAAAAATTAAATACAATGGTATTAAACAACTGGTAAATTGTAAATTTTCAATAATCAAACATTTCTCCAAATACCTTTGAAACTGAAATTATGGCACGAAAACTAAAAATTTGTGCATAACAGGTGAAGCTGAGCCTTAACATCAAGGTATTAAGAGCCGACGAGGGTGAAGGGAGGTGAATATAAAGCAGCGCCGCGGAATGCAAGGGTGGGAGAAACGGGAGATCCCCAAGAAAACCCGCCGACCAGCGGCATCGTCGGCACGACTCCCGCTCCATACTAGCCTCGTTTCACCCTCACCGGCCGTCAATACCTCGATGTCAAGAGCCGCTAGAATCTCTCCACTACACTACTTCGCTTTAAACGTGTTCAGCTTCAGCTCTGTACGCAGCTGCACTGGCCCCGAACTAGTTCCTATCGCAGTCACTTCTTGTTCAAAGTCAACCGACCGTGCAAGTACATAGATCGGAACTACTTATCTTCTGTACTGCGCTCTCATTGACCGCTATAAAGTCAACAGACAGTATGGTTGCGATGTCTGAAATTGGCGAGATTTTCTGCATTCGTTGAAATAAGTAATCAAGCCATGTCCAAAAAAACAGTCTTCGATAAGATGTTACAATAATAAATTTGTGTTAAAATTAATAAAACACTCAACCTTAATGAATTGTGGAAGCTATTATTTATGGGACAGTGTTTTCGTGGTTATGATTTCGTTCTGTTTGCATTTAGTTGCCGAGGTGTAACCACTAATTAGCTCTGTTCGCACACATGTTCAAAAATGGCTGTCGAACGAATTTACATGAAACTCGTGTAGACCGCTCGTGTTACTGCGGTCTAAGGTCGATATCGCATGGTTTCGCCAGTTCTAATGTCAAAATTCGGTTCAATGTTGGGGTACGGAATTTGGATACTGCGCATATGGCATGCGCACTCTACAAAGAGACTTTATGACTGGGAACTCAAAACTACAGACTAAAAATGGGGTAGATCGATTCTTCATCTTCTTTGCACGTACCCAACATTGACCTACCCCAAACACAACTGTCGAAGTCACATGGTCAACAGTAATGAACGTGTTTATTTATATTTTTATTTATTTATTTAATTTTTTGACGTTGCCTCCACGAGCCAAGACTCCTATAAAAGAGGCTGTACAAAAGAACTTAGGGCGATCAAATAAATTGTACAAAATATACTTTACATAACATGCATTATTGACTAGGAATAACTTGCAAATAGACAGTTTAAAGTCAACAGTGGGAAATATACTTACTGATAATTAGAAAACAAATGCATTAATCTCTTAGCACAAAAATTATTGGATATGACACAAGTTGGAATATTAATTACCTAAGAATAATACTAGTAACTGGAAAACACATTCATTAACAACCTAAGGAAAATTACATGAGCAACGTTAAGGATGCAATATTAGATTTACGCAGGAAAAACGCATACATAGATGTTATTCAAGTTTTATATTAAACCAAGGTTTTATATATGGTGAATGGGACTACATGTAGGCCTGTCATATTTGACAATAGCAACTTTACATACAAAGACAAAGTAAAAGCAGGTAAGGAAGTCATGAGTCAGTGTAAACTTAAATTCACTGGAAGTAGGAAGTAATGTGTACATATGCATACTTCCATGCATCAATTCAATTTATCCAAACACGGAATTAAGTGAATACATCAGTGTGTCAAAACAAGTAACAACACATATTGTGCAGGCTCGTTTAGCCATAATCAGCAAGACAATTTTTTGAATTTTTTAATGAAAATTTTTACGTGGCTTCTTTGATTCGCAATCCGTCTTGCTGGTCTAAGTCATTGGTTCATGCTACTGTAGCCGAACATATAGCCTAGAGTTCATAGGCTGTGACAAAGAAACAAGTGTTGTGTCGAGTTAAGTACAGCACACATCATAAAACATTTTGTTTGCAAAACCTGAAACCGTAAATTAAAGTGTATCTGAAAGGGCTAACACAACTAGAATACATTCAAGCAAGTTGGTTACATGAGCAGAAGACGAATAATCGGTCTACCTCATAGTTAGTCTATGGTTTGTCTATGCTGCAACGCGACTCAGTTCTATGACTGTGATTTTTAAATGTTTTTAACGTGTACACGGTGTATAGCGACGATTTATCAAGATTCTTTAAACGTTTTAGAGATACTCTGAAAAGAAATCCTACTAAATACATAAATTTGTCAAAAGACTGATTGTCAAATTAATTATGGTAATTACAACATAACTTTTTGCACTACGAAGTTGTTTATCGTTCAGGTAATGAGTACGTATATATTTCAACAATAAAACAGTTTCGTATCACCAATAAAAAAGTAAACATTTGGGAGAGCCCAGTTTTAGTCTTAAGAAAACATTGTGTAGTTTTTACAAATTTATTTTTCACTGAAAATATTTTTAATGGCATAGAAATGTCCCGTTATAACTATAACTCTGCGAGGTTTTTACATTATTTATATCAGCATTTATCTCCTAGTCAACTAATCACCGCTACAAGACAAACATTTTGCAAACTTGGCTGACTTACGTAAATTTGAAAAAATCTGCCTTATAAACAAAACTTGCGTACAGTGGACAATGATTTTAAACCAGAATCGCATACTCCAAGTTTGTACCTAATTCACTGTTACATCACGGAAAATATGGTGCTTGAAGTAGAATGTTACAATTAGAGGTATGATGGAAGCAAATAGGTTGGTTTTATTTACATTGCGGGTAACGTCTGGCAGGAGTTAATTGAAAAAACTCTTGCAAATATAGAAAGTGCAACCAAAGATATTTACGTTTCTCATGTTAGTTATACAATATCTGGAATTGCGATATATTTAAACGAAAACAGTGTACTGTGACCAGGGCAACGTAGTAAATAACTCAAAATTATGAATTTTTTTCAAATTTAAGTCTGCAGTGTATGGCTTCAAATATGGAACTTAATACAAAACTTACGTTTTGTTCTGTAATGTATATAACTCTAGCTATTTTTTTACAAAACTATACTTATGATCGTAAAATATAATGCTGACTTGGCAAAAGGGTCAGTTTTTCGCAAAAATGGCATTGAAAATTAACCTCAACTATATCCTAAATACAGTAAAGAAAAAATTTATTCACTATTTAATTTTTTTTAATGTGCAAATAGCTAACCTGTAGCAAACAGTTCACAGTCATAGTTCATTGCCTTAAAGCTATGTGACAGTTGCTGAAACTGTGGCTGCAATTTCTTTGACAGCGACGCTATAAAGACGAATACTGTTCTGCAAATATTATAAAAGTAATTCTCGGGAGTGGCCCACTCCATTACCACAAATCGACAGCAAAGACAGCTGCAGACGGGCTCGATGAAGAATGCGTTTAAATGAGTGTGAGTCTACCTCCATAGATGGCATTGCTTGCGTCAGCTACAGAAAGTGTAACGCCTGTAAGTAGGAAACCAGCGATACTCCGACTGTCATGTGCCTCCCCGGGAGGGGCAATAGAGTGTATAAGTCCACGAGCCAAGTGCCCGGGGATAATGACCTGTTACTCAGCAACTTATCGCTTTTTGGAATTTCCACAGTCGTGGCTGTGTGCTGGATTCTTTAGGACAGTAGTCCAGCAGAACAGTTTTGGTTCCTTTCGCATGTCTGAAGATTATTTCACAAACATTTGATAGTTCCTCATATTTTATGCAGCGGAGGTTATTCGGAAATACAAATAAATTGTAGAGCATAAATCAGTGTTAAAGTTCAACAAATGGGCGATACGCGATACAATTGTCCCATTTTTATTCTATATTGAGAGCACTGTGCTAATATATATAAATATCAAATTTGTACCACTGCATAATTTTAAATTTCCAGCAAATTTAGTTTATTGAGTTGCGTGCCCCTATAACCAAATTTTGTCGATGACCACGTTACGAGAAGAAAATTAAGAAAAACAAGTTTTGGTCATTAATACAACACGAATGCAAAAGCTAATAATTAATGTGGAGTTCGCGACTACTACACTTCGTGCCATGGAAACTTCCACCCCGTTTAGTGTTTCCGAGACGTAAAGCGGTTCCCGATAAGCAGAAAAGTGAACGACAATCGCGCTCCAGGACACATTTTCAGCTGTAAATACCCGCTAGTTCGCCACGGCAGTTAGAAGTAGAATAATGTACAGGAATGACAGCAGCGACATTCGACGTCAGAGAGGCGTTAGTTGTGCAACCCCTACCATCGCAGACGACGTAGATGACAAGAAGAGCATTAATTATTTTTAGATTAATATCTGGGATGCAACAAATTATAACTACAGCGATATTTGAGTGAGCTAAGACAAAATCTAATATGTGTATTTTTTACTCGTAATAAATATACCCGTGTCCGTGTGCTAAATAAAAGTAAGCCATACATTAACTGTCATCACACATCATAGAGACAGAATTTTCGTTTTCCTAGAATGGGGGAGAGGGGGAGGGAGGCTCAAAAGTTCTGTAACCACACCCATGATAATTTTAATATATATTAATCTTTTCTGTATCAATATGTGTTTTATGTTTGCGCAAGAAGTTATGCACGAATATAACACTTATTTTCTTTACCAAGGTATACGAGTTACAAATATTGAAGAGAATGTAGTAAAGAATTTATTCTTCAAAAGTCAATGCGAATTATAAAAGTACCCTAAAAAACTGAACATTCTGAATCAAATACGTATTAAAATTCTAACAATACCGAATACAGTAACACATTAAAATTCCATTATATTTGGAAAGTAATGAGGCAAGAAGTAACCAAAAATTACACTTATTTAAAACTGAACTAAGGGCCAACCACCTGAGGAAGGGAGTGGAGGAGAGGCAACACCCCTGCAGGCTAATATTGGAGGGGTGACCGCCCCATAATGATTTTTATACATGATGCTAAAACCGGCAATGAACGAAAACGGAAAATAAGTGCTGCAATGTCTAACATCACTAGCAATACGGCAAAAGGGTCACCAAGCCCGGATCCAGTGGTAGGTTTCAGGGAAGGGAAGGGAGGATATTTTCCTCTAAGAAAAAATATTGGCGTGTGGATGTATCGGGAACACGTCTGTGAGTAATATGTGAATAAGTATGAGCTGGCGGATAATATTTTATTTGGGATATGGGAATAAAATTATAACGGAATCGATACTTGTATTTTATGGCTTAAATTGACAGTTCTAGACGATATATTTTTGTTTGCTGGCATAATCATGATACTGGCACAGTGGAGTCATGAGATGTACTGCCCGGAGATTTTCGCCCACACCCAACATGACCGCCAGTCGCCGCGGGCCCCGCCTGCGATGCTAGCTGCGTAGTCTTTATACCCGTTCGAAGAATACTGCATTTATCTCAGTCGTGTTATTAGTCACTACGACCACTTAGTAAAATAGTCGGAATCTATCACCCTGCAAACATTACATCGCCGTTTCCGTCATGTTACCCCATGTGTCGGTCTGATTTCAAAGATGTATTCAAGTCAGATATTTCCTCAAAATATTTTTCATCTCATAGTGATAGGGAGAAATATGGGTGGCGCTTAACGGCTGAGGTCTTCAACGCTGATGAGATTTATTGATTGGAGAGGCCTTATAAACATCATCCTGTGTTATGTCTGGAGGCTTATTAGTGTACGGCTTACAAATTAACTTATGAACTCACTTAATCCAGAACTTCCCGCAACCCAGACCGACGGCGCACCAACCGACTGCGCCACGGGAGGTCGGCAGCACTGATCAGGGTGAAGCGAGATGAATACGGAACAGCGACAAAATGCAGTGCTGGGAGAAGTGGAAGTAACCCGAGAAAACCAACGGGGCAGCAGCAACGTCCGCCACGTTTCCCACATGAGAAACTCGGGATTAAACCTACATTAATCAACCCGGTTCGCCGTGGTGAGACGTGATAAGTAGTCTCACCACTACACCTCTGCGGCCTCTCTTTCCACTCATGTTAGGTAGATCAATTATATGTACTCTCTAATGTGTCTTACTGAGTTGTTTAGTACAGTAAATAGAACATGTTGAATATAAATATTTTCCCTAAAAATTAATATTACCTCAGAGATTAATCACCACAATCTTCTAAAGTAAACTACTTGTTAATTTTACTGCATGCCTTACAGAGAAAATTTTAATCTCCTTTGTTGTTTCTTGGCATAGAAGTCAATGACTATTTAAATCTATTTATGTCATGGTGAAATCTCAGTAAAACCAGTCCTGTTAATCCGTGTCTGTATATTTTGCGTTGTGGGTACAACTGGATGAAATTATTTTTACGAGTCCGCGTCAGGGATACAAATACTTATTATTCTCACTGTCAAATGGGCCTTAGAGTTTTGTAACAAATTTGATTAAAAATCATGGTTGGCCTAGTATAAACTTCGTGATGAGTTGGCCAATATTTCTTTGAACAAACAGTTACGAGAAATTATACCTTACTATTTTGGTGTATAGAAAATTAAAACAATTAACACAGATACTTTTGAAGCCACGAGTAAGTTTTCTTGATTGAAAAATTAGCAACTGACAGCATTTCTATAATCTGAGTTAAATTCCTGACACAACGTTTACAAGATACACACACAAAAACATCAAATATACATGCATTTTGCTAGAGCGTGAAGGTAAACGTGACGAAACAAACAGTAAATATTAAGATCTGTACTTGTGACGCAAGAAACTGTGTGGCCTAGAACAAGAGTAAAAGGTTATGCCTTCTTTGTCACGAAAAATCCCCGTACGCACTAAGCTTGAGAACAGAAAACTCAGTCCAATTCATAGTAAGAGTTCAGTATTTATTATTAAGTAAAAATGTTTCATAAAAAGCACACAAACTAAAAACGCGCATCCCAGTCTGTGAGTAAGATCACTACAACCAGGAACACAGAAGTCACACACTATAGCGAAAATGGTTTCATTTTATCTTCTTCCATATCCTCGTGTCTTTATACTCACTCAGAATCTACGGAATTAATTTAAAAATAAAAATTAGCAGGAGTCAGATTCCTTCACATTGTCTTCACTTCCACCAGTGCTGTGTGTAATGTGCTGCATTCTTTCGAGTGATTGACAAATTATGTCGGTTGTGTCGTTTGATTTATTTTCCTTTCTTTTAGGTGATTTGATTGGGGGAAGAGGAGGGAGGGGGTTAGTTCTCCCTTGAATTAGTGCCCGAGTGCCACGGAGATATTTTCCGCTCGTTCTCATTGAATCTAGCACAAACACTCTATTGCGCAGAAGTTTGGGACTCCAAAGAGTGCAGTGTTTTCATATATGTCCTGTTGTTTTGTTGTAAGTTCAGATTTAGTTTAGTGTGTAAGGTCGACCTTTTGATTATTCTGCCTGCGTAAACTGGACACATCAACAGCAAAAAATAAAACGCCTAAAAATGCCGTAGTTATGAAGGCTTGTAACATGATTTATTTTTCACATCTCCGGCAAAGGAAGGTTACGAAATCTAATATAGAAATATGCATTAGTTTACAATTTCAAAACCATATTTAAAATAAAATATCTTTATCTGAAAATCAAATAACTCAATAAAATATCTCTGTTGTTAAATGTGTCAGTCTGGCAACATATTTTGCTCACAGGTGTCATTTTCTNCCCCCCCCCTCACTGTTTTTGTATTATGTTTTAAAAAATACGTGTAGACTTCAATTGACTTAATTTCCCTCTCGCTCTTTCTTATAGAATTTAGGCTAAATGAGGAGGCCCCAAAATTAACCGGAGCTGCTTACATTGCGATTTGTGCATATGATAACATAAAATCAGATAATAAGACCTCTTCGGGCTCAATGGCAATCGTGGGTCTACCGAAGGTGTGTGGCTTCTTACAGTGGACAGAGTGTAACTGCTTTGACATCGTAGGAGACAACTGTCAGTGTACTTGTGCTAGAGGAAGTGTTGGAAATGTCCAACATGAGTATTAAGAAAGATTTGTAAACTGTAAATGAACCTCTTGCCCTTTAAAAATACGTCTAGTATATTGCGCCCTGCACTTGCTGTGTGGAGAATGTCAAAAGTCTCAACAGGGTTGCTGTATGCTAAAGTCTTGAGGCAGCCCCACACGTACAAGACAATGGAATAAGATCTGGCTATCCATACATGAGGGTCGTCCAAGAGTGGAGTGGAGTGGAGAGGGAAGATTTGGGTGGCTCGTCGTAACGTCGAGGTATTGAAAGTCGACGAGGGTAGAGCAGCGCCGGAATGCAATGGCGGTGAAAACTGGAGATCCCTGAGAAAACCCGCTGACCAATGGCATCGTCCGGCACGATTCAGACCCGCTGGGAATCTAACCCGGTTCGCCTAGGTAGGAGACGAGTAGTCTGACCACTACACCACCGCGGCTCCATCGTCCAGATACAAGCCGCTCACGCGCACTGGCCATAGCTCCTGCGATAACGACGCATCTACATTCTGTCCACTGTAAAGCCGGTGTGCCACGATAAAATTTTCCGTACAAGCTCTGGCGGAAGCTTCTACGAGACCTGCCACCCGAGCCTGCATGCAAGCAGGTATGGAGGCTTCTATGGAATAACCTCTCACAAGATACTTGCTGCCGCACAAGTAAAAGCGAGTAGATTTATTTTATGATTATACTTCTGCAACTGTGGTTCAGTAACAATTTTCATTCACGAATTCTGCATATCCGTTTATGCACTGAGCCTATTGTTTTGTGGCGATAACTGGAATTTTTAGTATCAGTAAACATTTTCTTTTTTTTTTATTTAGCCTCTACTATTTATTTTTGTTAAATGGTCTTACCGCTTATTCTCAAAGCAAAATAAATTTTAAACTATCCTCAATACCACAAATCCACAACCCTCACTCAGATTGGCTAAAATTTCCACCGTGTAAGAAACCTTCCATCGTAAACACTGCACACGACCGATTACGAAAACGTCGGTGATAAACGCCAGCTGGTAGCTAAATCTTCCATAAAACAATCCATACAAGCGGCCATGAAATCTTGCACGGAATCTTCTAAGGAAACTTCTATCGTAGCACATTGACTTATAAGACGCCGCCAGCCTTGGGTTGGCCCGTATTCGCTATAAAGCTCGAAACGGGCGTTTTATTTAGAACTTTTAATTTGACTTCTTCTGTGTCACTGCACACACTGTAAGCAGCGCCAGTTAATTTAGAGACAGTCTAGTATTTTCCAGGCTTAGTTCGAAGCACACTAGGCGATAAATGTCGGACTCCTATCCAATTCCGATTTTATCGGAATCGAATGGATACAGCACTCGCTCCGGTTCTATCCCGTTCTTTGATGATACCGGATAATGGCGAAGCACCCATACTCAGACTTCTACGATAAAAATTGTAAATCTAGTAATCTGTGTTTGCCAAATTTTCCCCCAATGTGAGGTGGTTCGGTACTGAAGAAACATTTGTCAAATATGTATTGTAGACTGTACTAAAAACTATTTTACTCAAAACGTATGAGTGTTCACGAAGACATAAACGATTTTCCACTGATTTAGTCACTCTCAACAAGTAAAACTAACAAGTTATCGTAGAACTTGACGATATCTGTTGGAAGGCTAACTCCAGCATACAATTCTAAGTGCCGGCAACACCGGACCACAAATCGGGTAACGATTCCAGCAAATATGCTTTTGTACATGATTTTCCCTTGCCCAAAACTTCTATCCGACCTTCTTTCCGACTGTTTTGTCGGACTGAAAACACCAACACTTTTATCCGTAACCCAACACGGCTGTCAGATTTACTGTATCGGCTGACATGTACTGCTCGACTTACTGTATATCAGTTTCAATTTGGTATTGGAAACGAGTACGATTTACTCGGATCGTGTCATAGGAGCAATTAAGGAGAACAGCAGTGGGGCACGTACCCCTCTCCCCCCTAATGTTTGGGCGAAAACACAAGTATGGAAATCGTTAACTACAAAATATACTTCTCAAATAATATATTTATCTCCAAAATTTATTATTTGTTGTTTGTATATGCCAATGAGTTTCTGAATGTGTATTAAATCACTGCGCAATAAGAATATTTCAAAGCCACTCTCAAAAACAAATACAAGACGATACCCCTATATGTGCGTTGTAAGTTTTCCACCAGCAACTATAAATCAGTGTGTTTGAAACATCCAGTTAATAATTCTAACGCTAGGTGTTTTTTCAATTCATCAGGCCACCCAGACGGCGAAGCGATGTATATTGTGCGTTTCCGTGTTGGTACTTTGCTTATAATGCATATTTACAATTGTCATTCAGGAGAGATAAAAAAAAATACGTTTAGAGCAAATAAGTAAAGTTTATCGTGTATTTCAGAGGCATCGGTAAAGGGAGATAAGTCGGGCCTTTACCCCCGGTCTAAATGAGAAGGACCAAAGACTCCACAAAGGGCCGCGGTGGTGTAGTTGTTAGACTACTCACCTCCCGTCTAGATGAATAGAGTTCGATTCCCGGCGGGGTCATTCCCGGATTTTCGCATGTGAGAATCGTGCCAGAAGATTCCGCTGGCCGGCAGGTTTCCTCGGGATCTCCTCTTTCCTCCGCCCTTGCATTCCGGCACTGCTCCATGCCTCGCTAAGAGGCGTATGTAGCTACATTTTCAAGGTCAAGAAGCGAGGGAGCGACATGGGCAACATTACACATACTCCTAACGCCTCATCGCTCCTACACGCAAGGCGTGCAGTGTTTCCGTCGTGGTCCTGTACTGTGAAAGTTAAATCTGTAACAATGAGACTATTGCAAGCGACGAAAGCCCACATATTAAAATACGCCCGTATAGTCGTAATATTCTCTTACCGCTTAAGGAAACTGTATAGGCAAGCATTAAAAAAGCTATATTTAACCATTTTCACTATTATTTCTCCCTAAATACACTTAATATTAAGGTAAAAATATAGGGCCATAGATGGTTGTTTTCTATCTTTTTCTGGCTAATTTTCTTCCAGAACATTTATTTGCAGAGTACGCGTACACACGCAAACAACTATTCCACAGAAAATGTTTCAGTACACACTTATCTTAAGGTTCCCGCCTGCCTGCATCGTTTTTTCTCTTCTTTTTATGTTTTTATTTTTTTTCTGAGAGCAGCAGGAGTTATCGGGGCTACACTGGCACGCGCTACAATAACGCCATCGCCGCTACGCGCAGGGCTCACAACTGGCATGCAGTATTCTCGTAGTGCTGCGTGTATCTCTACCTATACGACTTCCATCGGTGACCCTGTCATTTTATTGTTGAAAAGTGTGTATCAAAGTTCAATGCAGGTTTCTCTCGTAGTTTGGCTCGTTTCCGGCTACTGTGTTTCAAGATACGGCAGTCTGAAAAATCAGTGTAACTATATTGGAGGGCTCCAAAATAGTATTTACAGCATGCGTGGTAACTTTAAAGTACCATTCCTGTCTCGTCTGGGATATGGCGTATTTTCATATGTAAACATACCGGGGACACGTTTAATAGTTTCGTAAAAAAAACCTAATTTCGAACACTCCGTAACGAAGTTCAAGCGTCAGGTAGACGGGAGCCTTAAGAGTCACCCAAACCACTCCACTCTTGTTGCGCCCCAGGTCCGTGCGATACGGAACTGATGTCGGACACTCGCGGCTCGGGTGGGCAATCGAACGCCAGCACCTGCGCACGACGACGCCGTGGGCGGACCCCACCTGCGTCACTGGGAGAAGGCCGGCAACGCAATGTCGACGGCCGTCAAATATTCAGCAGTTCTTCCCTGGAAAACTGCTGCTCGTCGCGTGACGAGGCTCGCTCGGGCTTCGCCGTAGGTGAAGGGATGACCCCGCGTGCCTGTTCGAGGTCAGAACAGTGACCTTCCTCGTCGCGCTAACGCCCGTCGCTAGTGCGTTGGGCGCGGTCAGTTAGCGTGGGCCATGCGGGGAGCCTCGGACACGATGCGAGTTCCTCCCCGCTGAATTCCCTAATTAAACTGATACAAGTGCGACTATAGGTTGTTCGCGATAAAGTGAGCACTTTTGAAGCAAGCCAAACAAACAAGCCTTTGAAAGAAAAAAAAATCACTTCTCGTAGTACAAATACTGTACGTACTAAAATACATTGGCATGCAGGCTTCTAGTTAATTTGGCAGTGATAATATTTGCGTTGCATTGCGAGCGTAATGTTTAAATTGATGGCCACTGAATGCAGTATTTCTTGTTTTATACACATTATAGTATGAATTTCCATACCATTAAGTCATTAAGATAAGTGCATTGCTAACAATTATTCGGTTTCGCTTGGCTTGCACCGGGAATATAGGGACATGTTCAAAGGCAATGTTAATGTTACGTACTTACAGTCACCCCAAATAATATTGGCACATCCATATTTCAGATGCTGGTTATGAAGAAAGCCATATATTTTAATGAACACCAACTGTAATTGAGCAGATTGCCTGTCCATAACAAATATATGCATTATAATAAACTAACGTTTCTTTTCTGCACAACAAAAAAAGTACTGTCACGCACAATACAACAGCACTCTTCGCTCGTATGGACATTTTAACTGTCAGTGTGCAACCCTTAGCATTAATAACAGCTTGCAGACGCGCCATGGCATGCTATAAAATTCTGTGTCTCTGCTGGGGTGATTTGAAATAATTCCTACAGGAGTGTCGTCTCAAATCCTCTTTATTTCGGGCAAACAACGTTGTAATGTTTTTTTTTACGTCGAGATACCCTCAGAGGTGGTCAATTGAGTTTAAATCGGTATTGTAGTGGGGTAAGAACCATTCGTGGAGCCTTATACAGTATGTTTCATGACTCACTAACATACTTCGGCAGTGTTTTTTACAGATCATTGGCAACAAAAAATGTCACCCACAAGTAGGCTATGCAGCCACATTTCAGAGTTACTGGGACGTAAATGCAATAAAAACACAAATCGTAATTACTGAATATCTTTAATACAATTGACTACATTCATGTTGAACGTCTCACGCAAGCTGTTCAAAATGTGCACCATCTGACCATAAGCAGGTTACGATACGTTGTACCATGGAGTGTTGCCACTGCATGCCTGCAAGCTCAATTCTGAGTTTATTAGTGGCGTCGATTATCGCCTGCAGCAACTGGTCTCATGTGTCTGGTCGCCGTCCGCTGTAAAACCCTACTCTTCAGGCAGCACCACAAGAAAAAGTCCAACGGGGAGAGGTCCGGAGAGCGCACCAGCCATGAGACCTCTTCCAATCCACCTGCGTGGATACTCAGCATACAGGAATGCAGTGACAGCCCTTCTGAAGTGTGGTGGTTCCCCATACTGGTGCAACCAATTCTCTCGCCGTACTGCGTAAGGCACATCATCCAACAACAGTGGTAAGGGGTTTTACAGAAACTCCTTGCAAGCATGAGCATTGAGAATGCTTTCAAATAAATGTGGTTCAATTAGTTGACTGCCAAATAATCCGCACCACACGTTCACTGAAAAGCGTTCTTGGAAATTAGTTTCGGTCACGTCGTGTGAATTTTCATGTCCCCACGTGTGAGAATTGTGTGTGTTGTGAATGCCTTGAACGTAGCTTCATCGGTGAAGAGAATGTTTGGTAGTGTGCTCACATGTGCCTGCATCCGTTCGCAAAATCGTATACGGGATGCGTGATTTTGGTTCTGAAGGTGTTTCACTGTTTGCAGAGGCGGTAGGGATACAGGCCATCTGCAAGCAAAATCCTCCACACCTGCGTTGGAGCCACTCCAGCATCCCTTGCAATTCCACGTACGCTTGAATGTCGGGAATCCTCAATTGCATTAAGTACTGCCACATCATTCCGCTGATACGGACACTCAGTTATTCTTAGCGGGTAGGCACCTGTTTTATTTCCAACACTGGAAGACATCAGCGAACGTCGTAAGGTGCGGAGTAACGCGAGCAGGAAATCACCGCCGATACTCAGCTGCTGCACCACGCCCATTTCCGTCACAGTATCAGTAAACAATCACCATGTCTGCGTACTCTGCACGTGTAAACTTTCCTCGTACTGTTCCACAACCACTCGCCTCGACACACTAACAAAGACTGGTCACGCCAGCCACAATAACCGCCTGCTTACGATCAGATTTGGCAAATTTTGCAGCTTGTGTGAGACTTACAACATGAATGTAGTAAATTGCATTAAAGATATTAAGTAATTCCAATTTATGTTTTTATTGCATTTACGTCCCTGTAACTCTGAAATGGGGCTGCATAGCGTATTTCTGTATATGACTTTTTTTGCCAATAATCTTTATATCTATATTTACTAGCTGACCCGGCAAACGTTGTTTTGCTGTGTCACTGGGAGACACCTGGTGGGAATAAATTGTAACCTAGATCGATAAATGATCGATGATAATTGATCAGTTATCGACCTATGGTAAAATTTATTAAATTACTAATATCGCTATAAAAAAATAAGGGTTGGTGGTAGAAGGGTGAAAATTTAGGAGGGTATGTATTTTTTGATGCCACATCATAAAAAAATAAAAAATAAAAATTTTGTTCAAACAATAAAAAAACATTGTTTGGGGGTGGCCACCCTTATGACTTAGGGGTGTAAAATATAGATATAAATCTATTCTCAGACCTACCGAGTATACATAAAAATCGGTCCAGCCGTTTCGGTGGAGTTCAGTGACTAACACTGTGACGGGAGAATTTTATATATTAGATTTATTATATATATAACACGCTGCCTAAGTATGTCGCTTGAGTCGCGAGACACACACTATAGTAACCACTCTCGGGTTTTCACGGCGCGGATGTGTGTTTTGGGTCGTCGTTATGCTGGAAACGAAAGACCCCGTAAAGTCCCAATTTCTGCATACCGTCGTGTAAATTACCGCGTAACACCTGTATGTATTTCATATGGTCCAATGTACCTTGGATTACAGCTAGATTTCTAGCTTCAGAAACCACCATATAAATCCCCAAACCGTTATGACTCTTTCCCCATGTTTATCGGTTGAAATAATGTGTTTAAATTGAAGTTCTATGTTAGGCTTGCGCCACACTTCGTTCTTTCCTTCAGAACCAAACAAAGTGAACTTCGATTCATCATAAAACAAGACATAGTGTTCCAAAACTATCAGCTTGTAGATGTAGTCCTTAGTAAACTTCGCGCTTTTCTTGCAGATAATTTTCCAAATATATGGTTTCTTCTTAGATCTACCACGAATATTAGCCCCATTCAAAACATTTCGTACAATCTGAGCACTCACCTTGTTGGATAATTCATGGACGTCGGAAGCATTTGATTTCGTTTTTTTTTACAGGGTCCTTTCTTCGCAAGATTGCCGATTCGTCTACGCTCTAGGGTTGTAGGAACACACTGAAGCACAAACTGAAACTTTTTGCTGTTGCATCAGTCTCCTTGTATTTGTTAATAACTGCCCTTACTGTAGTGTAGCTGACAAAATTCGTCTCCAATCATACGTTAACTTTTCACCTGTGAATAGCGCAACGCTGCTCTATCACGTAAACACACTGAACGTTCCTTGTACTTCGGACTCACTGTGACTGCACTGTGACTGCCGCCTAGCACTGTGTGAAACTTGTGAATGTGCTGTAAACAACGTCCCGTGGACAAAACGTCAGACGGCGTTGTGTGCTAACACACCATAACCATTATGCACAGACACAGTTCTCTGTGCCAATACATTTTTTTTGTTGAGGAAAGAGGCTTTTGGTTGTTAAAATTTATTTATTTGTCACGGACGGGCTATTTGCAAAGCAATGTCTTTTTACCTATACATATTATAAAACTCAACGTCAGTCTGTTAGTGCGCTTATCACTCGAGAACCACTTATCCGATTTACGTGTTTTTTTTTTTAAGTTCATAGCTATGTTCTCTGGCCAGGTTTTAGTATATATTGTGTTACGTAAAGTGACGTAAGGAATAAACAGTGATGGTAATAGTGAATCAAGTCGGAAAAACGTTTGCCACCAACGCGCTCTCTTGCAAACGCTGTCTAAACCGTTAAAGATGGAACAATATCATGTAGTAAAGAATTGTGTATAGTAAAAAGACCTAAAAAAAACTCCGCGGTAACATATATCTATCTATAACCGAGAAATACTAATAAGCGTTTTTACAATTTAATTTCTCAATAAATAAATACGTAAAATTCAGCTGTGCCCGCGGCTGTAGTTCACGCGAATGGAGTCGCGGACACAGCTAGTGGTGTATAATTCAGCAATTACAGATTTTGTTTACTGACGCATACGGCTTCCTTCAAAACTACCCTCTACAATGTGAGTGTACCAATATTTCTGGGGAGACTGCATGTACTTAAGCACACTGGCATGCAGGCTTCTAGTTAAGTTGGCAGTGAATTAATAAAACAGTTCTTAACAATATACGTTGCATTGCGAGTGTAACGTTTAAACGTATGGTCAATGGAAGGACAATTTATTGTTTAACACACATTGGAATATCAACTTGCATATTTAGAACCATTTGCATTGCTAACAGTTGCACGGTTTCGCTTGGCTGAAGCGTTAATAAAGCGAGAGGGTCAACGGCAATGTTGATTTTACATATGGCGAAAGGATACACAATGAGAAGGAGAGCAATATTAGCACCGCATTCAAAATGGTTCATTAATCGTGAACAGCCTATACGACAGTGTATACGGTAACTATAATGTGATAATTGCATGTAGCCTGAAACCCTGGCAAAGTTCTACTTCCAGGATATTCGTCCGCCCCGTGGAAAAAAAACTTAACCAAGTCTAGAAAATTACACCAATGGGATAACGCACCGCATTCGTGCGCACTTAGTGTAATATTATTTTGCATAAGAACTATTTCTTACTGCCTATTTTCTCGCCGTTCTTGTTCATATTAATTATAAATTAAATATTATAATGTATAGTTAAAATATTAATACAATTTTAATTTAACCACAAATAAGGTACACATATGTCAACACAATTATGAAATGGTTGTAAACACGTCATGTATGTTGTTACTTTTCAAAGGTGTTATTCAAAAAGTGTGAAGAAACTGCAAGTAGACTATATAGGCTACTCACGGTCACTTCATAATTTTCTGAAGCCCTGCTAAAGTTCTACTTCCAGGATATTCCTCCGCCTCATATAAACAAACAAGTCTACAATATTACATCAAAGGGACAGCGCACCGCATTCGTGCGCACTCAGTTTAATACAATTTTGCATAAGAACTATTTCTTACTAGGCGTTACCAACTCACCTATTTTCTTCCTGTTTTTATTAATTTTAATTATTAATTCAATACTTTTATTTATAAACAACATGTTAGTAAGTCCAATTTAACAAAACATATGGTAATTTTATGTTAACGCATGTATAAAACGCGTGTGATACAAGACGCACATAAAAAACAACCAAACACGTAATGCATGGGGCGATATTTCAAAGGTTTGCTTCAGGAACTGTGAATAAACCGCAAATAGACTACACTCAATTTTATTTTACTTTGTTATGTCGTATAATTATGTTTGTGTATATCAGTCGCATAGAGAATCTTGACATAACTGTGTTTATTCACCTGTGGTCGCGGAATTTTTCACGATTCAGCTTGCGGCCTCCTACAGTGGAAGGTTTGGCATGCTTTTATCTGCCCAAGTCATTCCTCTCTTTCCACTGGGCGAGTAAATAAATAAACGCTCTCGTGTAATATTTTATTAATTCTTCCTTATTGATGTGTCTGTCCTCTGCCCGTCAACTAATAGGAGGAAGACTTGCATGATAAACCAGCCTAAACTTATGTCTAAAAAATGGCACCTCCATAGCTTACTTGAAACTTGAACCTGGAACCTCTTAGTGTTACACTCACGGCCACGGAAATTACTTCAATAATTAAAAATTTACCGTGTAAAAAAAAGGAACAGTATGAATGTTTCACAATACTTACTTGAACGACGTCTGGAATTTTTCTTATGTTGCAGGTAATGGCTACATAGAAGGCACAGAGCTTGATGGCTTTCTGAGGGAGTTCGTGTCGAGTGCCAACGCTACAGACGTCAGTCCAGAGGTGAGATATTATAACTTTCATTGCTAAATAATTCGCTGGAAATGCATGCATTCCTGTGGTGTATTCAGTTTTGCAGCTGCTGAGTTACAGTTAGCGGTAACAAATGAGTTGAGAAATTTGGGGGACCCTTACCAATGAGATAGTCAGAGTCCATCTGAGTGAAGCAAGGTGAAAATTGAGAAGCGAAGAAATTAAATAACGGGGAGAAAAGGGTATCCGGAGTAAACCCACAGGCCAACAATTTTCCCGAACGTGAAATTCCGGAGTGACTTTTTCGGGAATCTAACCCGGATGACGTTGCTCTAGCCACGCGACTACCGCGACCCTGATTAGTTAACTAATGGGTTCCTTTTTTCATGTATCATCTCTCTGACACTACGAATCCGTGCTACCGAGAGTAACTTGTCATGTTAGCGTTGGTGACTCATCTGTTCTGTCGCAAGTTTGGGATCTTCACTAGAGAATGGGTTATTTTCTGAACTGATTCCCTATCCCCATTACAGACAAACGTCTGTGTAATTCCCTAACATGCACCTCCATGCTTCAACTGTACCCTCCCTTTGACTCCTTTTTAAATTAACAGCAATGGTAAACTGTTGCAGAAGAGCGGAAGATATGTTGTATTGTCATCCAATTCCGCGCAGAAACCACGCAAAACCTCGCGACTTTTTTACAGAATCACCCAAGGAAGCATTTAGCATTCACTGTGAGCTAAACTCGTTTTCACACACACCCCCACACATAAATATATATATTATATTTTGACATGTACTTGAACATCAGACTTAGGTCACCTTCAACCCTTCAGGGTAGATCCTTGCTCCAAACGTAGGAACTTTAAACGCGTAGTCGGTATCTTATTACTAGAACTAAACGGACTTAAGTCTGTAAGAGTTATCTTGTACAGCTCTTGCTCTTTTGTTTGGTGGCCTTAAAAGTAAATTGAAAAAATATCCCATTATGAATTTTGCGAATATTACTAAATTATCCTCCGTTTATCGCCGTTATAGCGCTGCAAAGCTGAACTGCTTTGGAATCCGAAGGAACAAAGGGGATAATCTACTCGACGTGAGGTTAACTAAGAGAATTTCTGAATAAGATCTGCATAATTGACTGTTCGTTTAGAACTCCCGCGGGAAGACTTTTTTTAAATCAAAGGAAGCAAAAAAGGATCCATCAGAATCATCCAGGATATTCTAATAAGGTAGTTCCATAATTTGCCATCGAGATATTTGGTCCAGGCTGACTCCACTTCACAATTGGCTGTTCTGAAATTAAAAATATCCCTCACGGCACCAATAAACAAATACAAACATAACCACGCAAGCACTAGCCAGTAGTGTTGGAAAATACAGTTTTACGTTTCCGTAGTAAAACTGTCTAACAGTTTACATATTATAGACTTCGCGGTTTACTGAGTACTCATGAAAACCTTGCTTAAAATCGACTGTTCTCATTTTGTATACTATACGCATGCATAGGCGTACGCAGCCGTCATCATTGCGGTGTACACAAAGTTAAACAATCGTCGATGGCCATACAAAAGTGGTGATAGGAGCGTTTTTCCCCCGGAAATGGTTTAATTTTAAAGTTTAAAATAGTGATAATTACCGTAAGTTGTGCCAAGAATAGCACATTATATATACACCTCATTTCTAATTGTTTCCAAAAATATTAGTGCAAAACTCGATTATGAAAGACTGATTTGTATACATTTGAAAACTGAAATGAATAAATTAATAAATACAATTATTCCAATTAATATTGACTTATATTCCTCATAATATATCTTTCAGACCAGCGTGCTCTTAGGCATGTTGAAATTCCATAATAATAAATAAATATAAAAGAAACTATTTTTAATAATTAAATACGCTGGCCGTTTAGGGTACGCCTGGCCAAGCCCCCGGCACACCCCGTGCGCACGCCTATGGCTATACGTAAAATTAACATTATCATGGGCCTGTTCACTTAATTCATGCATCAGTCAAGTGAACTAATGAAAATATTAGGAGCCCAAAAATGGTACTAATATGTCAGTCAGTACTAAAATATGTATAAATAAATAAAATTCCAATTTAAATTACCATAAATTTAAACATTACACTCGTAATACAACGTCAAGTCTCGGAACTATTTTACTTAGTTAGTTGCCAACTTAACTGGGAGCACGCATACCAGAGTGAGAGGTAGCATATACGCAGTTTAAGGACAGCTACTTTTTTTTTTTTTTTTTCAAATTATGAGTTCAAAAGCGCATAGTTTGCAGTGAGAAACTTTCAAACGTCTTTAGAGTTTCAAGCGATATTGTGATTCATAGACTTCTCAGGCTTTCCTGAAATTAAACAGATTTAGTATTTTACTTCAAGCTGTTCTATTTTCCACTCAAGAGTTTCCATTGTATTGCCACCGTTGTCGTGTCCCGGGAAAAACATTTTTGACAGGGTCTTCAGTTTTACGGATGTTTTAATCTGGACGTAAGTAAATTAAAAATGAATACTGTGCAAGATCCTTGCAGCTCAATTCGCAGATGGGAAGAAAAACCTGGTAATTACTTTTTTATATGTCATCCGTTGGAACTGACACGTTTCTCTTTCACTTCACCGAAAGTTTTCAGGCTGATCATATCTCAACAGTCAAATTTATAGGGAGTTAAAATCTGTATTCTCCTTCGCGTTTAATGCGCTGGGAGGCCACCATTAAACGACCCTTTTTCGTCCTTCGAACATCTGTCGCTCCTCTGGAAGCTTATGACAAAAAAATTCAAAATAAAAGTCATTAAATTCCTGCCACTTTCTTTGCAAGTTTTTGCAAAACTCTTCAGTGTTTCCTTCTTAGAATGCTTTGAAATGTCAGCTCAGTCAATGAGCGCTCGGCATTTTTGGGTTCCATTATTCATATCTGTGTTAAACTATCCTGGTGGTCAAATCAGACGAACAGCGCTGCTAAAAACTCGAATGTATCGTTTATGTTGAAATTATAACAGTTTAAACACGTCACCGTTTGCGAATTGATGTAAGTTTTAATATCAACCAACTTGGCTTGGCCACATTAAAAAATAAAAGTATGTAATGTGTTGCATATTTTTATTGAATATCATTAAAACTACACTAAATAGGTTACTGAATTTTAAAAAGTAATAGTTTTAAATATCATGTGACATTAAAAATTAAAAATACTGTTGCATTCAAAATAAAAAGAAGAGCAAAGCTGCTTGCTTACAATTCTGTTTTTACGATGGCGAGAAATGTCTGGGTGCTGAAGTTTTATCAGTATATTAAAATACCCTTTTGTAATATTTTCTCGTTGCCGTCAATTCAAACACTGTGAAAAGTGCTTTTGAAGACAAAATATATAGCTATTAGTTGTACAACACAGCCATACGAGAGAAGCTGTAAGGCTGATCTCGGACTGCTTCTAAAAAAGACCATAGTGACAGTGTCTGCGTTTTGCTAGTACATTCGGATAGCTCTCCTCTTTGTGTAGTTACGAACACTGCAGCTTTCGTGTCGTCTCATCTATTATACCTGTTTTTGAGCACTGCTTTATATTATTCTCCCGAGCTGCTCTTGGAATCACAATAGCACTTTTTTTTGTTCATCCCCAGCCGAGTGCAATGACGGAATGGTGGAGATAGAGAGACACGTTCAGCCCTGTGCCTCAGTGTTATTCTCTCTCGTTCAAAGGAGCGGCCGTAATTTTAGAGAGAGGCAAAAGAATTCGCCAACATGTTCAAAAATCGTGAATGCCATGTGGCGCCTGGTGGTGCTCTGGTTGATCTTTTAACAGTTCCAGTTATAATTCAGAGAGTAGCTCGCAGTCACGCACATTATTATTTTTTAAGTAACGTTAAATTAGTATCTTAACATGCCAACAGTTTCACTTAAATAATTTATTTTTCAATAATTTTATTTAATTACTTTTATTAAGACATTTATTATTATATAATTATTTTAAACTCTATAAATTACTTTAATGCACAAATTTCAAATGTTAATAGTTAATTTAATTTTTTAAGTGACGTTTTTACAAAAAGTTAACTGTGCAACTGAATTGCATATTCTGCCCTGGCGAGCAGTACAGTACAACTGTTTTTATAGAACGTGAATCATCTGGTCATAGCAGTAGAATTATTTGGCCGATTCGGGCACAAGAGTTTGGGAGACCGAAGCCGGCCACAGTCATCTTGGAATTTCCCTTTTTCCCTTCAAAATTTATTTTTTTTCTTAAAATTTATTTTTTTCCTTTAAAATGCACCGATCCAGTTGCAAAAGCGATCCCCCGAAAGGCACTTTTCGATCCATCGGAAGGTTTGGGGGGGGGGGTCGTTTTCGAGGGCAAAGCAGTGGCAGCCATATTGTTTTTATAGGCATCGGGTATGCTAAATCGATACACGGGATCCAGGATCGGAGCCAGCACCGACTGTCAGCCATCTTGGTTCTGTCAGCCATCTTAGCCGCCATATTGGATACAGGTGACCTTGACCTCATGAACTTGAATGACCCCAAAACCTTGAATAACTACAAAACCAAAACAAAAATTTTTATAACAATTAGAAATTTTATTTAAAAAACTTACATTTCCGGAGTCCCCCAGCACCATGCCAAGTAGACGACTGACCCTCCTCCAATCAATAAAATTGTCTTAACATCCCCCTCCTTACCAGTGTTTCTCATTGGTCAGCAGGCCACCATCCATACTCATTCCATCATATGCAGCCATCTTGGATTTTTTGTCATTTTTTTATACATTTCTCGAGCCCGCCATCTTGGATTTCATATGTTTTCATTTTCAACACCTAGGTGGCACTAACTTATTAATTTACCCACCAGATGAGCTTTGGATTTAGCCACCAGGTGGCAGCCATATTTGTTTATGTTTTTTAATGTATATGTTGTGCTGTTGGCACCCTTCATATACTGGATTCTATTTTCAATGTTTAGGTAGTGCTAATTTCTCGATTATGCAGCCTGCTCTCGGCCTGTACCGAATGGTGGCATTGACCATTCCCGCGAAGTATATAAATGGTCATATTTAGTTGGTTTTATTAATAAATGTAATTACTTTCATTAAAAGAGAATTTTTATATAAAGTTTTAAAATAATAAAACAAAATATTTTTAAAACTAATTTTATTTGGTGATGTACAAAATGAGAAAACACACATGCACAGGTTTATTAATTGCAATCTTCTGTGTTCACTGCTCCATGTCCGCATCATCGACCCAGGAATTTTCGTGGGCTGGGAAACTCCACCACTTGACATACGACCATCCATTATGCCATTTCAGCACCTTCTCAACGAAATACACATCTCGAATCTTTGTAGGCAGGATCTCCTCTGTGTGTAAATCACCATGGATGGGGACATTATTCAGTTTCTCGATAAAGTAGGTCCTCAGAGTATAGTTGTATATACGTCGCACACCAAAGAGTTCAGGGGTCCAATTCGCAGTGAACTCTTTCTGGAATATGCCTTTCTTTTTCCCCCAAATCCTTCCAATTGATCGAAAAGTGCCTTTCTAGGGATTGTTTTTGCAATTTGGGGATGGGTGCTTTTTGAGGGAAAAAAGAAAAATTTTGAGGGAAAGAGAAATTCCAAGATGGCGGCGTCCGGCTCCGGTCCCCCGTCCCCTTGTGCCCGAATCGGCCAAATAATTCTACTCATAGCGATAAAAAGTAAACGAGTATCAGGAAAACACTAGTTTTAGAAATAATAATACAATTATCAGTCGATATCCCTTGCTTCTAAAATGTTATGTTCACACACGTGGATATGGTTGTCACGATAGAGATTAGAGCTACGCACAGTGGAGTATTAGACCCTGAAACCTCGCAAATATTATTAAACTGGTTTAGAGGTGATTGACTATAAATAAAGACGAAAAACAAATATGTTTTGTGTTGCAAAGAATATATATCAATAAGTACTGAAACATCCATACTGCATTCCGATCCTTTAAGCATAAATGGCTGAGGCCCGGGTGTTATAAAACACAAATCAATACTGGTGATGCATGCATTACTGCACAAGGTACATTATTAAGGTAAATACTAAATTCCCATCATAATGACAACACACACACAGAGCAGTTTCTTCGAGTCAATTGCGTTGACTGAAGAAAATAAATAAAACAATTAAATCAATAGTAAAAGTATGATAAAAAAATTAATATTTTATGTATCTTAATCGGATTCAGGTTCAGATTCTTTAATGTAGGTCACTTCTTCCTTTTGAGGCACATCTTCGATGTCATTCCCAGTTGATGTTGGATGTATGTGCAATATAGGTGGTGTCTCTGGGACTAGACGTGCCAATGGTTCGATTGAGAATAGCTTGTTTTTTTTTCCTAGGTCTTGGCCTAATACTGCTCAGAAATGGATCAGAACTTAGCAAGAGCCAGTTCAATACATCTTTGTTACACATTTCTGGGAAAGTCTTTCTGGTAAAACTTTGCCTATATACACGGAAATGTTTGTTTCTCGCTTCCACCGCATACTCCGGGAGTTGGCCAATCGGCAATATTGCGTGCTAAATCACTGTCGCACCATGAATCAAGATTGTATGTATTTTGAGTGACACAGAGTGCCACCCATATAACTGAACGTGCAGTCTTATGGTATTTTCTGTGCATTCGGAAAATTTGTTCCGCACATGTGTCTATGAAATGACGGCGTTATGTTGAGATAATCTCGTGGTTAGCAAGGTCCCCCGATCTGTCTCCTATAGAACATGGGTGATCACTTCAGACGTCGACTTCGACCCGGTGCCGATATGCAGTGTCCACTTGATACATCCTTTTAATATTACTTTGAAATTCATGACTAGATTAATATCTACTCCAGTTATTCGTGAAGAGATCTCTGGATCTGCAAAGGACATTTTTGACGAATTTCCATCGTTAAGTGTCCCCAGAGCCTGGTTTGGGGATATCGACCAGTAGACCCATCTTCTCTTTAAAGAACTTTGAATTATCTTCTTGGTGGCTTCCACAACATCTGTAATTTTTACTTCCTCGCTTGCCACTTTTTAATAGGTATTTCGAACGACAAATGCAGAAGCTACTCAAAAAAACTCATTCTTGCATGAAGGATGGACAGTCCAAATTCCAAAGTAGCATGGTTGACTACTTCTTTTGTCCGTCTAACTTGTTCAAACCTTTCGATGTTTCTCCACATGTGTAATATCTCATAGTTGAAACTGTATCTGTCGCAACATTACAGACATTTGCATCAGCCATGGCGGGTACTAATGTAGGTGTAATTTGAAGTAGAGTAAACTACTTACAGGTATTACAGTATTCTTCGCTGCTTTATATTTTATGTAATTTATTTCTTCCTTGGTAATATCGCATGTTTCATGAGTAAACCGGATATGTATCAGCCTGCAGTATCGTGTCGAAGAGGGTACTAGATTTTGCCAGTTTGTCATTTTTGATTCACCAGTGTTGCACATCAATCGCAAGAGAACAAGTGAACTTTGAAATATGATCGCATCACTATCATCATGGTTCTAAAATTTGTTTCAATTATTGTTGTTGTGGACCATCACATCCCTATTGAGATATTAGTTCCAAGCAGATTTTTCGTCTTCTGTGGCCCTTTCTAATACTTCTTCCAAGTATTTACATAGTCGTATGATCTAGGAGTCTTGTAGGTTCATTTCGGCTATTGTTTCTTTTACTCTCATAGACTGTTCCAGTGGGCAATCTTTTTTTACCTTTTGCACTAGCGAATAACACGGATAAATGTTCATGGTAACTGCATGAATAATTTCGTATTGCTTTCTTGTCAAATCTGCTTCAATAAACTGATAATGCTTCAGATGGTGAGAGTTTTTATTTACAGGATTATTAGGTGTAGGTCAAACGATATTTCTGTATTTCTTAACTCTTGTTTATGATGAGGTTATGTATTTTATTATTTCCGATACGTCACTATTTCCTGCAGCACGCTGACTCATCTGGGCTGCAAAGGTCAACTGATCATGTGGTATCAGCTCCCTTATTTCTTGTGTTGCGGGTGCCTTGCTTCGATTACTCAACTCTCTGAATTATTTTCTTGGTCGGCTTGCTTTCTATGTACATCACGAAGGTAGTTATATGGTATTGTTGAGCCACTTTTCATTATTCTTTAAGAGTCGTGCTTCCGTGTGATTGGAAGCTATCTATTTGTGCTTAAATTCACTCTTGAAATATCTCAAAGCATGTTTCATCGAATCCTGTTTAATGTCTGGACATTTCGTGATTCTTAAAAGCTTATTTTCCAAAAAAATGCAAACTTTTCATCTGTGTTTCTATTCGGACGTTCACGAACAAGTCGTACAGATTCTTGTAAGAATGTGCTACAACTCCTTCTACAAAGTATCTACACAAAAAAAAACTAATATTTGTAAAATAATGGTTTTGTCACATTCCACTTTAAAGGGACGCAAAACTTTAGGGGAGGTATATGGGAATGATTTTTCTTCTGAAGCCCTATCACGAATGCCTAACGTTTACAATATTACAATAATCATTAGTTGACAAGGACTGACAGCTATACATAAACACATGTAATGTAGATGCTTACTAAAAAAAATAAGTAAATAATTTCCAATGTAAAATGACAGTGGCAGAAATATATATATCTTCTACCCACAGCTGTAATATATTATACATAAAATGTAATTGCCTTCTTCTTTAAACTCGGTAATGGTTACCACTAAAATATCACGAAAACACTCTCACAGAGTACATTCTTTAAGACGTTGCACGCGACGACGGGAGTGACAACAGAGATCGTGCAGTCTGACCACGGTCTAACGTATCGAGTCCTGCAGCCAGCGGCAGTACCGTGCGACAACTCTGGCCACTGTCGAATGCCCCAAGAAACTGACTAGCACGACATCTGTGGATGACAACACAATCAGTGAAATTGACTTTTGTCTATCTTTTTAGCTCAAATACTCCACTGTGCGACGTGATATTTCGTATCACGCTCTCGTAACACAAGCGCTGCGGCACACGCTATACTTTTCATAGGTGTGTTGCATGTCACCAGAAACAGAATATGACAAACACAAATAAGAATCCGAAAATAAGTCGAGATACGCTGTTCTCAAGGAAAGTGTACAAGTACCTAGAGAATTATACTGAAGGAACAGAGACAGCAATCGCAAAGGAAACAAGATAACAAAAACATGAGAGCATGTAATAAAATTAACGAAAAAGGAGACTACTTACAGAATATACAAATAACTTTAGGAGACACGGCGCAGCTTAAGCAGACGTGTCTACCGACGTTTCGGGCAAATGTATAAGATTCCTGTTTTGTAGTCTTATTTACATTATCTGTTGACATTATCTTGACGTTTTTTTCACTCATATTCTGGGTATTTTGCGGCATATGAACAATCTGTACGTTTGCGTAAGTCCAATGCAATTTTCTATTAAATTTCTATTGCCAAAAAAACTAAAAATTATTTGATTTAACTTGTTTTACATGCTGTACGCAGTACAGCGCCTGCCGCCTTAGTTAGCTTGTGGTGGCCGTGGAGTGGGGAGTAACATTCCAAGGGTTCGAGCAACGGCACAAACAATTAGCATACCCATAAATTAAACTACCAGTCCCCAAGTTCAACAGTCGTTTTAACTGAAATATTACTATTATTAGGCAGAAGTAATAAGGCACTTACTGTAGCTCGCTCCATGCGGGTTAAATAATCTAGCGGACACTATAGGTTTGCTGCCACTCTTAGGGTTACATCGCAGTGAAATACTGCGTTTACTGTTCTGCCCGTAGTTTTTTTTTTTATCAAGCGTGGTTGTACGGAAGCAGCCTGCACTTTACACACGAAAGTTTTCCCAATATTTGGCTGCCAATCGACACCTTTAATGGCCCGTAACGAAACGGGAAACTTCGCTCGACGACAGTTACTGTAGTATGCTTAAATTTACTAATTGTTCCGTTTACAATTTGCCCTTGATTTGATACTACTACTCTGAAACATTTGGTATAAGCCGCTCGCGGCCACACTTCGTCACTGACACATATGATTTTTTTTTTTGTAAAAGTTTGATACAGAATTTAATTTATTACTTATTATATAATTCACGCATTACTACTGATATAAACCTCCACGTGTTTCTGCGTAATGTTAATTATGCAGCAAATTAAAGCCAAGTGCATAGTTGTATGTAGTCACATTGGAGAATAACCAACTTAAATACAATGTATTTTAACAATTATATGAGCAAGACATTTATTCATTATTCGGCTGCCCGTGTAGTGTTTAAAAAGTTAGCAATACATACAAACTAGCAGTCTATTTAAGACTTTAATACATATCAACTATGCATATGGCCCTTAATTTCTACAGTACTGAAGTTGCCTCCAAGTCTTTCACGGTTAATAGAGTACTTTTGAAGTCAATCTTCGAAAAAATGTCACTGCTCCTCTTGCATACATTTTAGCGGGACACACTTACTAGCATGCACCCAGAAAAGTTGGTAACTGAGGGAAAAGAGTTCCATGTTTTTTATGTTGAATTGAAAGTATTAGGTAAACATTTGTGAATACCAAAATTGTTTATTTCTCTTTCTGTTTTTAATGCACATACGTGCAAGAATAAGAAAGGTTTCTAATAATTTCACAGTTTAACTTTAACTACGCATGAATAAAGTGATTAGGCCCATGGCAATGTTTCTTTTACAAACTGCAGAACTAAAAAGAGCAGAAGTAAAAGCAGATCTTATTAAGCAGGGCTTTCAAAAGTGCTCAATTTACCGTGAACAGCCTATCATTGATTGTGAATTTTTCATCATGTGTGAAGATTGCACTGTGACCTAAGTGTTTTATAGACTATTTCTTCTGTGTTCATAAATTGTATTTATTTTCCAGAACTAGTATTGGAATGAATAGGGCAGGTATAGTCAGACCTGTTCCTATTTCTATTCTGCATATTTTCTTTCCAAGCTCCCCAAGTAACCTCACTCGATAGTCGTGCGATATGTAATCTTTTTTTTTTTGTGTGTTATTTTAGTTCAGTGTTCAATTAATAGATGTTGAAAATCAATTTAAATTTAGTGTTATCTAAAAGTTTATTCCCGGTTGATTTTCGTTTCATCTTATAAAGTACATTTCTAATTTTGAGCCAATTGTTTCTACTTTGGAACATTTTTTATGAACCCACGTCACTTGTTGAGATTCAGTCGAACAGCCTTTAAATATAAGAGACGCCATGTTATATAAAATAAAACACATTAAATGGCTATTATATTTTATGCTCCCATTTCCCAGTGTTACTATTATTATAACGAATTGAAGTAAATTGTTTTATTCCACTGCATATATTTGCGGGGTTGTGGTAGTGTTAAGAAATCGTTTCACCATACGTGCGACCATGTTTATAGTCAATTCATAGTTACTTCCAACTTTTCTGAAGCCCTTCTAAAGTTCTACTTCCAGAATATTCCTCAACCTCATGTAAACAAAGTTTAACCGAGTCTAAAAAATTGAACCAAAGGGAGAATGTACCGCTTTCGTGCGCACTCAGCTAAATAATATTATGCATAAGAACTAATTTCTTGCTATGCATTATCAACAAACCTACATACATTCTCACTGTTTTATTTATATAAATCTTACTAATATTATATGTGCGAAATTCTGTGTGTGTGTATGTTTGTTACCACTCAACTCCATAACAGTTGAACTGATTTTGATGAAATTTGGTACGTAGGTACTTTAGGTCTTGGAATAGGACATAGGATACTTTTTATCTCGGAAAATTGAACGGGTCCTGTGGAATAACAACAAGACCTAATTCTGCAACGGCTGGGAACGTGACCGAAATATTTTTTTCCTCTTGTGTCAGAGTTTATAAGGCCACCCAAGGACCTCTGAAATGACTTAACAACTGCTATCAATAGATAACAACCGGGACCGAATATTTAACGTACCCTCCGAAGCCCGGAAGCGCTCAGATGTTATGGCACTAAACGGTCACCCATCCCAATGTGTGCACTGGGAAAGTTGCTTAACTTTGGTTATCGATTAAGATCCCTCAACCAAGCGCAAACGTAGTACCTAGGTACACTTATTTATAAAGCTACAACTTGAGGAAACTCACGTTTTGATTTTCATACATCGACGCTGGAAAGCGGAAATGTGGTAACTACGTGATAGTTGCATAGATACACTCCAAAAACATTACCTTTCTTCTTAACTATCGGGTAAAAAATATTTCCTTCCTTTTGAGTTGCCGTAATCAGTTAAAAACCTAGGCCAACATGGTATAATTTTATAATTCTGTTTTAACATAAATGAATTGTCTTTTCCCAGTTTATTTATTGGTGTATCGCTGTAAAACTCGATTGTACCTGGGCGAAGTCGGGCCGGTTCGCTAGTTATAAATAAAATATACTAATTTATAGATGAAGTATTAGTAAATTTTCAATTTAATAAGAACACGACTTACTTTTATGTTAACGAAAGTACAAAACGCTTGTGGTAAACGGCATATTTAGGAAACAACCAAACACGGGTAGTTTTTCAAATGTTTCTTTCGAAAAATGTGAAAAAAACCGCGAATAGAATATAAACGAAATTCATAATGTTTTACGCTGTTGCCGTTGCTAATATTACAGTAGTTAGTACCATCATCGTTCTCCACCGCCAGAACTTTTCCAGACAACCGCCAACGAACCGCCACACGGAGCAGAAACAGCAATCCATATTTGATGAGAGGCAGTGTTTCTTTCTTCTCTTTTCGACCCTCCTGCCTTGCTGGTATCGCGTGACGGTTCCTAACCCCATTGCATTTGATAAACTGGGTTGTCGAAGTCCCTCATCGATCTTGTCGAGTTTCGCTATTGATGTTGCAGAGTGCTGTGCGCGGCCAGCTTAACTGTATCCGAGATACGAAGTCTCCGCTTGTTTCCGTGATTAAACCTGTACAAGTGGCACTTCGGTTGTATGAATGGCGAGTAGCGATAACAGCATACTCAATTCAACAAGTTTTTAGACGCAACTTCTGCACTTGAGTATGCGCAGTTACGCTAAGAGAGCCTCGACTACTGCTTGGAAAAGAAATATAATTGTTTATATAGTCTGTGCATTGTTAATCGAGCACTTTTGAAAATCCTGCTTGAGATCTGTTTTTCTCATAATTTTGTATCCTTCTGCCATATGAAAAACATATTACCATGGGTTTTATGGCTCCATTCATGCGTTACTCGAATGAAAAAGGTGAAATAGTTTGGATCCTAAATGTGTTATTAATACAGAACGTTAATTTGTGTCCTAATGTGTAGAGAGCAAAATCACCAACTTGACTTGTCATAAATTTATAAATTACGCTCTCAATACTTTGTCAAGATTTGTAACGATTGTACTTAATTTTCTTCCAACTTAACTGGGAGCATTCATGCAGGTGTGTACGGTAGCATATATTCAACTAACGGGAGTTTATATTTTTCAAGTGTTGTTTTTGAAAGTGCTTACTTTACCGTACACAGGCCATACACACATTCATGTCCGATAACCGCAGTACGTTACAAACACCAACCATAGAGAAAGGAGAATTTAGGTGACTGTCAGCACCGCCAATGAGGTTGATGAAGATAATCTCATTAAATCGTGCCGTTTAACATATTACATCGTCTAAATGACAACGGCCCCCCTTTTGCGGAAAACCGAACAATATTTCCATCCCGTTTGTGAAAGTTTTCATATTTGTTTTGCATAGGCATACAAAACTGAAACATTTTTTAATTACTAGTCAGCAAAGAATTCATAAAAAATATAACAAGTTTAAATCTTAACGACTACTAGGCCACTTGTGCTGAAATTTTACACACAAATTTTATACGCAAGACATCGCACATCACGTGGCTTTGATGATTTATAGTGTACAAAAAAGCAGCATGTCCCTCATGTGTGACAGAGGACATCCTTTTTTTAGATTACTAGAGGTTGTTCGAGTTAAACTGAGCATTTTTGAAAGCCCTGCTTGAAATCTAATTGTATGCACATTTTGTATTCTTCCACTGTACGTAAAATTAACATTGACATGACCCTCATCACTTTATTAATTCGTCGTTCAAGTCAAACAGTTTAAATATTATAAAAGTATATATTTTACAAATGTTCTAGTTCAAACCCTTGCTTGCATTAAAACGGAACGCAGAAGAATTAATTTCAGTATTTACTGATGTTTGCCTAATTTTAATACAAATTAATACAAATAATAATATCAAAATAAATAATAACAACAAAACAAATAATAATAACAATACAAATAATAATTTTAACTCAATTTTTAATAACGTTTAGGCATAGAACTACTTTCCCTCCGTCGTTACCAACATAAATGGGATCATGCCAGTCAGTGTGTGCGTTAAAATACATGCAGATACGGGCAGTGACATTTTTTAGAGGTTGACTTCAAAAGTACTTAAATAACGTGAACATATACACTCCGTAATCTGATAAAACAGCTGTTGTCAGTTAGGTCAAGCACAAATGCGTTTTTATTGGTCGCGATATAACAATGACATAGCATTATAATGATACTCGCACAATCAATAAAAGCACTTGTTCATTTCAACGCTTAAAATTGTGTATTTATCTGTGAATGTAATTGTTAAGTCGTACGTGTGTAGAATCAAGTTGTTCTCAAACACGAGAAGAGAGGAATGCCTGCCGGTCGCTTACGCAACGCCATGGAGGGGGGGGGGGCATTAATTTCATTAGACGTGGGAGCAGCAGCCGTCTTGCAGCACGGCGCAGCCCTCCGGCGCTTTCTGCAGCATTGCTCCGCGAGTAGGTTTTCCTTCTTGCTCGCTCACTCTTCAAACCCTCTTTACCCATGTGTTCTCCCCCGTCTGCAGCAACCAGCATCGCCATTGTTCTCCTTGAGCGCTCCGCACCCCGAGGCGACACTTCCGCTAAGACTTCGCCCGGCGACCCCGCACCCAACTGCCCCAGAACAATTCCAGTCGAAGTTGCACGGCGGCGGTCATGATAGGAATTTCAAGAGAGTGGCAGAGAGACGAGGCGTGAGAGAAATAGAGAGACGAGGCGTGAGAGAAATATAGAGGAGAGGCGTGAGAGAAAAGCAAGGTAGAAGCGAGGCGTGAGAGAAAGGTAGAGGCGAGGCGTGAGAGAAAGGTAGAGGCGAGGCGTGAGAGGAACGGAGTGACGAGGAGTGAGACGAGGAGTGAGAGGTACGGAGAGACGAGGAGTGAGAGGTACGGAGATACGAGGAGTGAGAGGAAGAGAGTGATGGGGAGTGAGAGGAAGGGAGAGACGAAGAGTGAGAGGAAGGGAGAGACGAAGAGTGAGAGGAAGGGAGAGACGAAGAGTGAGAGGAAGAGAGTTATGAGGAGTGAGAGGAAGACAGTGATGAGGAGTGAGAGGAAGAGTGTGATGAGGAGTGAGAGGAAGAGTGTGATGAGGAGTGAGAGGAAGAGTGTGATGAGGAGTGAGAGGAAGAGAGTGATGAGGTGTGAGATGAAGAGAGAGACGAGGAGTGAGAGGGAGGACAAAGTAGGAAGAAAAAATATATATATATATGTATATAAATATTTCAGCTGTGTTTGACATCTGAAGTATTCAGCACCGATGAGGCGAAGCTACGAAATTCTTTAATAGGGTGATTGGAAGCACACCCAGAAAACCCAACCTGCCAATGGAACTATCCAACAAGTTTCCCCACTCACGAAAATCCAGCAGCGGCCTCGCCAGTTCGTCTGGTGGGATTCGAGTCGCCTGACCACTTCACCACCCCACCCTAAACAGAATTTCTAAATTCGCTAACATTCTCGTTCACAGAGCACTTCGTTAGTTAGTTCGCAGCTGATAGAAAGCTTTCTAAATCCACCCCCAAGAGTTGGTTTCGCATATGGACCTCCTGATTGCAGTAGGTATCCAATAACTTGCATACTTGGCCCTCATAGTTAAAGTAAATTAACCATTTAAGAGCCTGTTCACTCCTCATATCCCCTAGCCCTCCAGAGTGAGCCTCTCTTGCGTGTGCATCAGTGAGACCAAACTCCCCAACTGCAAATAATGGCGAATTTTAGCGAACTACCACCACGAGTCCATCTCTCACCTAACGTGAGTCATTGGACCAGCACAATACTCCCAAACACACCGCTCAGTCAGTAGGGTAGGTGTATTGTTAGGTAGGGTTTAAAGTCTCGTTTACAGCGAGGGTGTTGTGAGATGGAGCAAGTTGCCTAGAGAAGCATGAACGAGGAAGGATCCCGCCGTGGCATGTAGTAAGCAGCCATCCCAGCATTCGCCTGAAGTGATTTCGGGAAACCACTGAAAACAGGAATCAAGATGGCCGGTCCGGGATTCCAACCCATATCCTTCCGCATGCGCCATCTCACTCTGTGTCTATAAGTCGGAAATTCCAGCAATGTACCTCGTACTGTGGCCATCCCATGGTACTTATTTTTGTGACGCCTGTTGAATTTCTATACCGCTCGCTGATGCGCCTTCGCCAAACCCATGTCTTTGCCGTTTGCCAGCAGAACAAAGGCCGGCTAACGCGACAACCGAACAGACGATGTCTCGGTCTTTACCATGGCAAGTCAACCTGCTGTTGGGCCCAAGATAAGCCCGATTTTCAAGGAGTGTAGCAGCCAGACACCAAGCCAAAACCATCAAGATTGCCTTTCGACATGGGGGTCACCCGAGAGTTTCCCACTGTTCCCCTCCATCTTGAATATATCCATATTTTTTTGTCAAGTTCCACTTTAATGGGTTTAGCGATATTTGTTACACGATATAGCATAAATAAAAGCTTCTTACGTTTTATTAAATTTTTAAAGCTACACAGCATTTTTTTTTTTTTTACTAATTTTTTACTAGTGTCGTTTTTTTTCCTTGCGGGCGATTACAGAAATTATACTGGCAACAGTAGTCAAGCAGTAACGACTTTAAAACATGTACAAAGAAGTGACTTATGCCCTGTCAACCCTAAAATAAAATGCAAAATATGTTATGCATATTTCGACCGAAATTTCATAAATCAAATATGGCGGGACTTCAGTTTCCATTAAACTTTGTACTACGGGGTAATCGATCAGTGCCACTTGGTATAGGCAGTTCACTGTTAATTGAACACTTCTGAAATTGAAAGTCGAAAAATGTCCCTGCCCATGCATATATTTTAACCGGCACACTGACTAGCGTATGCCCAGTAAAGTAGGCAACGGCGAATAGAAACTAGTTCCATGTCGTAACATTGAATGAAAAGTCATAGGTAAACAGTCGTGATTACTGAAAATACTTATTTCGCTTTCTGTTCTTTTTAATGCATATAAAGGTTAAGAATGACCAAGTTTGTAAAATATTTATTTTTTTAATTATTTCAGTTTGACTTGACAGATGCTAGAATAAAGTGAGCAGGGCCATGGCAACGTTAATTTCACATATTGTGAAAGAATACGCCATGTGCATACTAGACTTTCAAAAGCCCTCAGTTTACCGAGAACAGCCTATACTCTTAAACAAAAACTAGCCGTGGCCTGGCTTCCTCTCCACACGACCGCGAGACACGAGCGAGCATGGCCACTCAACACCCCTGCAGCCTCAGAAGAAAAATACCTGTCCGTTTAAATCATCTTTTTATGGGCCCGCATAGCGAGAAGGCTAATCGAGACACGGCTTACAAGCTGAACAAACCAAAAGTTTCGCCTAAGAACAGCGCAACAACCTTGGCTTATCCAATATTCGGACCCAAAACTCACTGTCATGAGGCACCTATGCAACATCGGGCCACCTTGTGAGTAGTTGCATTTTCTTATCTAGCTGTAGCTAGTATAATCATTGTCTTCGTCAGCTATTATTTGTTATAATTGGCACGCGTCTTAACAGTTTTATTTTTGAGGAGGAAGAATTTGATCATCTTTGTGTTTGCGTATGGTAATTAAAAAAAATCTTGGTTAAGTTTTTTTTTTTTTTTTTTTTTAATTCGTCTTCTTTGGTTTTGTATTTCATTTGTAGAGTTTACTGAGACTGGATTTTAAAAAAAAAATGCGGCGAGTACACCATAAACACTTTTGTACTTTCAGTAATTTTGGCAGCGAGTTAAGAAAAGTTTATTTTTTTTCTCTTTGCGTTACCGCTTGAATTAACAGCTACGGAAGAATTTCTTTTCGTTTTGCACACACTCGAGTAAGAACCGGCGTTACAAAAACGTTCAATTGTCCTACACTCGTACTGTATCACATAAACGATACATACGATGGAAATGAACAAGAATTTCAGAAGTGTTCGCTTACTGTCAACCAATTTCTCGTTCTGCTTTATTACTGTTTCACGCTGGTATATGCTGTTCACGGTAAACTGAGCACTTTAGAAAGCCCTGCTTAAGCTCTGCTTAAGATCTACTTGTATGCACGTTGTGTATTATTCTACCTTATGTAAAATTAACACTGCAAAGGGGCCCCATCACTTTATTCGTGTGTCTGTCACACGAAATTGTGAAATTATTAGACTAGTAAATATTTTACAAATCTGCTCTTTTTTACACTTAGATGCTTTTGAAAAACAAAAAGCTAAATAAATAATTTAAGTTATCACAAACGGTTAACCAACACTTTTAATTCGACGCTAAGACATGGAACTACTTTCCCTCCATCGTTACCAACTTTACTGGGCACATGTTATTAAGTGAGCCCGTTAAAATATATTCATGTAGAAGCAGTGACTTTTTTCGAAGGTTGATTTCAAAAGTGATCGCTTTTTCGTAAACATCCTTTAATGAATTATTTACAGGTTTTATTGTAATAAGTGCACATACTAGCTCTTGCATTTTCATGTGTCTTTGCGTAAGATTTCAACACAGCTGACGTCATCAAGTGCCGAACGTGTTACTTTTTTTTAAGTCTACAAGTTATCTATCAAAGTTTTTAATAATGCTACACTTATCAAATATTCCCTGCAGATAACATTTTAAAAAAAGTCGCTTTCATGAAACTTATCTTGAAGGAGAATTCGTTCGATACATATTACGAACTTTAGCTAAACCTCTGTATTTCGTATTTCTGTAGGACAGGCATGCCAACTTGCGGCCCCAGATTATTATAAGGTAAGCCAGTGTGGTGTCACTCGCGTTCAGTGTGTTCATAAATTAAACGTGAAAATGGCGCGCGGCACAACTATTCTGACGTTATGCGTGTACGACAGGAAATGGAAGAGTCTGTCAGTCCGATGGATTTTAGTATTTATATTTGTGCATAGTTTGTCTCCCTCCTAAAGTTGGACAAATCCAAACCAATAAGGCAACTCACAGATGAACATTCAGTAAATATAACGAGAGTTGTTTCAAGCCAAGATACTTTATTTAACCATCAAGCCAAGATACTTTATTTAACCAGATTTTTAACGTTTAATCAGCAATAACAGATGCCAAACTTCTTGCAGCACTTTATGCTTTCATAACTTCATTACTGCATGCAGCCGGTTTTTGCACGTGTTTTCATTGCACGGACATTTTTCAACCACTTCCAGTTATCTAAGCTTAAAATATAGTATTTTTAAGAACATAAATGTTTCTTGTTAGGCGGCTCTTATGCTCTCTTCATTACATTTAATGGCCCTCACGCCAGTTTGAGTTTGAAAACCCTGCTCTGGGGTTACAGTCGGGCTCAATTTAAAGTCCATTCCAGACTTGAAGGTATGACACTAAACTTGCAACAGTCCTTGTGAGGTGGGAACTAAATTTTTAGAAACTACTCTCAGCACCTGTGTTACATACAACCATTAAAAAAAATGTTTTTTAAAGTGTACTTTTGCAAGCAAAATCATTGGAAATCCAGTTGCCAAGAAAATACTTAGTAAAACTACAGTTTCCTTGTAAAATCTGGACAGGATATATATATTTGTAGTAATTACAAATGATAGCCTTGTATTACAACTTACATTATTGATAAGTGTACATAAAATCATTAATTTTTCTTTTTGAAAACAAATGTAATGAATTAATAACAGATAATAAGTAAAAAAAATTTAAAAACATAATATACGAAATAAAATATATACAATTTGCCAGCACGGGGACTAAAGCTCACACCCTTGCCCATATGGCCAACTTTACATATACTTGATACGTATTTTTATAGTAAATATATATGCAAGTCCCTACAAAATATTACGGAAGTTATTTGATTAAGAATAATACATTTTTTTTCATTTCAAGAGTTCTGTTGTTAAGTTGAGAGATTCAGACGGCTCTTTTAACAACGAGGTCTTGAGAGCCGATTTAAGAATTCTCTGTAGCTGAAATACATTAACTGTTAAAGAGTTTTATTAAAATTGTCGTTTTATTATGATTATTTGAGTTGTTTTCATTGTTTTATGTTATTCAGACTCGCAATACATTTATTTTTGCATACAACTAAACTTTACATCACCCATTGTTTTTGCACAAAGAGCTATTTGCGGTTCTACGTTGTTGAGTATTGGCCATTGCTGAAGCTCGTGGATACGGGCCAGTATAGTAAAAAAATTCTTGAGGTGTATTACAAACATGGTCCTTGTAGTTTTACAAACGAGTAGTTTTTACAAGAAAAATTGTTGTACTATTACAGGCATTTGTAAAATTATAAACGATTTCTCAGTAACAATTACAAGTATTTTTTACAGTCCTGTCCAAACAAGAGGACTTTCCCCAGGACTATTAATCAACGGTCCATTCTAACGTTTAGTTGCTTGTTAGTGCATAAACATTTAAGTGGTTAATTTGGTACATTTGACACAATAGTGAAAAATAATTCGGGTGGAATATAATTCGCAGTTAATTTCATTGAAAACTAAAGAACTACTGAATTCACGATGGGTAAATCACTGGCTGTTAATATGCAGCCAAATAAAGAACTATGATTGGATTAATTTAAATGTAACGGAGACAGGTTCACTACAATTCAATAATATGAATTCCTTGTTTCCAAATTAGCATTCATGTATGCCAAATTACTGTTTGCAATGTTTGACGGTATAAAACTGATTATTTATTGGTTCAAATGCTTACGCAAATTATTTTGATTTTGCTAGGAAAATGTTTTGAGTAAACAAATGTATTTCAAATTCAATATTCAGATTGTTTACTTGAACATGGTTCTCTCTACTCGCCCTAAAATATCATTACAAAAATGTCTCCCTTGTCGCGCTCGGGTAGTTGTTCCAAATATGCATGCCCGTACAAGAATAATGAAATGAACGGACTACAAGAAAACTCTTGATTAAATAGTGAACTAGTATAGGGATTAAATTTTCCAGCTAATGCCGTTCTGAATCTACAGCGAACTTTCAACGAGAGTTAAGATTAAACAACGTGCCATTTTTGCTTTTGAGCCAAAATTCTCAAATAGGTTTGCCTTAATTTTAAATAAATTTGTAAATAAAAATGTAAGTACAAGTACATGGCATTAAAATTATTCCAATAACGTCAATTTTAATTATTTCAAATAATGATTTGCGTTGCATTATCTGTAACTATTCGCAAAATGCGAGCACTTCTAATCGTCACTGCGTAATATTTGAGGTAAGTGTACTGAAATGTAAGGCTGGTAGGGATTGCGTCATTCCGAGATGCACTTTTGAACTGAACAGCATAGCAATGCCAGAAAAATTATTTAAAGAAACCTGACTGAGTCAGCTGCGATACTAGTTTGGCAGGTCTTTTGCTCCGATTTTCTAAAAATTGACTCCCAAGATTTACTTGTTCTGCTACACAAAAAACAGAGAGCCTGTCGTAATCTCACACGCCTCCGCGGCTGGAGGTATTATTGCTTATCCGATGTGTAGAAGTGTGGGAGCGCTAAGGGCGACCTACGTACGCGCATTGAACGTCTGGTCGCCTTTACGCGCAAGGCAATGATCTAATGTGCAGTCTTCTCCCGTCGACTCGCCTCATAGGGCCTTCAATGGTGACCCTGTCGTTGTATGGTGTGATGATAATGACAAAAGTGTGCTTCATATCCCTATGCTATGTTAAGTAGTATGTGCCATATGTTTCATACCTAAAAAATATTGTGAAACACTCGCATTGGCCCTTTTCCACTTCAAAAAAAAACACATTAGTTACGTAAATAGAGAACGGTACCCAACATGCATTCGGATATAAATTTCTTAAATGCCAAATATTCGTCAGGAGACACAACACAATCAAATCTAATATTAACCATTGTTAAGTGACACTTCACATTCTATAATTTTCTTTAAACAGGGGGTATCCCTACGAGTTATCTAAACATTTAGTGAACAAAATTTGTTACCAACACGTTTTCTAGAACGGCTGTTAACTTTGTATATTATAGTTCTCCCAGATATGACGTAGTCTCAATAACAAAACTGAAAGACATCCACATTAGGTTTTGTTGGGTCAAGTTTGGTTGGGATGGGTTAGACTGGGTTGGGTTCGGTTGCATGAGGTTTAGTTGTATATTTTTGTGAAAATTCATACGACAAACTTAGCCTAAATGAGAGGAATAATTTAGTTTTATACCATGCAGACGCTGATTATATATAGATTGATTTTGAAATGGTAGATACACGACTGAATCTGTGCGCTTTGTTTGAGGGACGTGGGCAGCCGGTGCCTTTAATCCCAGCTAGCATTAACAGATCTGGAGTGATAAATTCTGTCGATGGCTCTTCCTTCTTCTGCTCACTGGAGCCCTGGAAGGCTGNGGGGGGGGGGGGTGATGGAGGGGACCCGGCCATCACCTCGCTCAACTGTTGACCTAAGAGTCTTGATAGCCGGTCGATGGCGAGTGTTCTCTGGTACGCACAAGAGTCTCTAAAGATTGTCACATCGAGGTAGGGGAAAAAAAGCGTAGAGTGGCCTGGCATCTACGGATTACAAGGGGAAGAGGAGGAAGCGGCAGCGAATTTGAAACGGCATCTGATGAAAAGCTTTCTTTTAGGAACACTCCTGGTTGGCGCGGTTTACTGCAAAACGAACACATCACTCACACAAGTTCCAGTTCGCAATTGCCTGACGATTAAATTAATTTTCATGACATTTAATACATCGCTGGTTTACTTTTTGCAGTAGCTGTTGCTGAAACCGACGGAATGTTTTGTAGACAACAAAACAAATGGTTCGGATATATTAATAATTAAACGTCGCTGCGGTACAAATTACGTTAAACGTAGAGAATGTGATAAATTTTTCGATGTAAACTTAGACTGTAAAATTCTTCCACAGTTTAAGAAAAAAATATATTAATTGGAACAGAAATATAATATCGGAATCCATGAGAGCTGAGAAGTAACGTTTTAAGATTTATTCTAACTGCAAATATATCATGAATTAATATTTCAAGACGAAACATCTGTTTAGGTGTTTGCATAATAATTTTGAATTTAACATGAGCAACGTACAAATCGGAAGGCACACAGCAAGTTGTGAAATAGAAATGAAATTTAGATTTATTGTTATTTTATTTAAGACTGTAAAATACTTCGATGGCTCGAATCCTTAACTGAATTACTTTCCCTTTTGGTAACAATTTTAAATGTAATTTCCCCGAAAAATTTTGTTTTTTAGATTTGTTTTAACGTGCACATTCAACAAACACTTTCCGGATATGACATAATAAAACCGAGAGAACTTAAAACATTGAAATAATTAAACAGTTTTTCTCAAAACAAGGACCATTACCCATACCACAAATATTGTCATTATCTAGTAACTGTGACCATCTGTAGAAAATTTGCATGTACCTGAAGTAGAACCAAAAACTGGAACAGCATGATGTAAACAACTATCAAAGTCCGTCCCTCCCAGTCACATTTAGTATGTTGATACATTTTGTATTTTGTGTTGTTTAAAATGGATTTAATTTTACATACTGTGCGTGGAGTAAAACATTAGCAGAACGACATTTTTGACTTCTAATTACTTTTCAGTAACGCTTTAAAGGTATGCGTGTAACATACAAACATACGCATAAAAAAGGCAAAAACGTCCATGAACACGTGGCCCAAAGGTAAAGGCATAAGCGTCACTCAAAATTACTGTGAAAAATCGAATATAGTAAAATTAACACCGAAAAAATTCACGTCAGAAGAAAATTTACTCATATTATCAATTGATATTATTCCACTTTTAAAAATGTGTGAACTGGAAGGTGTTAAGAACTATGGAAAGGTATCTTCACTGAGAGTATTCCCAAAACATAAAACGAAAAACAGAATTTAAGATATCAAAATAGATTTTGATGGATTATATTTTTTTTAAATATATTTTAATGCTGGTAACATTTACTTACAGCAATAGTTGATAATCTAAAGTTTACAGTTTTAAAATTGCCAACCTTTTCGAAATAGTATAGGGATATAAACTACAGAATCGGGAATACTGCCCAAATAATAACATCAAAGTTAACAAACTAATATTATCCACATATATATTAAAATTAATATGTCGGAAAGGAAAAAAAAAATTTAAACAATTTTCTAAGAGCTTTTAAGAAGATAAAATTTGTTTAAAATTAGGAGCGGGGTTTTTGTTGAAATTTTGTTGCTATAGAATTCTACATATTGAGACGCTATAAATTTAAAAACAATTATTTTCGTGTGCGCGCTTAGTTTGTAGTTTATATAAGTCATTATTCCAAACCAGCCAAAATTTTATTCGGTAACTATACTTTATATAAGCTATTTCTGTTCGTGATGGTTTTTTTTTAATTCAGATATATAATCAGTAAAACAAACCACATCGAAATATAATTACTAGTTTAAATTCTGTTCTTGATTTCATAATTTGGACGTTCACGTGCAGCGAGACCTTTCCGTGGCCCTTAACAGCGACGATGGCGTGAACAGATATTTATCCTAAGTTGAAAACCCTAGTCACAAGTCTCTCTGCCCGACATAGAATTTGACTCCTCGGCCTGTATAGCTTGGTCGGCAGACACTTCTTCACGAGGTCATGTCCAAACAGGGCCGTAAAGCCAGGGGCGTAAAGCCCTGTCACACGGTCAAATTTTCACCTTCAAATACATTCGACAATAAAATTTGAAGACTAAAACCAGCCATAAATTTTTCCTTACAATAAATTTTACCAAATCTTGAATGTATTTGAAAATTTGTCACACAGTAGCATTTTATTACTTGGGGGTTTAATACGAATTATTTGAAAATTGTTTTTTAAAGCGAGATACTGTTGTTTTCATGCAAACCGTTACAGGAAGAAATTTATCTAATGTTTCGATTTATTTTAATTTCTTTACTAAAATCAAATTTTATTTATGAGAAAATTTCCTGCAGAATGAAATTTAATGCCTCTGTGTTCTCAATATTATCTGCAATATTTACTTAAAATAGCATTCATGCTTAGACAGCAGCTTCTACATAAATGAATTATCTTCATAGCAATTTTTCGTTTCCAGCAATTGTTCGTTAATTTAAAGTTTCATTATGTCGGAAACGGCTGAGCCCGTCAAACATCAAAGAAATTTTAGAACTGGTCCAATCTTCAAGTCTTTGATGGAAACTGAAGCCATCCACCTTTTTCAGACAATATGACTGGGTTTATGACGTTTCGGTGACGTCACAACTGTCAAACTTGATTTGAACAAACTTATTGGAAGCAGTTTGGCGGAAAAATTTGAAGGTGTGACGGGCTTAGCGGGGCAATAGACTAATAAATGCAAATATTATTAGAATATTTAAAGCCCAGAATTAAAAAAAAGCAACTACAAGTAGGCCTAATATTACATAAAATCATGTTTCATAGTAAAAAATTTAACTGTTCTTAATAATTTTTCATAGAAAATCTATTTGCAATTTAGGCGCTCGCCTTTCTAGCGCCTGGACTGGGTTGCAGTGTGTTTGAAATAAAAGTTCTTAAACAAACTATGTCACGGGCGCACAATATTTTTGCACGCAAAAAGAAATAACACTCCAGACTAGTGCGGAATAAAACTTTCAACAGATCACGCTTATTGCAGACACTATTTTGAAGCGCTACGACATGTCCAAGAACGACATTTTCTGACTGTTATAGCTCACTGAAAACGGAATGAGTACAATGGTGAAAAAGTGTATTTAGCAATGCCATGATATACTGCGGATTTACCAGTCACTAGTTCCCGGCAATTTAATTTTTTTTACGCGAAGAATACACAAAGGAACTGAGACAACTTGTCTCTTTTTTTTCCCTCCAATGTTACTGGAATGGAAATTTTCCCGTCCCGTATACATGTATTTGTCACGCAATAGTCACACCCTGCAAACATTTGCTCTGTTATGAAAGTGGAACTGCGGACGTTTCCTACCTGGTGTCGACACGGCGTGGAATCGTACGTCGTGGAGTCCGGGTTGCGGTCTAATGGGGCAACACGCCCGCCAGCACGCAGCGACCGTCGGAGCGTTCCGCGCACGGCGAAGAACCTAGCTTCACTGACCGCACGTCACTGAGGTTAGGCTCTGGGGTATATTCTACTCACGTTGGCAAGCTCAATGCTAACAGTCTGGTAAGTAAATTTTTTCACCGCTGGGTAGCACTGGTGTTGCATGCGTTAAAGGGAATATCTAGTAACAACATTTAAACGCCTCGAGGTCACGTCCAGCCGTAAGGAAACGTTGCGGTGGGCCGTCCCAAGACTGCGATATACAGCACATCCTCGAAAAGCTGAATTACATGTGTTACAGTAGGATAATACACGCAATATAAACCAGTAGATTAAACTATAAATGCCACTTAGTAATTCTCTTCTTTCCCTTAAAAACAAAGTGTGCTGTAAAGCCCTAAAAACGTTTTTTTTTAACAAGGCAAAAGTAAAAAAGTGGTGGCTGTAGATACACTGGCTCAAAAAAGTATTCGCCTATCCACAGACTTCAAGGTTGGCGGGTACATTCACTTTAAATAATTTACGCTGACATGGACGCAGAACATAAGCAACATAAATACAGTTTTCTCCTGTAGGAACAGAAACTCATAAACACAAAGAAAGTACACACATAATTTCATCCCAAACATGTATTCGTCTGCAACACATAAAAACATTTCTAGTGGACGTCTTTAATAGCATATACATACGTATGGTGGGCCCTCCTTCCCTCTATATAATTTACTGTAATGTTCGTAACCGTAGTGGGATTGATTTTACTAAGTTTTCTGTTGTTTCTGCTGGTACAGGATAGCCACTGAAATTCCCTGACTTTTCCCTGTTTACCAGGCAGAATCTTACCATTTTCCCTGGCCTATTTTCAGAACCAACACCTTCTAATATCATATTTTTCCACCACTGACAGAACCAATATGCTATCGGTGAAATTCAACTAAATTACACCGTAACATATCTAGCAAGACGGGCCAACATTTGTATTCAGCCCGTCGATATTTCTCGCAATACAGACTATTGACTTCGCACAAGTGCCTGCTACAAAAACACTATATACATATATAAAAGCCACATTGCCACTTGGCAAAGATGTATTATTGCCTGTTCACAAACTTAAATATATGAGTTTTAAAACACGTACGCTCTCAATTCCATTATATTTTATTTACACAACTAAAAACTTTTGCAGAGTAGCAATTATTAATATTTTCCCTAACCCAGGTGAAAATTCCCTGACTTTTCTCTGTGGGTGGACAACCTGTATCTTCCTCTGTTCGTATAATAAGGCCTTCTTAAGGACAATTTTGTTTGATATGACGCGCATTCGTATTCTTTCTTCTAGAATATGCTACAAATTCACAGTAGAATTGGGGCCACGGTGGTTGAGCGCTTAGTCTGCTCGCCTCCCACCAAGGCGAACCGGGATCAATTCCCCGGCCGGATCACCGGATTTTCGCAAGTGGGAATCGTGCCGAACAATGCCGTTGGTTGGCGGGCTTTCTCGGGGGGATCTCCCGTGTCCCCCTCCCTTTCATGCCGACGCCGCTCCATACTCACCTCAATCACTCTCGTCGGCTCTCAAGATCTGTATGTTAAGAGCCGCCCAAATCTCTTTACTCACAGTTGGATTGGCGTCCGGCGATTGTGAAGGTGTTACCATCCAGTGTGGCGTGTTGTATCGCAACCACAGTTTTGTGTTTAGAGCTGTATGTTCAAAACCCTTATCTTTGTGATGATGCAGTCCTCAGTAAACCCCATATCGTTGACTTTCTTGGGACGGTGAGACTTCGGAATATTAATGTAGAGTTTGTTTCCCATGGTATCATCGATTAATCACAACTCACATACACAACGAGGAAGTGTGGAACCCACACCATATTTCGTTGTAGCTGTGATAATTGTTGTGTCTTGTTAACAGTTTGTTCGCCATCTGGCTTGAAAATGTCGAATTTACATTTCATCTGTAAATACTACCTTCCTCCAGTATTCATGGCTGTCGGTTTTATAGCATAGGCAAATCACTTACGTCTGTTCGTCTGGCTGATATACGGTCTTCTTCCGGCTGTTCGGCCATTATATCCAACTTTATGACGCATATTTCGTATTGTTTGTGCTGTGACGTTTCCCCTAATTCCTGTTAAACGTCATCTGTAATCTTTGGAGCACTCAGTTTCGGGCGTATTTTAACTTTTCAAGCTATGTCCCGTTGTTCTCTTCACGTTAGACTAGACGGGAGAACACTTCTTGGTTTATTGCGATACGTTTTAGTTTCGTGAAGCCAGTAGATGATGTTCTTAACTGCACTGATGTGTCCGTTTCTAATTCCCACCATATCTTTTAAGGGGTTTAGCTTTCGGAAACTACCTACTGCAATTCTCATTTCTTCTGCAGTTGTTTCCCTAGTTTTTAGTCCCGTTTCAGGTCAAGACTGCCACAAAATGTTTCAGGTCAAGACTGCCACAAAACGTTTCAGGTCAAGACTGCCACAAAATGTTTCACTGATGAAAACAAGTGGCCTTCTTCCCTCGCACATCACATGAAAGGCATCTACTGACGACTACTTGTTTGACGTTAAAGTCGACATCCCTTATAAAGTCCGTGTTCTGATTGTAGACAAAAGAGCATATTAGCATGAAACTTATAATTGGCCTCTGAACAGCCCTTATTGGCAGTTAGTTCTTTAATTTGCATATAGTTAGCATTTATAATAATCTAAAAATGTGACTATAAACAGACAAATTATTTTTAGGCGCCTGTAATTTTTATTTTATTTTACCTTTCCTGAAAATAAGTTTTAGTCCCAGAACATTTCTGTACTGAGTTACGCGTATTTGCACAAACGCCGATTTTACAGTAAACATTAGAATAGGGAGTCCCAACAAAAAATTTGCGTTGTGCGTCGTGTTTTTTAATGAAAATCTGTCAGTGTCGATGTACGAACGCGCGCAAAAATTTCCGTCACATCAAAGCACGCGTTCCGACCACTGTCGTGTTTTTGACGAACGTCAAAGGAATTTGCGCTGTATCGTATTTCAGCGTGGACGCTTGCTGAATTTCAACGCCGAGATATTAGCGGGCGCGTTTAGTGTTTCGCGCCAGGGCGTAGAACATTCGTGTGTCAACAAGGCTATGTCTGAATAAGTAGTGAAATAAAGAAATGTGTGGCATTTATTTTTTTAAGTATTTTTATAAACAAAAGTAAAAAGAAATAGACAGTAATGGGTAAAGCATTTATTTCAGAACAGATAACTAAATGTTATTAAATACAGTATAATTATATGCATGGACTCCCGCACTGGGCGTGGGTGCCATGTTACCTGGTTTTGGGGGTCCCTGCGATGTAAGGGATGACCCACCTCGACCCTCCCCTCCCCCCGGCAGACCCGCTCATCACTACGTCGCCCCGCCCGGCGGCCGGGGAAGTGATTGACAGCCAACCTGGCTGGCGTCACAGCTCCTCCAACCCCTGCCAGAGGATTTGACGACTTGAGAGGATGAGTGAGAATTTTCTGGTAATCGTTTTACTCGGCGTAACATGGCATGTGGAGAAGGTTCTCGACGGTGGCCGTTGCTTTCTATAAATACCGCTACAGTCGGATGATCGATAGTTCTTGAGGTAGTCATCTGGCTTAAGTGCGGTAATTGGGAAAAGTCTTCAGTATGAGACATCGGCGGACAGGACGGACGACAGCGGAGCGTAGCGTGCAAGACGACGGCAGACAAATGTTTGTGCAGTTTCGATGGACGAGAGGGCGTGGTATCCGACGAGTATAGGGTTACAGTGCATTTGGGAGGGGGGCACTCTAGAACGTTCCGGACTGGTGTAATAAGGACTGAATTATGGTGGGACTATAAATGCATGATACGGACTTTATTGTAAATATTGGAACCATCAAACATGGACATAAGATTTGAAAAAAATATTCAATGGATTTTGATATGCTGTTTATTGGGACTTATTTTAGTTATTTTATTTCTTTATTTTTTTTTTTAGGTGAATGTAAATTTTTTTCATAAAATTGATTAATTGTAAATAGCAAGTGACAGCCATTTATTGGGAGAAATTAAGTCGAGAGTATTCTCTTCATGTAATGCTTGATTAAAAGCCACGTGATATGGATAGCATTTCCGTTGGCGCAGTATCCGTAACACATTTGTTTTACTTATTCCTATGAACCTGAAAGTTATCGCGTATCCGTGTGGGAGTTTGCATCGACACGTGCCAACAAATCGTGTTGATGCGTCTCGCCCGTAGCAGTCTTTCGTCCCACCCGTGTTGTGGAATTCCAATCACCTCGTGAAAAGAGACGTGTGCAAATTCTTCGTATCGTTTGCCGTGAGATGGGCGTCCGAAAAGGATGCCTTTCGCCATACATTTGGACGGCTTGCTTGGCATTTCTGCCAAACACGCCGTAAATAAGTAGAGCGTCCAGTTTTTACTGATTCGTGAACTTCATTGCGTAGCTACAGCCACACACTGCACTACAACTTACCTTAACAGATTACGGGGAGTGGTGCTGCGCTGCTATTAGGAAGCGGTCTCACCAGGATGAGTCACGGTGTATGTTACCAGGAGAAAAATCATATGTGGTTTGATTATTTCTATTCATACACGTGTTACGAATAGTCACTTTGCGGCAAATTACTTGCCCCCGTACGTGATTTCATTTAGCGAAAACCGCATTTCGTGATATGCAACCGTTCCGGAAATTTTGGGGGCGTCCACGTTTGGCGGACCACTCTGTATATTACGTTTGTCCCTGTGCCAAATCTTGCCATTTTTGTTTGTGGGCAAGACTGTGCGGATAAATAGGAATGGTGCTGTATAAAACAAGCATGGCTTTTAAGATGTGTATTTTACTCTTTGTGCTGTCGTGATTATGTTTTGAGACATTTGAGATTAGGCTATTGGGCATATTGCCTAGGTTTTTTAAAATGATAATAGGAATGTTTTAGGAGGAGCTATAAAGTAAATAATGTAAACATTGCGTTAAAACATTAAAAAAATCAGTCAGACTTATAATGGGACGTTGGATTTTTGCAGACAGCTATTAACGATGTCAGAAAATGTTAACAACTTTTATAGGCAAATATTATTGTCTCACAATGAACCAAATTTGCTAGGATAAATATGCTCATGTTAGCAGTGAAGTAAGCAGTGTTACTTGGTTAGGAGTAGTAATTATCCCGAACTTCATAAAATCTCTATTTATAAAATGAAAATTTCCAACCTACTGACTCACTCATCAACGCACAACCCAAACCGCTGGATGCAAATACATGAAAATTTAAGGATGTCTTCCCTTAGGATGCAGGTACCCACTACCACTAAGAAAGGATTTTTCGAAATTAAACCCTTAATAGGACGAAAAGGGGTCAAGTGTGTTTTAGAAGACTCCTTAATAGCTCATTAACCCACTTATATATTGTTATGCTCTTAACTTTGAGAGGTAGCTTATACAAATACTTAAAAATTTATTTCAGAATTTTTTAAAATTCAACCCCTAAGAGGGCGAAAAGGGGTAAAATGTTTTTTCCAAGACTCCTTAATTGTGCATTAACGCGACAAGATATCGTTATTCCCTTTGCTTCGAAAAATTACCTGTATGAATACCTAAATATTCAATTTTATAGCTTCTTGAATTCAATTACTTAGAAGGTACAAAGGGGTAAAATTTATTTTCTAAGACTCCTTAACAGCTCAGTAACCCGATAATAAATCGTTGTATACGTTAGTTTATAATATTAGCTATATAAATATTTAAAAACTAATTCAGGGTTTTTTCAAATTCAATTTGCTAAGAAGGTGAAAAAGTTTCGAATGTGTTTTAGAGGATGTGTTACGTACATTAACTACGTGTCCACGTATGTAACCTTTAAAACAAACAGATTTTGTAAACATTTATCACGCGAAAAAAGCACGAAGAAACATAAAACCTCTCTCTGAATTAAAAAAAATAAAATAAAGTTTAATTTTTTTTACAGTCGCGGAAGAAATTTGTCAGAACTGAGAAGGATCTATAGTTAAATTAGTCCTAAACATGTTTATATCACATTTTATACCGCGATTAATAATTTCAAACTAATTTTCGGCGATGAGTGAATTGGGATATATATAGTTACCATTCCAGCAGCACATTATTGCAATATTTAAATGGTATTTTGAAAATTGAACTGCCATAATTACTATAAACTTGCGAATCGCGTAGAGAACTGTCAAAATCACATATAATTATAGTGGCGTGGTCTTTTGTTTATACTTTGTTTTCCAACAAACCTGATCTTTAACTCCTTACAATAATATTTAACGTACCTTGGAAGTATTACAGTAGCATTACAAATATAAATTCTCAGATTACAAAAATCAGTTTATATACAAAAATCTGTTTATATAATATTTATTCTGTAGTTTGATAGTGAATAGACAAATAGTGAAAAATTTGATAGAAGATGATGTTACAAAGATAAATCAACGTTAAAAATATACAGTATAATAAATAATTTATATAGTTTGCGTAAGTTGTTCGAAGGGGTAGAAATAGAGCACAGATATGTTGACACAGTTGTAAAAATGAAGGCACTGAAAAATTATGCGGTAGTGGCCGCGCAGTGTTTTGTTGGTATTCGACCTGAGAAATGTTTTCTTCGGGAACATAAAAATAATGTTAAGTAGTTTCATGTATAGTAGCTTACACGCGGGCAAAGCCACGGGCAGAAAGCTAGTCTATGTTTGTATGTATGTATTTATGTAATTATGTTTGTTTTCTATAAAAATCCTACACCGTTCGACGGATCTGGGCCAATTTGGCAGGGATTCCCTTCAGTACCCAATTAAAAATACTGTGTAGGCCAAAATGTGCTCNCCCTCCAAAGGCCCAAAACTTCTCAAAGATGGTTGTGTATCTCAATTTTACACCGTTAAACGAACTTTTACCAAATTTAGCACAGATTCCCTTTAGTACCTAACTTAAAATATTATCTACCCCCTCCCCTCATCATTCCCCCTGGGTCCAAAACCTCTAAAACGTGGTAGTAAACCTCAATTTTACACCGTTCAACGGATATTGATCAAATTTGGCACAGATGCCCCAGTACCCAACTTAAAATACTGTGTTAGCCAAAACTGACTTCGCCTCCTCCCACCCATAATTGGGTCAGAAACTCCTAAAAATGGGGTAATGTATAACTGGACCCCTATTGGGCCCGAAAACCTTAAAACGGGGTTATGTATCTCCATTGCCCTCTTATACCGGGGCAATGCCAGTTAGTTCTGGTAGTCGTAAATAAATTTTATGTGCGTGAATTAAAAAAAACCTATTAAATTTTTTAAAAAAATTATATACGAACACATATTTTAATGCAACATTTTTGAAGTATCAGAATTTTATTCTCAAGACTGTGTAAAGTTTTTTGGTATGTTTCCTACTGAAACAAAACATATATTTTATTGTGTTTTAATTTCAGTTTTTTCATGAATTTATTCGTTTTTACACATTGCGCAATATTTAAAAATGGTTAAAGTAGATGTATGGTATAAATGCATGGAACATACGCTATGATGGATTACAAGAGTGTAAGCTCAAAAAGAATTGTTTTTAAAAATGTAACTATTTAGAGGATTTTCGTACTCACTTGTGAAGCAGGTGTTTTTATTTTCCCACCAGACACACTACAATACTTACAGATATTTCTGCTTGTTTGGTTTTTTGTCAGGCTTCTTGCGTTTGGCATGTTAGAGACAAAACAGCTGATTGAGACAAAACAGCTGTGCAAACCTGGAGCGTCTCGGAATGAAATAAACTGAACCTATATTTCATAAATTTTCAATTAAGTGTGAATCAACAAAAAGCAGATAATGAAAACGTGTGTACATTACTTCCTTTCAATTATAAATTTGAAACTAGTTTAATTTCAAATTTTTTTTACATTTTCTTTCAGAGCACAATTAATTATTCACAACGCCACTCTACATTCCACGCTTGCCGCTTTTTATTTCGCATACAAATTGACTCATAGAATAATGTGTTTAATTTTTAGTATAATTCAACCCTGTTATTCAACAAGATGCCACCACTCTTTTTAAGATAGATTAAATTAACTTATCTTCATGAATATAAAATAGAAGGGCCGGAAAACTTTAACTTGATATTGTTAAGAAAAATCGCAGTCGAAGACAAGCAAATTACTGAAATGTTACGATTTGGTGCATTCAGATAGATTCAGAGCCAACAATGACGTGCATGTGAGATTAAGGATTTGGTATAGACTGAGAACAAATGTTAATTTGGGACTCAATTAATTTCAAAAGCATAAAAACCTTTTCTCAACTGCATGTATTATAAAATGTAAAAATAATAGAAGTGGCATAAGTTGTAATATCGATTATGGCTGGACTGAGATTTCCGAAGGCACCAGTTAAGATTAAATTACCTATATTTACTTGTACGAGCTTGACTTACTGTTCCAGTATATTTCAGCTAAGCACATTCTCTTTAGTATTTTCATGCTTATTTTCAGTGAGAAGCTTTATTAAATTATCAAATGCTTACTCACCCTTGTTTGTTAAATAGCATTATTACACGCATAAATAATGAAAGTTGGATTAGTCCTGAAACTTAAGGGATCGTTTTTTTTAATTCTGGAAGCTCATTTCTTGACATCGCGAGACCATAATGCACACTGTCCACACAGTGATGCCGTAATCTCGTGTATTCGATACTATGTTCTGAAGTATTAAACGTTCCATTTCTTACATTCAAAATTATGTTTTATACCTGTGTATCCTAGATAAACAAACATAGAAAATTATTTAGGACCCGGCCGGGGATTGACCCCGGTTCGACTTGGTGGGAGGTGAACACGCTAACCGTTCAGCCACCATGGCCCCTGTAAAACGAGGAAGACTTGATTAAAAGGTCCTCCAAGAGAGCACTCTGTTCGATGGTTTGGTTACCATTAGCCAAAACGTGTTGCAGATATTTGGTCTTCAAATAAAATATATATTACTTTTTTTTAACATTACAACCTATCGCTGACCAAATGTAAAAATATAATTAATGTATCACAGTAGGTACGAAAAACATTAATCCAAGAACGATTCTTTCTTATCTTTGATGTATTCGCTTCCCAAGCCAATTCCTTTTCTTCGTTATTGCAACTCAAAAATTGATAGTATTTTGTCACTTTTCTTAAACGTGTGGCTCTCGCATATACTGCTCACGGCACTGGTTAAGACAAGATCTACAATTCCAACTGCTACCAGATTATATTTAAATGTTTACCGAGTCACAACCAGTTTAAGTCAGTACTGGCAGATATACCCACATCTGAATTGCTATAGAAAACTTGAGAAATATTCTCAAGTCTAACTGAAGACAACACACCCATTGTAGTCAGAGATTGGTATTAAAAAAGAAAATGTTCTATCATCAGTCACTACCCTTATTCCAGGATCCCACTTCTAAATTTCAGTTTTTATTTCCCAGGTAGTTCATTGCATATGGGAGGCAATTTTCATATGTTTCAGTTCAAATAAACACATACTCCGTAATTTTACCTTTGTGGGGAGAGACAGGTTCCCACGACGCCAGAAAAATAAGAACACTAATTTTTAAAAACAGGTTTGTTCAGTTCATGACATAGCTCTACACTGACGAGATACCTAACATAATAACCAAAAAAAGAATATATTTAGTGTTTGTTGATGCAATGAACACAATGCAAATTGAAGGAGGAAGAAGAGCACATCACCCTAAATATTAACATGGCCGCCACTTTGAAAGTAAGTGTCCAGCGTCATTGAAAACTGTAAAAACCGGGTGTCCTTACTTAGTACTATATGTGTACCGAGTTTGGTGAGATTCGGTTCACGCGTTCAAAAATTGAAAGGGACGACACACATACGCACATACACACACGCACGGACACATGCACAGCACACACACACGCATAGTCACACACACATACACACACCGACAGAAAAGTGATATCATGTGGCTTTCTTTCTTTCCGTAAGTAAGCTAAAAATGTATGATTAAACATTGTGTAAAATTTATTTATTTTTAAAATCAATTCGGTGATACGTTTACATGTCTTGCAGACAACAGGGGTATAGAGCGCATTATCACTAAATATGCATCAAGATCTTCAAACTGCAGGAAGAAAAATCAAAGATTTCGGAATACAGACACGTATCTCGTCGTACACACGAATCACAGCACATAAAACAGCGGAAATTCCTATATGTCGATGAAATATGTACATTTGCGCGTGAAAAATAATGTGCGTCAGTTTTACACAACACGGTACGGACATTCCGTCTTTTTGCCACACAGAACCCATGCTTCATCTTGGAAGGCAGGCGAATCAAATACTTCATCACATCTAAGCGAAAGGCACTAAACTGCTGCTCAATATTTCACAAGGATAAAGATATAGTTCATGACCTTGTACTACTCTAAATATGCAGTACCAGAGTTTTCGAACCCAAATTAATTTTCACTTCCACAAGATACGCAAGTGTATAGACGGAAACAGCTTTCGTTATATTGGTTTTCGGGTTTAAATTAAAAATTTTCTGAAGTGCTATTCGTTTTAAAAAATTTTTAAGGGTTATACTTTTTTTTTTCTGAGACTCTGCTCACCATTCAGCGATCAAGATCGGTGAAGCCGCAATGAGCAGAAGTTTAAAAAACAACCTTATGTTTAAATTTAGATAGCTAATAACAAGAAATAAGTTTTTGGATGGCGCTTTTGTTAACTCAGACGTACGAGATCTGACACATATGTTAAAGACTGTTAGTTGTTGAACGAGTCTGAGGCCTAGGCTAGGAGTGCAAACGAGAACTAATTTGAACTTGTGTGTGCTCAACCAGGCTGTTTAAACTTCGCTGAATCGCGCGGCGGTGAAGTAGGCTGCAAACATGCCGCGGGACGTTAGCAATTAGCAATTCGAAAGCGATGGGAGTGTGTTCAGTTGGCGCTCACTAGCCATTAGCGTGGGAGGCATTCGTGCACGCCCGCACGTGCTGAAATTACCAGCTGCGAGTGTCATCATCACAGCCGCAAAAAAAAAAACAAAGCTACAGCGAGTCTTTTTGCGTGAGGTCAGTGTTGCAGCGATGGAATGAAAGGTATATGTAAGGCTGTTCACGATAAACTGACCACTTTCGGAAGCCCTGCTTTGGATTCTTTTTTTATGGACAGTGTGTATGTATTCTTCCATCTTACGTAAAATTAACATGGATATTTGCCTGATCACTTTATTCATGCATCGGTCAAACGAAACTGTGAAATTACTAAAAAATTAAATAGCTGAAAAATTTGCTGATTCTCATTAAATGCATTAAAAAATTGGAAGAAAAAAGTAAGTCCAGTATTTACAAATGTTTGCCTAACACGTTTAATTCAACGATAAATCATGGAACCAATTTCCCTCCGTCAATACCAACTTCACAGGGCGCGTGTCGGTCAGTGTGACCGTTGAAACATGTGCAGGTAGGGGCAGTGACATTTTTCAAAGGTTGATTTTAATAGTTCTCAATCAACCGTGAACAGCTTTTATCATAGGGAATGGAGAACCACTGGGAAAGAACCCGTTACGTCGGAGATCGGACATCATAACGCAGTCGTTCGCCACAAACTATCTTAGGAAAATTACGTATTTATTATCAGTTTCATAATATATGAGCTTGTAGCATGTCTTTGAGATGAACATGTATTCTGGCATTATAATTACACCAATAATTTTTATACACCTCGATGAACTTTTACTCTTTGCTCCGGGAAGCAAGGAGCAAATAATACATCAAGAGACCACAAATATGAAAATCTACGATCATCCATAGTAGAACGCTCAATAGAAAAAAAACTCACAGCATTGATTTTGACAAATTCAATACCATAGTCAATATATCCAACTACAAGAAGCGGTACATCCGAGATATCAGGACATAGGCAGGAGATGCTGTCGTGTTGACCAGGTACTCCAACACACCTCTGCCCCAGACTGAGACACCGTTTTTCGTTTAGGGCCTCAGGTTTAGATTATCGTCAGATTATCTGAACATAACACTGATACTTTTAACTGGCGCTATTATACCGTCGCGGTATTTATAGACGTCCGCGCGCCTAGGCACAGCTCAGAGAGCTTGATAATAATTTCAGCATGTGGCGAATTAAAAAAACAAAAAAACTTGGGTAGATGCGAAGCAGTAGTCTTCACACGCGCAATATTCCCCCAACCTCGCACATCTTATTCTCTTCGGGAAGGAAATTCCGTATAAGAATGAGGAGGTGAAATACCTCGGCTTAGTTATAGATACAAGGCTGACATGGCGACGTCGTATGGGGGCTAAGAGAAATCTTTCTTACGTCCGCATTGTCAGTATTGTATCCACTTACACCTCGTGGTTCAGGCTTTTCGCAGAAAAATAGGGCACGAATCTACCATTCCATGATTCGCCCCAGTATCACTTGTGAAGCCCCGGCTTGGGCATACTGCACACAAACACATTTAAATTCACTGCAGGTGGTGCAAAATAAATGCCTTAGATTGGCCGCAAACACACCTAGATACATCCCTGTGAAATGCTAGTACTAAGAATTAAAACAGGAAATGCTGCAAGATGTCTTTCGAAAAATTGTCAAGCGATTTTACGAGTTTGAATTGCAAAAATGAAGAGGAAAAATACTCAAACACACGAACATAATCCAACAATCGCGTCTCTGACATTAGGACAAGTACACAGAGATGTAAAGATGGAGCTAGAGTAGCAGCAAAAACCACACAGTAGCAGCGTTAAGCTACTTGTTGCAAGGTGCCTACAGGTGGTGGTTTATCACGACTTATCACGAGAAAATATATGCCTTCGCCTCACGCCCGTATATTGATATCGGCTGCTTTCCATACAAAAAGCCTTCTCCCTCTCCCTCTCTGTCGACAATTCAGAATTAACTTACCACAACACTGAAAATCAAGCATTGTGCTCATGAGAAATAAACCATCGTGACAGAAATGATAACCATTTTCTCCTGAAATATACACAAATTTGTAGTACCTTACAAAAATGGCATGTCTAAGTATGTGATCTGAGCGGTTCGGCATTCAAAACATAGTACCAAGTATCGTTCAACCTAGGTAAGATTTATAGCTTGCGTTGAAAATTCTCAGGACGCGGTTATTTTGTTAGGATNCCCTCCTGAACTTTAAAATGCTGGCTTCCCAACAGACAAAATCCAATATCACAATACCAGCAGAGATCAAGACTCCCTGAATAATAAAGATGAGATTTTTAACTTGCGAGCCAAGTTAAATTCGTTGCTAAAGCTAAAATGAGACGAAACCCAATGTGTCTGGAAGCCGACTGGATGATTACAGTTTAACAAACTATAGGCTGTTCACGATTAAACTTATTTTGTGAAAGCGAAAATCCATTTTCGGTTCGAAAACTCTGATATTGCATATTTAAAGTAGTACAAGGTTATGGACTACATCCGTGTGAAAGACGCGCGTGGCAGTGTGGTCCCCTCGCTTTTGGACATCAAACGCGAAAAAATCTCTCCAGGTACGCGACTGCTTTAATTACTATTATTACTAGAGAATTGAATTTTTTTAGTAAGAGTAGTAAAGAATATACCTGAGACTATTATTAAAGATTTAGGTTTTAGTTATGATTTTACTTATGGTAGCCATCAGGACTTCAATCCACTGTTGGCATCCATGGCTTTTAGGACAAAGGTGGCACCATATGTCCGTTTTAACGCACGATTTTCTTTTGCAAACGTAATGAGCTCAAAATATTACACTTCAAAAGCAGTTTTTTTTCACTCCCCAATTTCTTTCACAGTGTTGACAGTTCCCTTTCATTAACGAAAGACCCTGGCTTTGTTCCTGCCTTTCTTTGTTCGAATGGTGAATAAACGTTTTATCCAGAAAAAGGATTAATCCTCCCTCGTCCTTTATCCGACACTCGCACTTTGAGATCTAATACCGGGCTATTGATCACTCCAATGATGTAAGACAGCTGTTTTCTTTCCTCCGGGATCAGCTTTGGCCACAAGTAGAAATTGGAGGTGGAGACAGATAAATTTCTGTCTAAAGCAACGAAACCGTACTATAGTAAACCGACAATATTAAACTCCAAGGTCATCTGAACGTCTCAAATACACCCAAAAATGGGCAGGGGGGTATTTTACACAATAACTTTAATAAATGCGTGACGCATACATGGATACTTTACGTGCAGCACAGTAATTTGTAATAACTTTGTGTCAATTCAGGGTAACTTTGCACCATTTATTTTCATTTGAAATGACGGGTCTACAGCCTTCACCAACAATGTTTAAATTTCTAATGTTAACATTGTTTTATTTATAATAACACAGTAAAGCAAGCAGAATGTTCAGCCTTCATTTGACATCACATTAGGCAGGTGGTTCAAGATTGCCCCCTATGGTGCAAAGTGTACCCGGTTTATAAACAAATTGGTGAATTTATTGCTGCGGTAAAAGAACTACGGCAGAATTTATGGTTTCCGCTAAGTTAATTATTAGTATGGCCACGTCTGTCCTATTCATAATATTTTGTCTTTGCATCTTGAACCAGGGTTTTTTTTTTTTTTTTTTTTTAAAGACTGCCTAGTGATGGAGGACCGACTGTCACATTCAAAAGTTTTGGAAGCCACACTAGTAATTATATTATAAAATCGAAAGAAAATAATGCATAATTGAAGTAATGACCTTTTTACGGGGGAAAAAGCAAGCAGATGTATGACTGGAGGGTTATTGACATTTCTAAATTGTTCTAATGTAATAAATATTGTGCTCATAAACTGAAATGTATTGAGAACCATATAATTGTTTTGTCTTTTGGGTCCCTAATTAAGGCTGTTAAACAAAAAAAATTATTATTTATTTCACATGCATATAATATTAGCATGTAACTTGCGAATAATACGTAACTTAGAATAAAACATACGTATTCAGCTTTTGTTCTCCATTCACCTATTCGAGTCTCCTAGAAAGCAAAGAAAAAAAATCAGTCGAAATTTTATTAAAACATATTATAGATTGGTTTATCATCGGAATGAGATTTAAGTTTCACCACCTTAGAAGTAAGCTCATGATGAAAACATATACTCATTTATCTTATACGGATATCTCCGTAAGTAATATTGTCTTTCATGCTCATGTTAGAGTCAATCGGTTATTTTGGAATACATAGGCCTCCAAGCCACAGAGTGGGTTTAGTAATAAATAACGAATTAGTGACAGTTTGCTTCACTGTCTGGTAGCAGAAGTAAAACATTAGGTAAGCAGTTTTTAGACAACCACGGCGTTTCATGTTGTCTTCCGTTTATGGAAAACGTGGTGGCAGTTGCCGTTAGCCTGCAGGTTTTCTCAGGACACTCCCTTTTACCTCGCCTTTGCATTCTGACACTGCTCCATCCTTACCTCATTTCACCCTCGCCGGCGCTGAAGACCTCATTGCTAAGCAGTTTCTCAACTCACCTAATGTTGTTTTTCACAAGCAACTTTATTTTATAGGCTGTTCACGGCAATACGAGCATTTCTGAAAGCCCTGCCTAGTATCTGCTTGTATGCACATTGAGTGTTCCTCCACTATATGTAAAATTAACATTGCGGTTGTCCTGGTCACTTTATTCACACGTCAGTCAAGCGAAACTGCAAGATTATTAGAAAAGTAAATGTTCCAAATTTGCTACTTCTTACACTTATACGCAATTTAAAAACAAATCTAACCAAAATAAATTATTTTAGTATCCACAAATGTTAACCTATCACTTAGTCAACGTTAAAACATAGAACTACTTATACCGTCTGTCGTTACCAACTTTACTGAGCATATGACAGACATAGTGCGCGTAATAATGCATACAGTTAAGGGCAGTGACATTATTGAAAAATTGTTTTCGAAAGTGCTCAATTAACCGCCAACAGCCCGTAATTAAGAAATATACTAGTTAAGTGCTAATAGACTGAAGTTAATGTTTATTAGCTCAATCCGAAAGTCTGTAAGTTTCTTAAATTTCTAATGAAATTTGTTTGACACTATGTTAGTAGAACGTCGCCAAGCTTTGAAAGCGCTGTCTTTTTTCTCCTCTTTTCAGCATACTTCGAGTTAAAAGCTGAAGTATGGGCTTCGCCCTCTTTACAGAGAGGGAGACCTGAGCATTTTATATTTTCACTGAATATTTAATTAAATTTATGCAAGGCAAATCAACGTTTTAAGAATATTCATCAGTTATTTACATATCGCTTTTATCGTGTGTCAAACAGTTCATATCACCTACTTTGCATCTTCTGGTGCGTGTCCACGCATATTTATTCATTTCCGATCAATACATAATGAATATTTTCACAGCTTTCATATCAATTTACATCACGTCACTGCAATAATGAGATTTTTACAAACGAAGTTAGCTTGAAAAAAACAAATTAGAGCAACTCCTGGAAAGTTTTGGAGTAAAACTGTTTTGACCTCGTTCAGTCGTGTCATCAAGGGTGATAAAGTTCGCGAAATCAATTTGCTAAGTTGCGTCTTCAGAAAAATAATTATAGTCTTCAGCTGTTGCTGCCAGACTTAGGTCACGTCACTAATAATGCTGGATTTCATATCTCTAACTTTATTTCATATTTATTGAAGCCAAAACAGAGATATTTAAGTCTTATGGTTGTTTCCGTATTATACCTGGACAGGATTATATAGCGAATGGCGACAAAACTGGAATAACACCGAAATGCGTTTTAATACACCGAAAAACACAGAAATTTAAGTTAAGACACGAGATACAACTAAATTAGCAAAATACTCTATTTTATCAGTAAAATTGTAGTTATTTCAGGCTATGTTCCGCATATTTTTTAAAGGTACTTTCCAAATGGAATACACGTTATCTAGAAACTTAAACGTTTCTGCTAAAAAAAAATTGGATACCTAAAATGTGATTATACGTTTTCGTTATTTTATTTTAAATAAAGTGCTTATTCTTGATTATAGTCAACCCCTTTTAAGAAGATCCATTTTAAACAGTCTTCTTACATAATAAATTTACTTAATTTTGAACCTGCTCTATAAACACTAACAAATTTTACTGGTTATTAAGCCAAAATTTTTAGTCCCTGTTGGAAACTTATTACTGTATATATGTATGTAATTCTTTAAATGCTACATATTACAAATGTTATATAAATACATGTTTAAATTTGTATAATTTGTATTTAACTTTATAGAGCATTAAAAAAAAAATAACAATAACACTGAAATCGTAAGTTTTTAAATTGACATTGCGCCAAAAAGAAAACCACGAAATCTTGCTTCTAATTATACCGCACTGCAGCGCACGTTGAAGAACTTTGGTGTTGATGTAGGACATTGATAAATCGTTAATTGATGTAATGAATTCACAAAATAAATTGGTCACAATTGTATAGTTGGTGACAAAATCTACAAGAAAGCTTGTCCTTTGAACTGACTTAAATGCATTATTATTTCCTTGGAAATTAAAACACCAAGAGGAAGAACGAAATTTACAGGATACGTATGGGACGTTAATGCTTTCAAATGGTTTTGTCGCAAAGTGATGACTCACATTGTTGCACAGTAACGCGCTTCAAACTGTTCACGCTGATGAATAAATAGTGGAGAGTCTACGAGCATTTAAAGGTCGCTGTTTCGGTTGATAGAATTTCTAATGTTACAGAGAGTCCAATTGGCGACGTAGGACGCGTTGTGAACAGCTGAAGCACTTCGAGCATGGCGGGACTGTTGGGACGCGAGAAACTGGTTAATCCTATATCCAGGTTGTGTGGATTTAGCCATCCAGTACAGTAATGCGCATTGTGTACGTAACGAAGAGGGAAATTTTAGGATTATCCACGCCGACAACATAGGAAAAGACCTTTAAATCACACTCCTACGAAGGGAGATAAACACAGCCATCCACTGTGTTAACAAAGCAGAGGATGTCTGCCAGCAGTGTTTTAGACAGCCTCCTGCGAAGGATATTGTCTGCTTGCCACTCACTGTTGCAACTTCCATTAATCCTCAACAACTGATACCGCCTGCTGAAATTGGGACTCAAATACCGACACTGAAGTGCAGATTGGCAAAGGGCTACTTTTTCGAAAGAATCTGGCTTGGGCTTGTTGAACTACGATGACCGCATACGTGTTCGATGAATTCATGATGAATGACACTTAGAGTAAATTTCGCATCGTAATATGGATCCACCATTCAGTGTTATTCCTTGAAGTGCCCTTGGATGCAATTCACGATCTTGCCTGCGACGGGTCGAGGGGTCTTTCGAAATCCAGAAGTGTTGCTCGTGCCTCAACGCTGTTCTAACGAGATATTCTAGCAGGATAATGCTCGGCCCCATGCCGTTTGGGTTGTTCAACAAGCTTTCGTGTACAACAGGTATCACTACTTCCTTCGAGTTCACATTCAGGCGATATACCACTACTGAACATACGTGGAATATGATTGCATAAGGCTGGTTCATCAGGCAATTCTCTAGTCACTACCGCCGAATTATGGACTCGCACTGCAGCAGTGGCTTCCTCGCGAGGATAATCCAGTACCTCTTCCAGTGAATTCTTCCGCGTGTGGGAAATGTGTTGTAAATAAATAAGTGATGGAGAGGGGGGATAGTTGTCCGTAAATAACTGCAAATCTGCCCAGTGGTATAACTAGGTAGTGGATTTGAGAGGTGTTATACTGCCGGGGAGTGGAGGGGGGGATGAAAGTGGAGAGGTTTGGGCGTTTCCTAACAGTGGTGTCTTGAGAGCCGATGAGGGTGAAGCGAGATATTGGAGCAGCGCCGGAATGCAAGGGCGGGGGAAACGGGAGATCCCCGAGAAAACCAACCCCGCTGGGAATCGAGCCCGGTTCGCCTTGGTGGGAGGCAAGCACTCTATCCGCTACACCACCGTTGCCCCTTGTGGGGGTGTGGAATACCACCCAGGCGGCAGGAATGTTCAAGGGCTCTCCCCCGGGAATATTTTTAAAACTTAACCTCCACATGATGCGTTTTAAGCCATGTTCTAATGGAATAAGTATTGCCCATTGAGAGGTAGGTGAATGACCCACTGAATATGGCCACTGAATCTGGCCTATGGGGAGGGTGATCACCTTGAACAGCTCCAGTAGTCACTGGAACTACGAAATGTCTTACATTATGGCTGGATTTTACGGCGTACAAACAGGAAAGAGAGAGAGAGAGAAAATGAAGATAAATTTTTGTGACGGTTTACTCGTATTTTAATTACGTTATGGAAAGGAAGGAAAGAATTTTTCACCGTACGTTCCTGACGAAAGAGAGAAAAAAAATTAATTAATTTTAGTCCTTTACTTCTGAAGTCGACCTCCCGCCAGTGTTTCCGCTTGCATTTTACAGCCAGACTCGCCCACCTTTCCACTCGGTTAGAAGACCACTGCTACCTGCCTGCTACAAATGGGCCAGGGACCTTACCAGAAAAATGGAAAACGGAAATCCACAGTTCCACGTTCTTCGTCTGCAGCACAGATTATATGTATTCTGTGTCTACAGCAACATAAATGAGCAGGCTAGTGACGTTCCTTCAGGTTGAAAAAAGATTGAGGTGAACAACTTAAGGGGTGAGATAATAACTGTGGAGAATAACAGGCTATTATAATAGTTGCTACGTTGCTGTTTGGGTGTATACCACTTCTCCGATCGTGTACTTCTCCGATTGTCAATTTCTCCTCTCCGATGCCAACTAGGCCACTTCTCCGATTGTGCATTTCTTTAACTGCTTCTCCTTCCATGAAGGGCAAAAACGTTATCCCCTCTCCCGCCTCAGTTCCTGTACCTGACCCTACTAACGCCTCCTCATTTCACACTTAGTCCACCAATAAGAAACACTGCTAAAAATTTAACTGCACAACGAATCACCAACGGTACCCCTTATTCGGTCCCCTTCTTCCGTAGGGTTTAAGGGTTCCCTTGTGGCAGGTATATTCGAACAATGGGGGATTGGTGGAAAAAGCGGCCAAGTTTAAATGCGAACGAAATATACAGGTGAAACACTAATAAATCAATTTTAACCAAACATCGGACCCTCTGAATAGGTTTAGAATTAAAAGGAAAGTCAGATAATTAACGTCGAGTGAGGCTGGCTCTTTATCACATCATCAGCCGAAGTAAAATGAGATGTAGATAAAAGTTATATAAGTAACGCAAAGCAATTCACTTTAGAGTTAATTTGTTCCCAGTATAAATATTGGTGAAAAATTCTGTCAACTAGGTAAAAGTACTGTTTCAGTTTTCAACATGGTTCAGTGAAAAAATTGCAATTTCATAAACATTATGTGGCAGTATTTGTTCCACAAACGTCAGAGTAATTTCAGAGCTACACCTACAGTACTCGAATGTCTTTACTTCATTTCAAAGTAAAAATATCACAGTAAATGAAAGATTAAATAAGCCACTGTATAGCAATATGTAGCTACTTGAAGTTGTCTAAAACTGCCGTGATATGGACAAAATAAACTTCAATTTTTCATATATTATTCTAATATAGCAGAGGGTTGACATTCATTATTACACAGTGAGGTATTGCAAATGCAATTTTAAGTATTAGCAATATTATTTAACCACATATTTATATTACATCTAGTTTTAGCACACAGTATCACAGCTTTACGCTTGTGACGTCTGGTTTTAAAATGTTACGTAAGATATTTTCATGTTTTGTTGTCAACAAATTGATTATGTCTTTAACGAGGTTGAATTTTGACACGTAAACACTTTGGTTAATGCAAGAGATTTTGTTGACATTTTGCCAATTTATGTGTCATGTGCTACGTGTATAATTTTCATGTAAATATCAGAAAATGTTGCTAATATTTTTTTTTTTGCCAGTGTTATTTAATTTTGTTATTCAAGTTGTTTTAATATTTTCAGAATTTTAATTGGTTGTTTATTCTGGATGGAAGCAGCGGGTTTTTAAGTGTTGTAACGTAATATGTTTTGAAGAGTCAAAGATTAATGTACCTACATAGTTTTGAAGTTGGCAGCATTGCGTGTGCTGTAACGTACGAGAGGGACTTTTGAACCCACGGCTTTTGAAACCCAATCTCAGCAACATTTATTTAAATTTTAAATTGTTGGAGTAAAAAAAAAATTATTTTCAAAAATTCATCGGTGACATCTTTATTATAATTTAATTAAAATATTGACAGTCGCAAATAAATCTCACAACTGCATTGTACCACAATAAGCATTTTTGTACATAAAACACACTTCAAAAATATTTTTCACTACCTGTAATTCGGTTGTTTATAAAAGATGTCCACTGGGACTTTTTTTACGTGGCCAACCAAAGGTGAGACACGCTTTATCACCCTTGCATCTGTAACCATTCTGGGTATTACAGGGGTATAATAGTTTTCCGTGGTAGTCTGCACAGATAGTGTCTATTTTCAGCCAATACTTTCTTGGGCTGTGAGTAACCTAGTAAATAACTGATTTCGGTGGTGCAAAACTTTTTTGAGGTGTGTAGTTACAAAATAATGTTAATACTTAATACTTGGCTGGGGCAAATATAGGCTACATCACAATTAAGGCAAAAGGAGAACTTTTATACACAAATGAATATAATTTATCCATTTATCTTCAGGTTAAAAGCGGCCTCTTTGGAACATGAGCACACGAAATTTCCCCTCTGTCAAACTGTGACTTAAGGTATCTTTTTTTGCTCCTACTCTGAATATAATAAACCTTAGTACAACTACACCTACGCCTAACATAAATTATTTTTCTAGCGAGCCTTAAACGCAGCTTGCCTCAACTCCGCTACGGAGAGACAGACGTATTTTTTAAGAACCATGAAGTTGATTATAAGTTAATTTAATCAACACATTTATACTTCTTGCAAAATTAAAGTTTTAGTTATAATAATTTACTGACAGCCTAGCGCTATCAACACTAGGACTAGTGTTAAATTACTTTCACAGCATAAACGATCCCCACGTAAAAATTAAGCAGCGTCAGTTACCAGAAAACGCACTGCCAGCTTTTTCCGATCAAATTAATTCATATACTATTTTACGTAATATAATCGGTGAGTTTTAGTTGAATATGTTTGCGAGTGTATTAATAATCATGGAATTTGTTTGTAAATGGTCTCCCATTCAGTACCCCAGACATCTATTTTTCAAATTTAAAACGAAGAAAAACAGCTGCGTGTTTTCCGTTTTTGAATTGCCTGCACAACTTGGTTTTAATATGTGGTAGGAGACTAAGTCTTAGAAGAATATCTTAAAAAGTAGCTTGCCAATTTGATAATAGTAATAAAAGTAGTGTTTATTTTAGACGCAAGGCACATTTACTAATAGCGAGAATCATAGAAAATAAATTTGCATATTTCAAAATATTACCCCTAGAGATTCGTTTTATATGTTATAAACATTTCTTACTCTTCAAATAATAAACAATTTCTAATTTATGTCCGTGTGAGCAGAGTATTGCATTATAAGGTAGACGGTAATAAGATAAATACACCAAAATAGCTGGCAAGGAAACTAGATATCACATAACGTTACACTTTAGAAAAATCACAAATAAACTGAGTTCGATACATTATTGGTTGTAACAGTTGTAATTACTAAAGAAGCTTTGAAAAGATATTTACTTAAGATATTACTGCACGTTGGCACCACTATAAATGGTTATCATTGGAATTGGCTAAGAAAGTGTCTTACTGTAGAGCAATACTTGGTGCAAAGACATAGTAAGAGAAAGAGAACATTTTAAAGTGTATTATGTATTTGTGAGTATTCTCGGTAAAGAATACTAGTTTATGTGGTACCACAAACTATTACTATTGCTACAATAGCCGTGTGTTTATATACGTTTTAAAAATATTACATGGCACTTATGTAGTTTCTGTATGGAAGACCTCATGAACAGCTGGAGTAATTACCGTGGAAGGATGTGCCTGCCGGCCGGCCAGCCAGATACTGCCAGTAAATCCTTGTCTATTGTTGGTCGGCGAAAATTAAGAAAGGACGTGGAAAGCAAAGGCAGGGTGATGGAGAGGGAAGGGGTTAGCATCCACCCCTCCGCGGGCTGACAAGCAGTAATCGGAGAAATGCACAATCGGATAAGTGGCCTAATTGGCATCGGAGAAATGGACAATAGGAGAAGTGGCGGTCCCCCCGCTGTTTTTGGAGTGGAATGGCAATGGTGTGGCAGAAATGAATTCGAAGATTAATTGGACTTTCATTATCTAGAGAGACGAATAACTAATGGAAGTCCTATCAAACTTCGCATTCCGTAGAATCGTTGTTATACATTGCTATAGTTTCATATATTAATATAGCAGTTACTACCACGATTGAAGTTGCATAAAACCGGAGTTATTTATTGTAATATAAATTATAAGTGAAGTTTGGACGTACTGCCAAGGGGTAAAACGTTATTACGTACAACATATTTGTGCTGTTACTTATGTTAATGCTTTTTGTTTTTATTAAAACGCGCCAGATAACTAATTACAGATTCGTTGTCATATATCCACCAACGGCCGTGTTCCAATTAGTTTAGCTTTAATTTTATACAATTTGAATTTTGAATTGTGTAAGGTTTTAATTAGAACACCACGACGGCCAACTATTTAGCTTGCGATTCTGCTATTTACTGTGCAACACGAGTTGGCTGATGTAAAATAATTATTTTCAAGAAAAAATAATAATATGGGTGTTTTTAAAAATAAACCGCATATCTTCATAAAAATCATATTTGAAGCACTGCTTAATATTTGACGTCATCAAAATAAAACAGGGTTGTACTGTTTCTAGCCAATAATAAATTATTATAATATTAATATTATATAATAATTATTATATTATACATAAACAACAATAATAATAATTATTATTGTAAAATAAACTAATTTGGTGAAAGTTTCATAAATTGTGTGTGTATCCTTTAAATTGTCTAGTTATTGGTTAGAAACAGTACAACCATGTTTTATTCTGATGACGTCAAATGTTAATCAGTGCTTCCAATATGGTTTTTATGAAGATATGCGGTTTATTTATAGAAATATCCATTTTTTTTATAATTATTTTACATCAGCCAACTTGTGTTACACAGTAAATAGCAGAATAGCAAGCTAAATAGTTGGCCGTCGTGGTGTTCTAATTAAAACCTTACACAATTCAAAATTCAAATTGTATACAACTGAAGCCAAAATAATTGGAGGACGGCCTTTATTGGATTTAAGGCAACGAATCTCTAATTAGTTAGCTGGCGCGTTTTAACGAAAACAAAAAGCATTAAAAAAATCATTAGCATAAGTAACAGCGCAATGTTGTACGTAATAACGTTTTACCCCTTGACATTACGTCCAAACCACGCTTTTTTTACATAGCTGAGTGTGTTAATGCATAATGTACATATTGTTTAATTATTTCTGGCAAGTTCTAAAGAAAAAAGAAAGCATTTACTACAAATTTCCATGTATTTCTTTTAGCGGGAACTTTCTGTTAGAAAGTTTTCAATTTTCCAGCGTGTTTTTTTATATTAAACGATGTTGTATTATTAAATTAATTTAAAAATTCGAAATGTCGGAAAAATATTTAAAAGTTTCTTTACAAGTCAGAAATGTTGGTCAATTTTCCTACACCTTAACCACAGGACTATAACTCACATTGATGAACAAGTCAAAATATTATAAATATAAAAACTTTTTTTTTAACTATATCTTTAATTCAGTTTTCAATCGTTTTAACTACAGTGTCTCACATTGGCAAAAAAAGATGCGGAAACATTGTAAATGGCAGTAAACTATGTCTATAAAAGTCGCTGTAGATACTAACCCATATAATGCTTACAACATGACTTGAGAGATGGCTTTATAGGCCTATGACATACAAATTAAAATGTATAGAAGATTAACGAAATGAGAACACACTACGCTTATAACAATAGATCCTGAAGTACGCAAATAAATATGTGTACTTCGCATTCAGTTACACACTCCTGTGAACCCGCTAAGCAGCTTGTCGGAACCCCGAGAGACTACAGTATTTTGATGATAACACAATCGCTACATTAAGCGGGAATTCCTAATGCTGGCTTAACGCCCGCTTATACAAGTTTTGCGCGGATGTGAATTAAACTCCGTGAGGCGCTGTAAGGACGACTTTGCAGAGTTCTGCCCCGGTGGCCTCATTACAGTTCATGTGATGGCGCATTCATGCTAGTGTGTTTTGCTAAGGCACAATAATAACAACGTGTTGTAATCCATGTGTCAGATAACACCAGCTACATCAGTGGCGTAGTTGGAAATTTTTAAAGGTGAAGTTACCTTGTCTGAAAATAATAGAGACAGGTTACACTGGCATTACCATTGCAGACGCACGTATTGAGACAAATAATAGGAGAGAATTACTTTACAGTGTAATAAAGTGCATCATGATTATCTGCGATTACATATTTTATCACAACTAATAACTTCAATACAAATTGATGACAACCTTGTAAAAGAGAGTTAAAAACCTCTAACCAACCCTCCTCTCTATCCCGGTAGCAGAAAACGCCCCTGGCCAATATGACAATCCACTGTCGTAAAATTTCTTCAACGTGCTGTGACACGAATGACTTTACCAAGACAGCAAAGGGGGCCGTGGTGGCTGAGTGGTCAGACCACTCGCCCTCCACCAAGGCGAACCGGGTTCAATCCCTGGCAGGGTCACTCCGGGAAGTGGTCAAGTGGGAATCGCGCCGGACGATGCAGCTGGTCGAAGGATTTTCTCGGGGATCTCCCGTTTCCCCCGCCCTTGCATTCCGGCGCTGCTCCATTCTCACCTCATTTCACACTCATCGGCTCTCAAGACCTCGTTAAGAGCCGCTCAAATCTCTCAACAACGAAGGCCAAACATGGGCGACAAATAAGTTGTATTGGTTTTACACACACACTTCTCCCCTTCCTTACTTTTTCTTTCGTTTGTTCTGTAAAACTAACTAAAGATATCTCGGGGAATGTTTTCCTTTCCTACCCAGTCTAAAGATCGTCTCTAAAAGCTGTGTTTCTTCTGTTGCAGGCAGTGTCAGACGCAATGTTGGTAGAACTGAAACAGTGTTTCATGGAAGCCTACGACGACAACCAAGATGGCAAGATAGACATAAGGGAGGTGAGTTCGTTAGATCAGAAATATTAATCACTTTCATGTACAAAACTGACTAGTTTGATTTTTGACATGCTTCTCTTCCTTTATTGTTAATTAACCGTGGTATCAATAAATATAAAGAGAACAACTCTTTTGACAAGACTACAAAATTAACAAAACTTATTTTATTGAAAGGTTCTAATAAATAAAATTAATAAAGTTGACACGAATCTAATGAATTGAACATTACAAGTACTAAAATATGTTAAATTGTTTATGTATTATGCTGTGCAGGACGGCAAACCGATCATTTTTCAAGAAGGGACCCATGTCTGGAAATCATTGTTTGGGCACTATGGGACGTCAAAGTTTGACAACACTTCATCAAAGTTTGTTCCGATTGTGTCTGGTGTCCTAATAGTTATGCAATACATTAGCCATCAGCGTAAGTTGGATGGACAAACTATGATTGATAATTTTGCTGCCCGTGGGCGACATCACACCACAGTCCCATGGTGCGCATCCAAATTGGGCAGTTCGTGGTGTGTCCCACTCCAGTAACGTCGTTGACAGCAGTAACAGTGGACGGGAGATACGTGGGCGGCTCTTAACACCGAGGTCTTGAGAGCCGATGAAGGTTAAGTGAGGTGAGTATGGAGCAGCGCCGGAATGCAACGGTGGGGGAAACTGGAGATCTCCGAGAAAACCAGCCGATCAGCGGCATCGTCCGGCACGATTCCTACGTGCGAAAATCCAGGGGCGACTCCGCCGGGATTAGAACCCGATGAGTCTAGTGGGGGGGGGGGCGAGTATTGTGGCCACTACACCACCGCAGCCCCGATAGTAGTAGGTACGACGTGTATGAGTACACAACTACGGAAATGACCGATTGGTAGAGGTGGGCCTGTTCCATGGTCACCTCAGTATCCATATCTGGGGTACTATGAAGGGTATGGTGCATGAAACTCCTGTGCCACGGGAGGAGGGTCTTATCGCACAAATCCGCGCGCCGACTGAACTACTGAGTACACAACTGCACGTATTTGACCATGTGCGTAATCAAGTACGGGGACGACAATTCGAACCCTTTTTTTAATTTACTGCGTGACGTGATGATCCTGTTGGGTTGGTGGTGGTTTCGCGAAACAATGAGGAACATACAATCATAGGCACTCAATGCCCAAGCCATGCTTTTACAGACATGGGTCGCCCTCTTGAAAAATAATTGGTTTGCCGTCCCACACAACATGCTAAGCTTTGTCGGTGTTGTTTAAATCTTCCGATATAAGTTCGATATAATTTTTTAGATTATTTTATTCATTTTTATCCCAACGCTTAGACTCGGCCTAGTATAATTTTTTACGTGGGAATTCTGTTATTGAAGGTGATTGGACATAATATTCGGATAGTAAGGTACCAAGTTCTAATACAAGTCACGCTATGGATGCGTGCACCGTTTTTAGACGTACGATTAGACATATATTTAGTTTTGTACGTATACGACTTCCCCTCACCAACATCTCCTACCACAGCATAATTGGCTAAAAAGCATACAACTAAATTGTTACTTAGTACCAAACAATAGTATGTTAACAGGAGAAAACAACAAATTACTTGGAGTAAATTTTCCATCCACTGAGAGAGATAGATAGAGAGAGAGAGAGAGAGAGAGAGAGAGAGATGATACATGTGAGAATAGTATGAAGATATTTTGCACCGTTCAGACGTTTTTATGATACCAGGACATACGCAGATGTTCTTACAAAAAAAATCTATTAGCAATGGCCATCACGTACTTAACTTGTGTTTCTTCGAATTGCATCATAATGATCGACAACAACAAACAGCAAATCCTTACAGAGACATTTTAAGTTTCTCATGAACAAATACATAATTGTAATTTAAATGCCTTAACACCAATTATATATCGCGGGAATATTTTAATTGTTCTTCTAAAAACAATTTCGTTTTTAAAATGTGTGTTATGACATGGGCTTCTTTTTGTGCTATTCCATAAAGATATCATTTGTGAAGTGTCAAAACGGAAGCTTTTAAGGGAATAGCACCGTCGTTACTATACTAACGGGGCACACGGCATAGTTTTTGGGATTTATCGATGTATAAACACATTAGCGGCACGGTGGCAAAAAAGTAAATTTAATGCAACCAACTGAAATTTGCTTGCGTAGAAGAAAAATAGTCACGTCGAACTTACCGCGTGATTCGTATGTGCATTCAACCCCTTTTATCTCTGTGCTGAAATCAACGGTAGCCACGAAAAGAAATAAAATACCTAAGCGCCGTCTGTGATAAAAATTGTAAATAGATTCTACGCGATCACATACACATCTGTTTTAGATATTTTCAAAGAAAGAATTCTAGATGTTGAAAATATTATACGCCAAACATATTACTACCTAAAATTTACCCTTCCCATGTGCAATTTATCGGAGAACCACCCTCAATTTCCGCACACTGCTTTTCCCAGGTGCGTGGGGAAAATATTTCCCTCAATACATTTATAATTTATAATTTTATCAAAATTGTATTTTTAGCGTGTCAAATTTTATCAATTGTTTTTCAAAAAATGTAGCTGTATTTTTTTAAAGATAGTGAGTTTCCTTTATCCCAAAAGTAGAATATTCAACATCTGTGCCCATTTATGGTCTTTATCGTGACTATTATTGGTATCAATATTCAGTTCATATTAATAGTTCTCCAATCCATTTCCTTACTCTCCCTACAAACAACGCAACTAGATTCTGAATACGCTAATGCCAGTTAATTTAATAATCCTTTTCCCAAAAATAAATGCACCGTTAGTAGATTAATTTCAGTGCATTTCTCGGTAACCTGCAACAGCCGTGAAACTTAGGGAATATTAATTGACAGAAGACACCGTATCTAGTTTTCATTTTGTTATACACATAAAACTTTGTTACTGTTGTGTTGCACAGTTGTCTTTCGTCGCCAGAGAACTGAACAGCAGCATCGACAAAGTAACAGAGATGTGAGTGTATCAAAATTTACATATTTCATCTAGGGACGCATAGGCACAAACAGGAAAAGCGTTGGGTAGAAAAATATAATAATTTAAAATTTTTATCAAACAATGTTTAAATTTATTGCATTATATACAGTATCTTTTCAGGCGAACGAAATAAATTATAATATGATGCTGTTTTTACAAAATCGCATTGTTAAAATAATCATTTTATTGTTTTCTGAACGCACGGATAATCTTTAATTCACTTGCACAAGTGAGGTAACATATGTTTTAAAATGGCCATGATCTACTTTATATATCTACATAATCAAAACAGAACAGTTTCTCCATTCCCTTAAATTGTTAAACTAAACAATTTTTTTTAATGTTTGATTTTTGCTGTTTTTGTACTTTTTTCTATTGAGTTTTGTTAAGTACATATTTAAATTAAATTATAAAATACCTTTAACCAAACCCAGTTTCATTTCTTTGTAAAAGTATTATGCCGTCTGCATGTTCCAAAGACAATAAAACCGTAAACTTGTAATTTTGACACGTGATCATTGCAAAGACATTTATGTGAAGAAGGTTCCTCGCACCCCGAGTCACGCCGAGAAAGGCGGGGGCGATGACCAGAACATTGTTCCAACAATAACCCCAGACATTCAGTCCTTCTAACAACAGAAGGCGGCACGAGTCCCAAAAGGCAAGTCGCGGTACCGGCACTCCTTTGTAAATCTGCGCGCACTTCTCGGTTACGACTCTGTTCTTGACACACTGTTTCGCTCACTCGAGCGAAACGGAGCAAGGGAAGCGATGCAGAGCAACAAGTAACAGTGTTTATAAAATACTGATAACAATTTTTTGTTAAGTTTCTACGAACATTTTTAGTTTGAAGGTAGTTACAATGGTGCATGGTCAGACCACTCACCTCTCACCACGACGAATCATGTTCGCTTCCCCGGCGTTGTCATGTATTTTCGTACATGGGTGACGTGGTGGACGTTGTCTTTGGCCTGTGGCGAAGGCGTTAATTAGAAAATTCAAGCTTTTCCTGCCACTGCATCCGTTACTGCTTCAATTATACATCCTTTCACCCTCTTCGGGGTACAATGGACTCGCGTGCGGCCTACTTGATGACCTGTTCTCGGTGCAACGCACCTGGCTTCATTGATTCAATCATTCATACATTCTCTTGATCATTCGGATATTTATTCGTCCATTAATTTATTTATTCGTCCGCTAATTTATTTATTCATCAACTCATTTCTCTATTCGATTATTCGTTCGTCTAGTCATTCGTTCGTTCAGTCATTCAATTTATTTGACTGTTCTAGCTCGCACAGCTGCTGCCGATGGAGGAGAACTTCCTGCTGCTGTTCCGGTTCGACAACCCTCTGGAATCCAGCGTCGAGTTCATGAAGGTCAGTATACGCCCACACAGTAGGGCCAAACAACACTATTCTTGGGAAAAAAATTAATAAAAAATGAATCTTACTAAAGTGGCGATGTTATATTCAAACTATCGATAAATCCCCGAAAAAGATGTTTGTAATATCCACGAGGTCTTTGGAATGCAGCTAACGTTACAATACATGTCAGAACTTGAGCGTACATGGATCAGTGAGGGAGAAGCTCTCTATCTGGGAAGTCGTTAAATGCACGAGAGTGTCGTGTGCGAATGTAACAACAAGGTGTGACTGAACATGATGTTATTACCATCAGGTAAGCACATTTTCCTGTAATTACATATAGGTTTTGTGAATTCGGTAGTGGATTGATGGGACCATAAATGTGAAAAAGGAAAATGTTTCTTGAAGGTTTTAGTATCAGAGCATATCATGTTCCGCATCGTGACATTTATAAATAATTCACACAATATACTTGCTGTAACTGTAAAAAAGCGCTGCTCGTATCTGCTCATTTTGAAACATTGGCGATTTAAAAATTTGTCAGCTAAAGACCCAGAATCTTTGCAGGATCGGGTTGCACCGATGATGTTTTCATAACTAGAAGAGGACTTTATGATACCATGAGGTAGTCTGGGCGTGTACGAATACAGGAGCAAGTTACGGTTTTGAGAGACTTCGTCCCAATCAAGACAAAATGCACAGACTAATGTATTCCGGGTCTCAGCAAGCGAATTTCATTTTTCGTATCCGATTTTAAGAACAGATGGCAGCAAGCTTGTAGAGTAGCAGAAATATTTTTTGGGAAGAACAAGGACTGGCTAGACTCATCACTGGGAAAGCTAGCATACGGAGTTCACCCGTTCTTAGTCTGACTTGCTGCGTCGCAGTGGAAACACTAAACGTCGCATTGAAGTTAACTTAAGGCTCGTTACGTTAACTTTGCGTTAACTCTATGCCAAGATGTTGTATAAAATCGTTGCTGTGTTCAAACTGGAGTTATTCGTATTTTATAAGTCGTAATGCAGTGCTATTAAATAGGCTGTGTTCGGAATCTGGAAAACTCTCTTGTATGAAAATGTATGTAGGGCCTATGCATAGTTAAACAATGAAACATTATTATAATATTACAAACATCTACATCTATGAGCCAATAATAACCCTACCTATCGCATAAACTGGCGTATATTTGCACTCGTTGGTTCTTTGGTTCATTTATAATTGGAACACGCACATACGAATTTAAAACACAGATTTACATTGCAATCATATGTCATTAAAGTGTACAATAAAGTGAATAATTTGGAATATACCTTAACATAGCGACAACGCAAATTAAACGCAACGAGCTCCAAAACTTCAACTTGGTAGAGTTATCAATGAAGCACTGTACCCGACTGTACAAAATGCAGAACTCATTAAAAAGTGGTATACAGTATTGCTAAAATTGTCAGGAAAGTACGATTTATGTTGCATTTGAAAGAACAGTGTTCTATTTTAAAGGGAGAAGCCGGGGAATTTCCCCTTTCTGGATATTTATTTCCCCCAAAAGGGCAGCTCTTAACAACGATGTCTTGAGAGCCGATGAAAGTGAAACGAGGTGAGAATAGAGCAGCGCCGGAATACAAGGGTGGGAGAGAAGGGAGATCCCTGAGAAAAACCCGCCGACCAGCGGCGTAGTATATAAAGAGTTATCACTGAACCAGAAATTTAAATTTCCATATCAGGTAAGAAAGTAACTAAAATGGACGTTAAATGAGTAAGAATTCTACATACCATTATAACAATAATTTATTTGAAATTACATATGTTTATATACATATAAGTATATCAACGAGAAATTTTTCCTCCCTTCTACCCTGTAAAAGAATAATGCATATATTTTTAATATTGTAATTTTTTTATAAAATTTACTTAAGAGTTTTTTAATTAACTAATAAGTGTTCGTTTTTAATAAACATTTAAGCTTATGTATTTCCATTCTAGATGCTTCCGAAAACATTTTGTAAGAAAACCTAAGTAGGTCAGTTATGATAATACTCACTATGGATGTACGTACAAAAATGTTGGCACTAATGTCATTATAACATATAAGTAAACTAGAGTAAATATTATAATAGTATTGCATGATCAAATTTTTTTTGCAACATTTGCCTCTTAAAGTATTTAGAAAGGAAATACGCTTAAATTCTGACTAAAAACAGACGTTAGCAATATATTTTACGTTCTCTCATATAAAGCATAAAATCATATTTTTCTGACAATCATGGTGGTGTGCGTACCGCTTTTTAATGAGATGTGAATTTTGCTTAGTCGGGCGCAGTCTTCCAATGGAAACACTTAATTGTAATTAAAACTCTACACGAGTTAATTAACGGGCGGCGCCCGGTCGACCGGCTCGAGTACTAACAAAGGCTGCGGCGGTGTTGTTGCAGATCTGGAGGGAGTACGACCTGGACGGCAGCGGCTACATCGAGGCGGACGAACTCAAGGTGAGGCCCGGTCGTGTGTCATTTCAGTTACCCTCGGCAGCGGCAGGTGAGTGGTCGAATGAACCGTTATGCCGGACACGCCCCATCGCAGAGCTTTGCACTTCACGGTAACTTCGAATATCACGTGGAAGCACAGACAAAAAATACAAAGTTAAGTTTGTCAACAAACAAGCCCATGTAAATTATTAGTCACATGTGTCTGTTGGCAACAGCTTATGTTAGTTTATTATGTTTGTAATAGTTTTGTTAGAGACTTATCCGAAGGCTGGAAACCTGGAAAATAGTGCTTTCCAGCTTTATAGATTTTACTTATTAATATCTGTATAGGTGTGTTTGTGTTTCTCAACTACATCCTAATAATGCCATAGTGGGGATTAATGTAAAACAGAAAATGTGGGTACTTGTTTTGTATGGCACGGATAAATGCATTTATCTGCTTCGTATGACACTGATAAATGCATTTTTCCGCTTCGTATGACACTGATAAATGAATTTACTAGCTTCAGGTAAATGGGTGCTGCCCTCCAAGCTAACTTCTTTTGTACTTCAGAAAGCAGCCTGGCGTAGATTTGTGGGTAGTCACTTTTCTAGTGTTTCACAAATAACTGTATGTCATTCTTCATTTGCCATAAATAATTTTAAAAACGCTATGGAAAACCAAGAAGCGATGAAATATTGTTAAACGATGCACAGTGATTAACCTGAAAGAGGGTGGGTGACTAAACATTAATAAAATAAACTTACCTATATGCTGTCCATGGCAAAGGAAGCACTTTTGACATTGACCCTTGAAAAAAGTCACTATTCACTGCTCGTTTACTGAATACAACGCTAACGTAAACACTGGCTTGCATGCTTCCGGTTAAGTTGCCAGCAAATTGCAAATGTAGTGTTTAAATTTATGACAAATCAAATTTTTCCTGCTTTATACGTATCAAATTATGAATTGGTATATCAATAACACATTTAGGTTCACAACAGTTTAACGAATTCAATTGAATTACGCAGGAACAAAGACATTATGTCCACAGAAATGTAAATTTTACATATGGCGAAAGGGTAAAAAATGAGCAGGCCTTTCAAAAGTGTTCAATTAACCGCAAAAAACCCATACCAGTAGAAAAGGAAAGCAGTGTATGCCTTAGGGCGCGGGGTGGCGGAGTTCGAAGCTGTTCATGCTCTGTCATCCCGGTCGGCCAGCAGCCATCTTGTCCGCTATGTTTTCTACCAAATGGCTTGTTTCATCCCAAAAATAACTTCAGAAATTAATTACTTTACTAAAAAAAATACTTTTTTCAACAAGAATTTAAAAAAAATAGATATGTAAAAATGTTCCGATAGGATCCTCAAATTATTGAAGCTCCGATCCAGCTCTAGTGGATCAGCGGACATGGTCTCCTCCCCCACCCCCATTAGAGCCCGTATCCTTAACCTTGAATAACCTTAAACCCCAAAAAAAATCGTAAAATTCCAAAAATTTAATTGAATGTTTTAAAAAAATTTCAAAATTTATAAAAATTATTTTAAAAATGTATTAAAAAATTTATTTACAGAGGTTTTCCCAGCACCCCGTCCAGCACAAGACAGACCCACCCCCAATCAATCACATTGTNTATTAATCCCCCGCCCCCGCCTCAATCCCTTCAACGCCCGGCCCCCAACACTCGCCTAGCCATATTTCATACCGTCACGTTGTATGCCCTCCCCCTCGCGGCTTCTTCTTCTTTCATTTCGTCGAATGCAGCCATGTTGTTTTTTTCTGTTGTCATTTGTTTACATTGCTGGAGTTTATCTCTCGCATGTGCTCGACACGCCATTTTAGATACAAATTTTAAAGCATAGATGGTGCTGGTGTACTAATTAACGATTTCATCGCCAGGCGAGCTACCGATTTAGCCACCATGGGGCAGCCATATTTGTTTATGTTTTGAATTATAGGTGGTACTGTCAGTACCCTCCGTATTGGGTTCTATTTTCAACGCCTAGGTGGCTCTAATTTCTCTATTTCGCTACCTGCAAGATTTTTTTCATAAATTAAAAAAAAAAACAGAAAGTTGTAACGGAAATTCTAGAAATTTTGTGTAAAATAATTAATTTCTGAAGTGGTCTTTGGGGTAAAACAGGAAATTTTGAGTGAAAAACTGGAAATTTCAAGATGGCGGTGGCACTTCGGTGCCTTAGTCTCCAACCCTTGTCCTGAAATCGGCTATACCTATCTACTCTTGTGGTTTTTTTTTGCACCAAGGCGGCATTTTTTAATCAAAAAAATTACTGTATCATTTTTTGTTGTATATAATAGACCAGCATTCCGCTATATTGTCAATAAATTTAACATCAAAATGCATTACCTCGATAGTTCAAATTCTGTTCTTTATTTTATTTATCAATAATTCGTGCTCTGCGCAGCCCTTAACGCGCATTCTACAGAAATACAGTAGGCTTTAAGTGTTTTTATACTCTAACGTGCAACATATCACGTTCCATAACAAAAGAGTCAGGATCATTACTGAAAATGTTTCATTATAGAAGCATTACATTTAATAGCTATGTTCAAACTTGTGTACCCGTTTATTAATAGGTTTCCCTGGTTGTCATTTAAAGGTGAGAATGAATTAATATACAACATTTTGTATTAATTAAGTTGTTGCATAAATATGTGTTAGTAGTTCATATATTATGATCGTAATGAAGGGTAAGGCCATTAGCCAAGTTTCTATTGTTTAATTTTTCAATAAATACTCCTAAATTTGAATTAAGAATAAATCAGTAAAAAAAAAAAATGCAATATGGTGGCTGACACGCGCTCTTAACGGCGCTGGTCTACCAAGCCGGCAGTTGCAAACTTCAAATAGGGAATCAATGTTAAACGAAATTCCTTCTTATTGCGTCAATTTTAAAGATAACTATTTCAAACAAAAAACATTTTGACGCGACTTTCTCAGAAAATATTGCTACATAAAATTATTTTTAAAAATCATTTATTCAGCCTCCTTTCTTTCTTTCTTTTTTTTTTGTTTTATGTAAACTTCAATATTACATTTTATTAAAAAATATATTAAACAAAACAATAGTCAATATGTATTAACGTAGCAACATTCCTTAACAAATTTCACGTAGAATACTATTTGTTTGAAATGGTTATCTTTAAAACGGACGCAATGAGAATGAATTTCGTTTAACATTGATTCCCCATTTGAAGTTGGTGGCTGCCGGCTTGGTAGGCAGGGCCGTTAACAACATCCGGTAGCTAGTCACTTTTACTTCGTGTAGTAGAAGAGAGGCCTATCAGAACCGTGGGAACAGACTGCCAATACATGACGCATGTCGCAGATAACAGCTGTTGTAAAATTATTTAGAAACTGAGCGTGGGAAATAACCAGTAAATAAACACAGAATCAGACGTAGAGCAATAACGTTGTAGCCGGAGCAAGTTGCTCAAAGAAGCAGGCACGGAGAATTAATCGACCAGCATTCGCCTGGAAAAATTTCGGGAAACCAAGGGAATTGAACATTGGTCCTCCTGAATGCAAGCCCATAATCCATAATGAATTTAATCACTGCGCTATCTCGCTCGGTCGGAATATATATATATAAACGCAACGTAAGAAAAGGTTTTTTAAATAATGTAGTAGAGTTTGCATTGTAAGTTCCTTAAAATGCGAACTTCTCTTATTCTAATGTTAGTTCAGATTCAGTGCGGAGGTGAGCTAACAGAGAACCCACGTAGATTTGTTATAAGCGTAAAAGCAGTATAATCAGGATGGTAATATAATGGGTAAAGAATTCGGGAAGGTTCTCATGAAGTAACTGGAGTGATATCCACTTGAAATGAAAGGAAAAACCACTTCCCCCCTCCTCGCAATCCTCGTATAGCTGGCCGGGATCAAACACGCGACCTTCCAGATATGAGGCAGGCAGGTTAGCGCCGAACGAAAACAGGCTCAGTTATAGAAAAAATATATAAACATATTACATTTTATTTTGATACGTGTCGGATAAAAAGAAGCAGATTTCAGTCGCAGGCAATCTCTGGAAAGTGAGTATGGAGTAGAGTGTGGATGTCAGCTTCGCAGTAAACAATCTCCGTGTCCCGACTGTAGACTGTAGACTGTAGACTGTTGACTGATCTCGCTGACTGCGCACAACCAGTCTCCGTCTCTGGCATCGAACTGCTTTCTGCCAACATGACTGACTAGCAATAACGGCGTGGATTGTATTAGGGGTTAGAATACTATTTGGTAAACAAGTGCATTGAGATGTTTCGTATACTTCCTCTAACTAATTTATAAAGCAGTTTAATAAAATTCAAATTCGTGAAATTATTTTATTGATATAAATATGCTTGCCATTAAAAAATTAAGATACAAACAAACACGTTCATCAATGTTGACCATGTGACTTTGAGAGTTATATTTCTTTGGGGTAGGTCAATGTTGGTTACATGCGAAGAATACGAAATTCGGTCTACCCCATCTTTTGTCTTAAGTTTATTCCCGTTTTCTTCACATTTTTTTGTATCAAAATTTTGAAAAATTAACCCATGTATGACATGTTTGGTTGTTTCCTAAATAAGTCATGTATCACAAGAGTTTCATACTCGTGTTAACATAAAAGTGCCTTATTCTTGGTTAAATCAAACTTTTGTTCATAATTTATTTATAAATGTTTGCAATTAATATTAATAAAAACAGGGTGAAAATAAGTGTGTTGGCAATGCCTGGTAAGAAAAAGTTATCTTGCAAAATATTATTGCATTGGGTGCATACGAATGCGGTGCGTTGTCGCTTTGATGTAATTTTCTAGATTCAGTTAAGCTTTGGTTGCATGAAGCGGATGAATATCCTAGAAGTAGAACTTTGGTACGCCTTCAGAAAAGTTGGAAGTAATTGTGAATGGACTATATATCAAATTCGTCATTATGTTTTCATCAGCACTTTAACGTACAGAAAATAATACTTTTGCTATTTCTCTAGTCACTGGTTACATTGTGAATGCAGAAACGTAAGGGAGGAGGGGTGTTGGCTCAGGATTATTTTATAATTTTTCAGCTAAGCCTTAATAATCCATAACAAAACTCGCCGTGAGGAGAAGTGATGAGCGAAAGCGGCCTTGACGTCACTTCCCCTTGCCAGGACTACGAACGCAGTTATGTGCAGTCAGCAACCCCCGCTGGGGTTGCTGACTGCTCTACATTAAATATCCCGTGACTTACTTCGCCCTTCCCTGCCCTCTCCCCGGAACAGGAAGTTGCCATGAGGAGGGTACTCGAGGGGAGGGGGGAGAGGAGGAAGTGTAAATTATTCCACCCTGGCTTGAAACATCGCTGTATGCGCAACACATTAGCGTGATTCGCGAAGTAAAATATTTATGTCAGGGGGAAGCAAACTAGAGATTCTAGTTGTGTCATTTACCCACTTTCCCGTGCTCAAAACCAAAGCTTATTTTCTATTCCATTCCAAAAAAAAAAGAGTTTTTTTTAAGACACCTGAAAAAACATTTCGTCTCGTCCCACTCCTCCTTCACTCCGTCTGTTTCTTTCACTCTCGCTGTGTGCAGGTTTTAATAGCACCTTGTATCCCTTTCCCCATCAAATTTTATAACTATTCTGAACCAAAGTCAGTAAACATCTACTCCCATTATTCACGTGCGTGACTTATACAAAATATCATTTCAGAATCTCACATGTTTCTGGTATTGTGACTTTATTGCCGCAAATTTATTTTCCTGAATAACCATAAACGTTACAAAACAAAATAATATATCCAAACATATGTTTTAACTGAAATAATGTTACAGCAAAAACCTTTCCTTTATTGGCAAAAGTTTTTTTTTTTCAAATGTGTCATTAAAATGTAACTTGAGCATATCGAAATTAATTATTTTTGCATCTCTGTGTCATTTACCATTTTGTGAGAGAAATTATGCATCAGCTGCAGACCTGAGATAAACGTACTAAAAATGTACAAGTAACTCAATGCCTATTGTTATATTCATTAACTGATGGGTTTTTAATTAACAGGGATGAGGATTGGATGTTATCATGAGTAACTAACGATTAGGTTGAATTTCTTAGTCCTTTTACTTAGCCACTCAGTAATTCTTACAATTGTTATTACAGAGGGAATGTAATATTTTAGCTTGATATATATTCATTCCTAAGGAAGAGACAAAAGGAAGGGGTAGGAGATAGGAGCCTGGTTCACTCTCACACCCTAGCGGGCAGACACTCGCCCCTAGATCGCCGGATTACTGTGTATAAAAAATACATTTTAAAAAGTTAAAATGTTTCGTCCTGGTGTGGAGTTTTAATACGTAGATTGATAGGATGTAACTGACTATTCGCCCAACACATTTATACAGGTTACACATAGATCAAATATGATTTACATAAAAATAACAAAGTGACTGATAGTTTGTAGTAATGTTTTGAGTGTTCGAAATGTTGGTTACTGTTACAAGTGAGGTGCCTCGACATAGTTGGTTCCCGAAACCCTAAGCTATAGGAAATACGGAGAAATTCAGTATTATTTACGTACGGAGCTCTGATCCTTTTCCTATCATTTCGAACCGCATTACCGTATATTAACTGCTGTACATTTACATAAAAATTTCCGTGAATATATGAAATGTTTTACAGTATGTTCACTGCGTTAACCCATAGCCGTGAGGGTAATTCACTTCCAGATCTCCTCCAGAATGCGGAGTGTTAAACCAGTGTTACACCACCACTGCTACTATTCCAATGCCAGTTTAATTGATCGCTCATCAGAGAGAAGCTCTGATGGGTCCATATATGATCGTTCTGCTATCCTACTTAAACTTCCGTGGCACTTTCAGTTTTTACGCTGGAGTTTCATTTACCACCACTTATGAATTGATTCACAGTGAAATTCAGACTTCTGGCCCCAAATGGCTTGAGCGCTTAGTAGTCTTAACACGCCACCTAGTGGTAGGGCCTAGATGCCACATATTTCGTACATGCCACATATGTCAGTATTTACCGGGAAGCAAATTTACTAGTCCAACTAGGCTGACCTGACGGTTAGGCCTTTTTTTTCCTTCTTATTTATGGGTGGCAGACGTGGAACTAGAGGTTTACCTTGCCAGGGAGCGGCTGCGATGTTGTACATATGGCCTTTCTTTCGGAGGTATTCACAGGTTACCTTTCTCGGATACTAGGGCATGACACTGCCTCGACGACTCAGGTGAAAGAATACCGTCCTCCCAGCACAAAGGAGGACTAAACTCCTCACCCGCACGTTTTATAGAGCCTTTTCTTCCACAATATATCATTCATCCGTGGAGAAAGGTGGTGACGTCTAAAAGCAAGTGATCGTCTTAAAATCATGCTCACATTCCAGCAGAATTCCCGTCTGAATCTGCCGACCATTGACACGAGAGTTCTTACCCACGCGAAAGTGTTCCATCCAATAGCAATATTTGGCTGCGTTACTGGAACAAGTATTGATAACGCTGCAAAATCCATATATACACGTAAAGAAGCAAAATTCGGTTCGTACAGCAGACAAACTACTCATGTTAATGTGGCCAAGCGAAGAACTGATTCAACGATGTTGTTTTCAGGCATATTTTATTGCCATAGAAAAGGAGATTTCCCATTTTTTTGTTGTGTTAGGAAAAATTCATTTTATTTAGTCAATGAGATTTTGCAACTATTAAATCCACAACGATTTATCCTTTTGGCACAGCGATTACATTTAATGAGAACGTTTGTCAGAGTCCTCATTAGATGGATATTTGTCGTTGTTATTTTTAAATGTATAATTATTTAAGTGTATAAGCTAATTTCTTTTCTTCTAGCGTTTAAAAGACATTTTCAATACTGACTTTCCTCTATTCCTCAAAATTATTTCTCCCACTTAAATTACAAGCTACGTAGCAGTTCCTTTCTGTCAAGCAGTTATTACTGTGTATATGCAGTCCACTCCTCCTCCCCGCTCTTTCCCAATCCCTTCAATAGTTTCGGGTAGCTAGTTATTGTGGGAGAAAATCATGGCTCCAACTGTGGCCGTGTTCGCCCAACCTCAGTCACTTGGCGAAGCCCGTATTCCATATTTTAAAACTGGTCAACCACGAAACTCGTTTTGCTCACGAATGCCCTTCACATAATTCGTGCATTCCTGCATACCTAGGTTTATATGGTGCCAACCCTTAGACGCAATTGAATCCCACCCATACCTGAGAACTAGGACTCCTTCTGCAGATTATGGTCGATTAGGTTATTTAAATAAAACCTTAAAAAATATTTTATTTGGAAATTAAATATTGACTTCCTTTCACTTTTATGCGTTCGTTCATCTTAACTTGCTCTTGTAACGTGAACTTGGGTAATCCGTTCGCGTTATGGGCGGCCGTATTGAAAGACAGGGAAGGTGGGGGGACGAACTACCATAGAAAAGTATTAGTTTCATATTTTCCAGATTATTTTTCTTTGCAAGTTAAAATGAGTTTAACGTAGCTATCGGCTCTCAAGTGTCATTGTTAAGAGCCGCCCAATCTCTCAACTCAACTCAATTAACGTGGCTCTCATTTTTCTGTACTCTTGACGTCTGCAATTGTTTAAGTACAGCAGGTAGGGTAGCTAGTTTGCTTCTGAGAACTTTCGGAACTAACCTACAAAAAAATTATTCAAGATGGGACTAAACTCTACCAACAGACTTTGGCAGGTGATTCTTCGTCAAAATATATGCCAAAAAAATATGTACTCTATATACACACACGACCTATATTCTACATCTATTCCGGAAGGGTGTAACCACTCTTGAATGTGTGCAGCTATAGCACACGTTTAGTGCTATTTAAACAGCCAGTATTAAAGCTAAATTCTCCAAATTTCTGGGCAATGCATTGTTGAACAACAAAGTGCAAACCATAAAAATGTGGGTACCGATATCAACCTTCCTTAAATAAGGGGGGTTTGAAACCCTATTTGTGCAATAAAAAATTTAACTCACTGGCATTTTTGCGTTGATCCCTGCGGATTAATAATCTGTTGTACATGGTAAACAGAAAGGTAGCATTGTGATTTTGTCATAGTTTTCGAGAAATTCATGCATTTTGGTGGGAGGACTAAAACTGAGCAGAAAGGAGAAACTAAGGAGGGCTTTTAAAACAGCTCACAGCGTGTCTGTATTCTTACATACAATTATTTTAAAACCAGTCGCCAGGATTATTTTTATAACTCTACAAATCGCGGGGAAATTTACAAAGCATTACTGTTTAAGGCTCCCGCCTACCTGAAGCTTTTTTCTGCGTTTGTGGCCACAAAGGGCGGGAGTGATAAGGACGACACTGCCACGTGCATCAAGTGCGCCATCGCCGCTAAGCGCAAGGCTTTGAACCGGCGTGTTGTGTTCTCGCCATACTGTGTGTACCTATGGAACTTTCAACGGTGACCATATAATTCTGTTGGTGGAAAGTCTCTAGGAAGGTTAAACGCAAAGCCCTTGAGTAGATTTGTACATATCTTACGCGTATATTTTGAGATACGGCGCTTTGAAAAGGCCATTTTCAGCTATGTTGGAGTACTCCGAGATGGTGTTTCCAATGTGCGTGACATCTTGAAAGCACTCAATAACCCTCGTCTGAAATGTGTGTTCTTTTCGTAGATGAGTACATGGGACGCACGTTTAATAGTTTCGCGGGGAAACGTGTATTTCAAACACACTGCAACGCAGTTCAAGCGCCAGGTAGACGGGAGCCTTAATGTTTAGGAATAATGTTGAATTTTAACAGGCAAATACAGTGGACTTCATGCGTATAATAAACACGGAGAGAAATGAATAATTTGTATGTTCCATAAAACATTGTGTTGTAAATATAAAATTATTTCACTTGTAGTGTTAGAAGAAATATTTTGGCAACTAAATTCCAAAAAATCGCTCGTGAAACGTACACAAAATTTTACTGTGTAGAAACTTAAATTTTATTTGTAGCGCGAACTTAAAGTACTTTTTCTACACGGTAGAAATTATATTTAATTAATACTATTGACTTGTCCCGACTCTATCCGTCTCCCTTCCAGTAGGTCACTGATGATTGGACACACACTATTCCTCGTTATTTTTGACCTGGTTCATTTCCAGAACAACTGGGTATGACGTGACTTAAAATGACACGCGCGCAAAATCGACCACGTGTGGCATTTGACGGGTTTCCCCAGTCGCCAGACACACCTCCACACTGGAGTGTTCAGTATGGCTCTTGTCTGCCATCACAGCTGTGCCGGGGTGATTGATGATGCGGGGGGGATGCGTGTCATTCCCCTCTTCCGTCAGCTCGGTCACAGACGCAAAATATGAATCAAAAGGAGGGTACTGCTATAGTCTATTCGCGGTTGCTTCACACTTTTTTTAATCAAATCTTTGAAAAATCACCCCAGGTATGACATGTTTAGTTATTTCCTAAATATGCCGTCTATCACAAGCGTTTTATGCCTCTGTTAACAAAAAAAGTATCTTATTGTTCGTTAAAATTGAAGTTTTAACTATACTTTATTTATAAATGATAGCATTTTATTAAAAATAAATATGAATTAAAACAGTGAGAAAATGTGTGTGTTGGTAGCGCCTAGTAAGAATAGCGCACATGCATATATTATTACAACTGAGTGCGCACGAATTCGGTGCGTTATTCTTTGGTGTAAATTTCTAGACTTAGTTAAGCTTACTTTACACGAGGCGGAGTAGAACATTAGCAGGGCTTCAGAAAAGTGTGAACCGTGAATGGACTATATCAGCAAAGGCTCGTTGTATTGCCTTTGCGTTAACTCTACGTCAAAACTTGCTTTAAAATCGTAGTTGTGTTTATATTGAAAATAACAAAAGGTAGTATCTGGAATCTGGAAATGAGTAGTGTACACATAAACAGTAGTATTAAAAAGATTTGTAATTATATGCCAATAATAACCTCATGTCTCGTCTAAATTCTCGTCAATTTCCACACACAGATTTACTATAGTTCCAGAGTTTTTCAAATTGTTAATTTTTTTTTATCAATAAAATACATACAAATGAAAAATTAATACTTCCAACGTCGTGTAGTAACACAATACACTGTCCATGTGGAAATAACTTAAAATTAACACAGAAACAAAAGAATTTTCCCTTGAATATGAATGGCTGACACTACGTTAAGTTATGTTGAGTTTAGGTTAACTTCTCGCATGGGAAGTGTAACTATACGTGATCTTAATTCAATGTAAATACACTGCCACGCGTTACGTAACGACAATGCAAAGATAAAGCAGACAGTTTTATAAACACTTTAATGTGATTCGGCCTTAACTGTATCGAAGGCAAACATCACCTGACGTTTCGCTGCATTAAACTGTGAAGTTGTGTGTCAACTGGGAATAACCGGGATAATGTAGCCTTCAAACAGCAGTACTGACAGCTTTGTTTTGCATTTACTGCTTGTTCACTATAACGATTGAAACTGATTTCTGGAAATTTTATGATACCTGAAAACAACGTATTCATGTTACGAACACTCTTTTCAGATGCCATTGTAATCCTAGAAATTCACAGCAACATGGGCAAAAAAATCGCACTTTTATTTAACACAAGGGTGTTTTCAAATAAAGATGCATTTCAAAGTCTGTTCAAATGCATTATAGTTTTTTTCTCATTTAATATGTAATAGCCCATAAAATACGCACTTTACAGTGAAATATATACTTTTTAGATTCATAGCTGTCCCCCGCCTATTACAAATATATTGTAGATAGATATATATATATATATATATATATATATATATATATATATATATATATATATATANTGAAGATTATTTGTGGTTAACAGAGCACTTTCGAGATTAACATTTGAAAACAAAAATCACTCCGTAACTGTACATAATATAATGTAAAAACGAATGGCACGCGTGCGGTTAAGTTGCCAGCAAAAAGAGAAGATACATAGTTCTACGTTTCTAAGTCTAATTGAAAGTGTAATGTTTAAACTGGTTGTCACTTGTTAATTTAATTTGGTTTTATACAAATTAAGATCAGGTTTGGTATAATATTATGGTTTTCGATGTTGGTAACAATTTCACATTCTCACTTGTTTGAAGTATGGATCCGATAAACCATCAGGCCTACAGCAATGTTGAATTTTGTTTGTAGAGAAAGGATAACTTCAGTACGGGCAGAAAAGAAAATTAACCCTTTCCAGACCGACAATGCAATATTACAACATTGTATTTGCTAAAGCATATACAAAATACGCCCACAGTTGCCAAGTGGCATCATGACTAGATCCTACAGAACGTTCACGTTTTCCTTAGCAGCATTGGAACTTACGTAGCTTTCTTTACGGGTCTTTCACTCATGTCGCTGTAGAATGATAATGTTTAAAACCATGTAATGCATGGCACTACAGTAAGTTTAACAATTACTAGTAAATAAATGATAGTTTAAATATAAGAGTAAAGAATTTGTGTCTATACAATTTCGGTTTCCTTTCTTTAAAGCTGGGGCCGCGGTGGTGTAGTGGTCAGACTACTCGCCTCCCACCTAGGCGAACCAGTTTCGATTCCCGGTGTGGTCGCTCCCGGATTTCACATGTGAGAATCGTGCCAGACGATGCCGCTGGTTGGCGAGTTTTCTCGGTGATCTCCCGTTCCCCCCGCCCTTCCATTCAGCGGCTGCTCCATACTCACCTCGTTTCACTCTCATCGGCTGTCAAGACCTCGATGTTAAGAGCCGCCTAAATCTCCACACCCCACTCTCTTTAATGGTGTGCTCCGAAGAGAGCGTTAAGTATGCAAAGCCTCAAAATCGCGAAACAGGGAACCAGCGTGGCACGTAAATTCATCAGCACCACATAATTTAAGCTTAATTTATTTTGATGGTGACTGTGTCTGGTTATTTTTCTATCACGTCGGGCAATGTCCTTGTAACGTGTGATGTCTTGTGTCCCCCAGAACTTCCTCAGGGACCTGCTGAAGGAAGCGAAGAAGATAAACGACGTGTCAGAGGACAAGCTGATAGAGTACACGGATACCATGGTAAGACTGATACCTACTTCTTATCAACTATTTACAGTATATTTATTAGCTCTCGCGTCTTCTAAGCCGCAAGATAACTTAGTAATTTTCCTTTCACGAATTCCAGGCATCGTCATATGCGGCTACGTATCTAATAAACATCGAGCTATGCAAGCCAGGTTTACGAGCTGCTTATATTTTTTGAGAGTTGTATAACAAATTTCATTAAAGTAGAATTTATTTATCTTATATAATTAAACATCGTAGCTTAACACACAGCATATCATTTTGTTAATACGGGGGATGTGTTGCAGAGTTCTTAATGAACCAACTACCCGTACTCCTTTATTCTTATGGAGATTATATTTGCTTCAGTACCTAATACTCTGTTTATTTTATATTTGATTCTGTTAAGCTATTTAAAATTTTCTAAAGTATTTTCTATGACACACATTATGTGTTTTGTAACTAAAATATTAAATATTAAAGACGCCTGACATCGAAATTAGAATATTTGAACTTAACGTATATATACACACACAGGGTGGTCCGCCTAACGTAGACACACCCAAAATTTCCGGAACGGTTTCAGATCACGAAATGCTTTTTTTTTGTTCAAAGATATTACGTACGGGGGCAAGTAATTTGCCGCAAAGTGAATAGTCGTAACACGTGTATGGACAGAAATAATTAAACCACAGATGATTTTTCCCCAGGAAACAAACATTTATTGCAACGGTATATGAAAGTACGTGCAAAGAGGAATCCAGTAATATAGCATATGTAATGGAAAGTAAAACAGAAACTCCAAGAAATAATGTGCAAATATGATTATCATTAGAATCAGAAGTTGTAGAGATTCTGTTGATCGGTGGCCAGCCCATCAGATACACACCACTTCGTTTTGTGTTGAAATTTTCGTCGACCCTAGTAGAGATTATGTAATGCATGTTGTAAACCCGGCAGGTAACAATACGTCTGTGGATTTTCAAGTGAGAATATTATACGTGTAGTACTTTGCCCTCAGTCTTCCCGTCGGCAACTCACTTCTATAGCATTTACAGCGATGACCCTATCATTTTATAGAGTACAGAATTTCCTTATGCTATTCTGAATATCTTTTAACGGAATTTTCTTACTTAACAATGATTCTTAAAGTGCCAGTTTTAGCCATGTTCACTTACAAAAAAAATACGGAAAACAGTAAATGAAAATTAACATTAGGATGTGAAAAATTTCTTAAATTCTATTCGTAACCACACTGCAGACAAAAACACTGAGCACTTAAAAAGCGTTTGCGGTCAGAAAAAAACGGTACTTTTAAAGTATTGCATGAATTTATCAAAATTAGTTTATGTATGTTTATATTTACTTGTCAGCATTATTGTAAAGCATAAATCATTTGTTTTTTTTTTTTGTTCACAGCTTCAAGTGTTTGATGCAAACAAGGATGGCAGACTACAGTTATCGGAAATGGCTAAGTAAGTTTCTTGTATATATTTGTGCTAACTACAAGCAAAATTTTTGGGAAACACGCGCAAATGATTATATTTAAATTGTATCACCCTCTCCATCTACTACGAGCTTCTGAGCTATGTCAAATCGTTAGTTCGAGTCTGGCATCAGAGATGATTAATTAGCCTGAAGCATTAAGTTTGACTACCTTTCCAATGCACCAGGCTAGAGAAATAAATAAATACCTTATTTTATTCATACTAGTTCGTGAAAGCGCCTACTATTTTTTAAGTACAGGAATGCCATTATATGCGTTTGTCATGACTATTATATGCAATAAAATTTCATAAACCAAACCTACAAGTGAACATGGGGATACCCATAACTGAAATTTTAAAAAGTAGAAGTATTCAGATAAACGTAGTTAATATGTTACGCAAAACTTAATTTATTTTTATTAGTCTTTTTTTTTTCTTATTCACCTCGATTAAAAGTCCAAGTTTAAGAGAGTTCAAGGTTGTAGCTGTAAATTATTCCCATAGTATTTTATTTTATATTTACTTTCTCACGCAAAGAATAACTGGTGTGTGACAATATCTCAATCTTGGGCACAACATTTGTAACTGCCTTCAGAAACCACGACCCACACTTGACGTTCTCGACATTTCATAGCCACAGATACAAGTACTAATTAAACTTCAGAACTTAACTCATCAAGATCACATATGTATGTATGTGACGCCCTTATGGTTCTGAAGGTCACGCGTTTCCATTTTAACCAAGCTGTCCAAGTTTTATCACGGTGTAAGTGTGATTACACACACAGGATACGTCATGTTAAACGCTTGAATTGAGATGCACAAGCCCATTTTCTAATGCCCGTTTTCTAATGCCCAGTTCCCGTGTTCAGTACGCGCGCATCAGAAAGTTTGTACGGCCAATGGAAAAGACCGAAATATTTGTGCTCGCCTCAAAACGCGGTAGGTTATTTGTATTCTGCGCGAGTTACTGCGTTTAACAAACGATATTCTAAACACAGACTGTAAAGCAGTTGTTTGTTTTGAAACTTATAAAAAATGCTCCATAATCAGCCCTTGAAGATTATATTGCTTATTTAGCTATAACATTATTTTGTTTTTGGAATGGAGAATTATTGTTTAGTACTAGAAGTCCCGAAAAAATTCGAGACGCTTCTAATATTTAATATACAGGCTGTAAGTAAATATCAGCAACAACTGACGGATGTCGGTTCGTCACGAACAAATAAGTCGTAAATATATTGACTACGAATTTTGGCCTAAAGTAACTCCTAATAGCGGAATGCGCAAATAATATTTAAATTGGAATACTGAGTGTCCAGCTGTGTAACTGCACAGAAATGTGCAACAACTGTTAAACACGTGGTCCTTACCAAATCAGTCCATAGATAATAACTAGAGTTGCCGCCCTTATTTAGCATTAAAACGTTGTGGCAAGAGAGGTTTAATCGTTTTCTTTAACAGATTATTAATCAGCACACAAAAATTAACTAAGACTACACATGACGACCTCGTGTAGTTTCTCTCCAAACCCGTACCGTTTTAGAGGTATACAAACGTTTATTTATAAACGAAAGCTTAACCAGCGCCAGACTCGATCTAGCGAGCAGCGACTATTCTTCATGCTTTAAATAACATATGCATAGCTCTATAGGCAAAATACATGATTTTTAGAACAATTACGAATATTTCCTCTGATAAGTGTGTAAGCATTTAAGTAGTGAAAATAAAATTAGCATGCGGCAGTGTGTGTGCTGAGAGCTTCAGAATTTTACGATCTCACGGCACATTTTGTGTGTTCTCAGACTCTTGCCAGTACGGGAGAATTTCTTGTGTCGGCAGGTCTTCAAGGTAAGTGAGGTAATGCGCGTACAACTAACTACAGTGTCGTGTTCTGTACGGTGTCCATTGTAACACTATAGGACTTACACTTTCCGTATTTATTGGACCTTGTTCACTGTCCCTTGTATGTGATTCCATATTTTCAGTACAACTGCTTTAAGCACTAAGCAGATATATAAAAACACTGAATTTTGCCAGCACAGAAGAACACATTCTAACAAATAAATATACTAAAATCAGCATGGATTTTTGTCATTTTACTTTCCAGGCTTATGGTTACACATCATTCAGTCGCGTGTAAAGTTTCTGTGCGAATGCATAAAATGGGAAATGAAACTTGGAGAATATGTCAGTGAGAGATAGCTCATCAGATAACAGAAGTTTAAAGTAATGTTAGTAACTTTTATATAATATAAATTTAAAAAAACAATCAAAACATCAATGAAATTCCTCGCAAGCTTCACTATGGCGAATTTCCTAATAAAATAACAAACATGTAAAATTATTAAAACTATTGTAACATACGCCATAATTATTGCGCGTTTCCACTTTCGTGTGAAATAAAGTACAATTATTTAAGATGAACGTAAGGACACTCATTAAATTGATGGCACATGGTGTTGTTCGACCTGACACTATTTTGCATTCTTGGGACAGCACATGCTTTCACGCCAGTAACATTTAGAGCAAAATTGTTGGCGTTAGGAAACACATTGCATCTAAACGACACAATTTAAACAGACAGTTCACACTACCGTGGCCATTAATATGACTGCTCTAATATAACGAAATTTAAGGTTCATTGTTTTCTGTGATCCAGACAATATATGTATGTACTTCGTTCAGCAATGGTGTAATCTTCACAAATCTAATTTTTATCTACAGAACTAACTCTATGCTCGCAAGATTAACAGATAAATGCATTTTATTTAGTTTTTTTTTTGTAAAGTTTGTAGCCTACGCCTTATTCATTGTGCCTAGAAATTGTAATCGTAAAATTATACAAGTAATTTATGTGCTCAACTTACCAGACTGTAAAACTAATTTTCCGGAAGAAAAAAAAGTTTGTCAGTGATAACTAACTATAAACACCTTAGTAGTAATGCAATTGGAATAGCTTTCCGGCGGTTTGGTGTAAGGGGAGAATTAAAAACATGGCGTAGTGGTAAAACACGTGGGATCCATGTCCAGAAATAACCTAATCATTCAAATTTTATAAACTTTAACATTAAAAACAAATAAGTTATTTAAAATATGAAAACTTTGTATTGGATTAGTACGCTTAGTGTACGTTGGTTATTCCTATAGAATGCTACGACACAAGTATGCATAATTCTCTTCTGTCGTAAAATTGCAAAGGACCATCGTCTACAGTTTGACATCAAACTCTAAATGTTACACTAATTGACAGTTAAAACATAGTTACAAAAAAGAAATTTTAAAATTGTACTTTGGAAAGACAACGGGGATTATGTTTTGTATTTCTGACCATGTAAGTATTGATGACGTTGCATGTTGCCTTGAAACACACATATAAATTAGTAAAACTATTTAATTTCATTTTTTTAAGTAATCAATTAAAAATTGTAAAAAAAACTCTTATTAATAACTTTAAACAACACACAACTGTTCGGAAACAATTCATTTTCATTGCTGACTCTCTCATTCTCTCTCCTTCTGTCTTTCTCTTGATGTGTGCCTCTCTTTCGCTCTCTCGTTCTGTCTCTCTCTCTTTCTCTATCTAGCTCTCGTTCATCGCATATATAAGAAATATAAATAAATTGTGTTAAGTATATTTCCAAAAGTCAGGAAAAATTTGTATTTCCATCTTTAATTACAATTCCGCGCTTAATTATTACTTGTAAAAAAATGTATTTATATTTATATACATAAATAGTAATGAGTTATTGCGCTAACATCTATGCTTTATCAGGAAAGGGAAACCAAAACATTTATACTTGCAACCATACTGAAAATGTTAAAGAGATGTGTTCAACTGACACGTTACTGTAGGGTAAGAATGGGCAAATTCGAATAAAGACCCCGTACTATAGTTCCGAATAGTATGGTTAATGAAATGCTGTATTACTTCTCAATGAAAAAAAATTTATTACACTTTCAAAAATGTATCACATACAAAGCCATGCACAATGTCCAGTAATTTATACTAACAAATAGCTGTAATTTTTTAGCACAAGTGATTAATATTTATGCGATTGCAGTTAGCACACCTTTGCTTTATTTAACGTACGGTATTGAACTAGTAACTCGTTTGCATTGTTATACAGAATGTACAGAGAATTTTCACACACTTCTTCTAAATGCACAAAATGTCTACCAGATAACAATTTATAGAATTTGTATGTAGTCTTGATTGTAAACTGGCACATATATCACCTAAGAGCACAATTTTTTCTCACGTTACAAAACTATAGAACGGCCACAAAGTTTTGCAACAAACTATGCACACGCCTCACCTAAATGCACTCTCTTCCCAAAATAATATATAATAAAATAAAGTAACATCGGTGTGCCACATTTATTCCGAACAACTTAAACAATATATCAGTTAACGTAACAAGTGTGTGATTTTCTTTTACTATAATATTTTTAACAGTATTTAAAACTGATGCAATAAATGTAATCATTATTGTACTTTAAACTGGATCTTATACTCTCTACCATACGTATTTGATTATTTATCGTGGTTTCAATACGAGAAAAGTTAATATTTTCTAAGAACAACAGATGGTTTAATTTTAAAATTTCCTTCCAACTCACTCAGAATTGTAAAGTAAAAATATAGCTGTAATCAAAATTAATTAAAACCTTAATAATGATGTTTATCTAAAATTTATGTAAAAAAATAATTATTTAAACATCAAATGCTGTTATAGTCTGATTTATAAATTGTTATTGCTTATATTTTAAAGAATTATAAACTGATTTTCTTGGAATTAACTGTTTTTGAATAAAAGTTTTATAAAAGAGTTAAAGACAATCTTGACAAATAAATGATCATTTTAGTAGAGAAGCCATTTTACCTTGCTAGCAAATGTTAAGTGTGCTGTACGCATACAAAAATTTCGTCGCGCCAGTATTTGTACCCTAATAATATGACAGTGTAAAGTGCGATAGTTTATTAAAGAAAAAAGTTCGACAAATACAAGGCGTATGTTGTGTCACTAATACGTTTTGAGAAATAAAAAATTATTATAAGAGTAATTTGCTTTTTTTAGACTTAACTGATAACTTTTCAAATAAATATATTTTCTCTACTTGTTGACAGATATTCTTGGCCCTGGCTGTGGGATGTGCAATAGCTAGAGACCTGAAAAATTTGTGAGTTCAATGACCTGCAGGCTAGACTCTGCAGTCTTATGTACAAGTATGCAGGTATCAACTGCCCATTGGTTGTCTGCTGACACAGAGGATGGCGACGATTGGGCCAGCATTTTACAAGAGGTGCCAAACACCGCGTGCACCAATGGTTAAAGTTAAATATACACACGTATTTTGAATTCTAGCTTGTCGCAAAATTATTCCATGAATTCTTCAGGTCTCTAGCAATAGTATTCGTCTCAACGTTCAAACCACGAATACATGAAGAACCTATAATAAACTTAAGTAATGCCGATGGGAGAAGTCATATTTTACACAACCTTTATGACCATTATAAACCATTTGATTTTTTCTTGTTCAATTTCAAAATAATGTGAAAAATATATTGCGACCTATGTTATGTTTCGTTTCATTAACTGCATGAGTTAGTGCAAAAAAAATTATATGCTTGGGTTTTGGAACATAAACCCACTACAGTTTACTAAATCTAACACATTAAAAATTTGTTTATAGTTATTTGGAATTGAGCCTAATTTATTTTTAAAGTCAGGTAACGTATATTAATAACATTTACAGACAATGTAATAAGATTTGTACTTATGAAGTGAATGAGTGGAAAATATCAAGGAAAACATGAAAACATGGGGAAAAATTTGAGATACGTGCTTTAAATAGAACGCCGCAAATTTTCATTTTTCGTGTTTGTAATTTACGTCCACAGAAAAGAACATAATTGGTCTTACTTCTTTTGAAATCCACAGAGAAACAAACCTTCTAATGGCATTTAAAAATCAGGTATGAGAGAATTGTTGAAAGAATGGTAGGAAATGGAGAACTAGATCAGTCACGTCTGGGAAGAGAAAAAAAATACGGAAAATAATTATGGCATTACAACTAATTTATTTTAGCCTCGTTAAAAAAAAAAATCTTGATGAGACTTTCGTAATGCCACAAACGTTCCCAAAACAGGAGAAAAAAAACGTTAAATAGTTGCTAAAGTGAAGATAAATATTTCCGTTTTCATTAATACACGTGCTAACCAAACTAAATAATTGGACACTGGCCAAAATTTTACTTTAATGGTATCCCGAAAAATATCCACCAGGCCTCAGTCAGCAAAGTTTAAAGTTAATTGATATTTCGTACTACTGCAGTGATCATTAGAACATGTTGTGAGGTTTTGTTATTGTCGTCAAATTAACACGCGTAGGGCCTACGTATGATTTGCAATTGTAAAGTTAATTCAAATTCCTAACACGCTGACAGTTCTTCTCGTTTTACGTAGTTAAATCGGCTACATATATCATCGAATGGAAAACGGATTGAACAAGGCTTGGCGGACATTCATTTAAATTCAAGCTTCTCTCTCGATCAGCCAAAGAAACTTCTTACAATAGCTGACATAATGTTTAAGATAATGTTCAAGGGAACTCCAAAGAGAACTATGAAAACAATCTGTTAATCATTGCCTACAAACATGTGGTAGAAACTCGTTTATCCGGGCTTACTACGGCTGGGTCCGGATTTTACTAAGTCGTAATTATCTAGCAAAACATATTTTTTAAGCGTTTTGTGACTTTGCAAATATTATAGTCATTGATTTAAATATCATATGTTAGCGTAGGTTAATTGTTAAAGTATTTCACAATTTTATTTGAATATAAAGCATACTAGTCATGTCGAATATATCCTCAAGCAATTAAAATTAATATCCGGGGAAAATATCAAGCATTATAATTGCTCACTAAGAACACGGACACAAAATTATTCCATATTTTCAACTTCTTCCTTAATTCTATTCTGGAAAATCCAGCAGATTGGGCTCGGGTAAACAATCCTTTTCGTTTTCTGTAAAAATCAAACTTTTTTTTCCACTGCCTTTTGGCGTTCTCGTTTAAATGAACGTCAGTACACTATCACTGATACCTAAATCTATAAACAGCTTAAAGATTTTGACATTGTATAATTGACGGCCAGGACAGCTTTGTTATATTTAGAGCTTTGTAGATATCTTAACCCATGTAGGAAACTTTAAAAAAAAAAAAAAACACAACTTCAGTTTGCTTCAACTACGTTTCCGAAATTGTAGTTCAATCACTAGTAATTCCAAGAAAATTAGTATGTTCTATTTCATTGAACTACCTAATATATTGCCCTGTTTAAATATAATTTTTATCAGATTATTAGGTGCATTTTTCGGTGCATTTTTTTAAGCTGTTTAAAATTTTCTAGCAATTGTGAACTTTATTTCAGTTTATCAGGTGCATTTTTCGGTGAATTTTTTTTAAGCTGCTTCAAATTGTCTAGCAACTGTGACTTTCGCAATTGTTCAACAGTTGTTTTGTTTATTTGAATTATTGTATTTTGTTATTTTTTTTATGTGAATTAATAGCAATAAGAATATTTTTATTTCATATACTAAGTGACAATGGCAGCTATTTGAAATCAACACTAAAAATATATGTTTTAAGTCACCAGGGATAAGCATATTCTCTCTCTTCTCTAACTCACTCACTCTTCTTACACTTGTTACACCCCACATGTTCTACAGGAAGGTATTGAAGTAAGTACCATGGATGTTGTGTGAATTTTGGATGTTCTACATCTGTGAATGGCATGTTCAGCAAGGTGGCAACTTGCGGAAACATTGATGGAGAAGCATGGCATTGTCTCATGTACATGTTGTCACAGTAATGAATTCTAAACTTTTTTTTTTATTAATATCTAGTTTCAAATCATTTTCCCGGGTGGTTCAAAAATTAATTTAATTTTAGTTGTGACTACACGGAACATGCTAAATTAACTTTTCTTTGGAATTATTCATGTGGTCGTGCATATGATTTTATAAAGTATAAAGTTGTCGAGTTCCATTGTGTTTGTTCATAACAATATTTTTCATTTTTCTTTAGTATATAATATGTTTACTTTGTGTGTGTGGGATATGAATAGCTCCAGAATAACGCAACAGTATTTGAGGCAATGTTAAAAAAATGTCACGGTACTGTGCTATGGCTGTCGCAATGCTCAGTTTAGTGGTTGTTGAAAGTCTGGATAGCAAGCTTTTGCAGCACAAAGCAAAATGATCAAAACTGAAGTACATTTGTAAAAAAAATTTTTTTTTCCAATTTATAGTTTGTGTTTGATACATAATAAAATTATATATTGTATCAGATTTTTTTTTTTTTTTTTTAGATCTTACAGCTTTCATATATAACTTTTTTATCACAAAATATTAAATGTATAAACTTGAAATTTGTACTTAAATCTGCTATGCCTTGATATCTTTATGTGAGGAAAACACTTTCCTTTTGCTTTGATTCGCATTTAAATTTAAGAAAACGTTATGGCTAACTTATATAATTTATCGTAAAATTAATAATAGTGTTATCAACTCTGAATTGGTAAAAACAGTATTTATTTGTTTGTTTACAACTGCCTGTTCATCTTTATTTATTCCCTAGGAAAGGTATTTATATTATATGGACAAATATTCTGAAAAATACTAGTTAAATTAGCAAAGGATAATTATATAATACAGCTTAAATATTACATATTTCGGGAAGTCACAATAAAGTGGTAAAAGTTATTCAAGTTAAAAAAATAATACATGGGCTCTCACTCACACGTTGTACGTTATAAAAAGTTATCATAAAAATTAACTTTTAGTTACATTTACCACAATAGTTTCAGAATTCTGTTAAATAAGTAGAAAGTTATAATGTTGAACTTGTGGGCTTATTTGAAATTAATGCATTGATTCAACAGACACTATTAATTCTCATTGTATTTTAATGTCAATATGGCGCTATATTTAAGTCATTGCGTCAATTTGTGGAATAAATAAAAAATTTACAAACACGTTATCGTTATAGTATTGTTGCATGTGTGTAACTGAGCTACAGATAAAATTAAAAAATTAATCATACAAGCGAAAAATATTTAATGTAAAAGTTTTCCTAAGTAGTATTGAAAATGTTTTCACTTCCACCTTTGATCCCAATCATTGCATTGTATGAGCAGCATTTCTTGAAATAAGCCAAGTACTGTGCACATTGGCTCAAAATTCTCCAACTATTAACGTATAGTAGATCAAATATTTGCACGTGAATGTAAAATCACAGAAATTTGAAGAAAAAAAAAATGTATATTTATATTTGGATAAATACTGTATTTACATGCATTCTCGTCAAAAGAGTTTGTAGTCGAATTTTCTTAAAATTTCTTCATTTTTAATGTTATAAAGGTTTTATAATGTGGGGGAATGTGTCCCCATATATCCTTCATAACTACGAAACTTCACTTAGCTACATATAACGCGAGAAACTCTACAATTTGAAAAACTGAGGATTACATACAATTCTAACAGCTTCTAGCTCATTGCTTTTACAACATTTTTACAGTTCCCTTGTCTAAATGTAAACAATTAAGTACCATTCTATATTATAATTTTTGTAATTTCACTCCAACGCTACCATTACATTTCATAGCAAACTACTTTAACATTTTAAACTAAAATAGCGAAGACCACAATATAATTAAGATAGACTTTATGTCGTAAACTTGTTTGTATCCCTCCCCACTACAGAAAAAAAAAGGAAATAAAAATTATGATGAAAATGATAATGGGTCTTTTGACAAAGTTTTTAAATCCACTTTTGTATATAATTATTTAGGGAATATTAAAACCAATACTACTCGCCCCTTTATTTAGATAATTCATCCTGCACTGAAGTGTAAATAACGAGAATGTTACAAAGTTTTAACGTGTTGGAATTACGTAGCGTAATTCCCACACGAATGAAATACCAAAGTAATGATATAATCAAATTCTAGACGATGCAAATTTAACACAATAGAGAGTTTCCACATTTTTCGAAACACATCGAATGCGTCAACTGCTGACGGAAGCAGAAGTAAATATCGATTTACTAACGTCCAGAAAAACAGGTGCACGCATTCCAGCATGTTATTACGAAAGAAATTAATAAGTGGTTCTGTCTGATTCACCATTGTAACAGTGTTTCTCTTTAGGAAATAATAAATACATGTTAAGCTTTAAGTTTTTACCTTGCGTAGAAGAAAAGTCCGCCTAATGTCTGTTCCACTTCACTGCCAGTGGGAGCTGCCTTTTCGAAAGAAAAAAAAAGTCGTTCTTAAGGGTGCCGGACCCCAAAAAATTATTAATTTTATATTTCTACCAAACATTGTTCAACTTGTACGCATTGTATGTGGTGACATTTTCCTCGAATAAAAAAAATTACATTTATATTTTTAGAATAATAATTCCATGGGCTACCGCGTGACACAAATTTAATCACTAAATAACAAGCAATATTTACAAGAAAAAAATTGTTATAAATAAAAATGTTTTTTTTTTTACATTTTTAACATTTTTAAAAAATGTATGAACTGTTATTTGGTGATTACAAAAATGTCAAGCAGTAGACCACGGCGGCATTGTTTTTTGTTGTAAATTTTTTCATCTCTACAACTTAGTATTTCTTATTTCGGGTGCAACAAAACAGATGAATTTTGTATTTGACACCAAATTATTCAAAAAAATATAAGGGTAAACTTTTTTTTATTTGAGGAAAATTGCCACATGCATACGAGTTGAACAATGTTTGGTACACTAATAAAATAATAAATCTTTTGAGGTCAGACACCTATCAATAACGTTTTATCTTTTTTATTGCATAACATTTATGTATGTAGGCCTAATTTAAATAATTTAGTGCCATGTAATTTACATAATTAATTATTGAGTAACTGAATTATAGTACTGTGTGACAATTCATTGTGCAGTTCAATTATTAAACTTACTCTACCTCAGAATTGCTTCGCTGAAACGTTTTGTTCATGACTTGACAATATTCACGTCTGACTGAGCGGATCACGCAGCTTCTAGGGCGTTACGTCGCCGCGAAAAGCGAATGTTTCGGTTCTGAGATGATGCTGCTCTCGGGAGATCTCACCGTTGATTGGCATGCGAAGTCTGGGTTACACGGAGCTTCCCGCCGATTCTGTTTCACGATCACCACGGGGGGAAAATCAGTGCTATTATTCTTCTGCCATGTCCGCGCGTTCTTCCTATTGAAGATGTAGTTCATTCATGTTCACTTATAAAAATTTTCTGGAGCTGTGCTAAAGTTCTACTTCCAGGATATTCCTCCGCCTCATACAAACAAAGATTAACCTAAGTCTGGGAAATTACACCAAAGGGACAACGCACCGCGTTTGTGCGCACTCAGTTTAATAATATTTTGCTTGAGAACTACTTCTTACTAGGCATCACCAATCCACCTATTTTCTCTGTTTTTATTCATATTAAACATAAATATATAGTTATTAAAATATAAATAAGAGTTCAATTTAACTAGAAGTAAGATAACTTTGTGTTGACAGATGTATAAAACGCATGTGATATAGACATATGTAGGACACAACAAATCACGTCACACACAGTGATTTTTCAAATGTTTGATTCAAAGAGCGTAGAAGACACCTCGAACAGATTATACCTGATGAACTCAACACTGTCATAAATACAATGTTGCAAATTTTCCTCGCGCTTTTGAAATTAGTTTCCTGGCCATTTATTCGTAAGCTTGTGATGCAATTTGTGCAGTCAGGCACGTCACTATTAAAATACGTGGCTCCGTTTCTTTCTAAGGCTGTGTCTCAATTGTCAGTACATATTTTTTTTTAAGTATATACATATTCGTACTTGCCGTTGTGTGCTTACCCTGACTATTGGGACGGGTTATTTCTGGCTGTACTTGACTCTTCGCACAACCTGGCGTAAATAACACGAACTACTAGGAATTAAACACGTGTTTTGTCATTCTGAGCTAATAACTCTATGGTTGATGCTGTAAAGAAACAGTTTGTGTTCTATGTTGGTTGTCTTTGGTTGCGTTTATGTCTATGGTGTTGTTTGGTGTTGTTACAGAAAAATAACAATAACGCATTTGTCATGTGTAAAAGTTAAACGCAGAATCAATTTTTTACATTGGTTGCTTCGTAGAGCAATAAGACGGTGGGTAAGTAGAACCACAGAAAGTTCCCATCATAGGTTATGTACGAGAGGTTTTAAAACAAACATGGCGACCGCCGCAAGTACGCAAATTCACCCAGCAAGTAAGCAACTTCGTGTACTTGGCAGGTACAGGCGCTGTGTGTACTATACTAGCAATTAGGATGGCGCTAGTATATACTTAAAGACGTCACAGGCGGGGCGTATTATGGACATGTATATACTTGAAGGGAATTGAGACACAGCCTAAGGCTCAGTTACAGACCGGCTCGGTTCACGACAAAAAATGTGAAGGTAAAGAACTTTTATGTACCACAATAAAGTAAACGGGAGAGGCGCCGAGCTGAGCATAGAGAAAGCCACCTCGGAGAGTTGAAATACCAAAGACGTAAGGCGCGACGGCGCTGACGTCGCAAATTTACAATATGCAGTTTTGAAAATGTCATAAGTAGTACTATACATCAACGTAAAAAAATAAAAGTATCGTGTGCAGGCCACATTGTTTACTGACGTGGTGATACTTGAACAATTACTATTACTTCCTCTAAACAAAATAACTGCTACGGTAAATTTCTATTTTGTAAGTAATATAGTATGGTCTGTTACTTTGGTATCCATAATCGTGTAAATCCTTGCCTCTTACTTCTGCACCAATATTATGTACAGGCTGTTTACTCCTCGAATGCTTGTAAAGCTGTAATTCGTAAATCAGTCTTATTTGTTCCTAATGTATTTCCCACAGCATGACAAACCAGCATGAAATTTTCATACCTAAATGACATGTAGCTAAGACATATTATTAGTTTAGGTAATAAATAGTTTGCTGCAACTTTTATGGAATGAACTGCATACTAATGGAGTAGTTTAGTTGAGATATTTAGATGGACAGCAATTTCTTTTGGAGTTTACTTTTTTTTTTCCTTGCTTGAATAGCACAGTAATAGAGCTCAAAGCCCACAGAGCTTTACTTCAATTGAATAACAGTGCTTAAACACGGGAGAAAAAATGTATATTACCAAAATGTTTACATTAGGATTAATTCCGTTTTATAAGTCGCACTAAAAATACAAGAACTTAATTTCGACAGCTCAGTCACAGACTCTCACTGCAATGTCACTGCAATTTACTGATTCACGATTAATGAGATTCAAAATAACTTATTTTGTAGAGTTTATAATGTTACTTATTCAAAACAGTGATTCGTATCAAACTATATCGTTGGTTTCAAATTCGACGTTAAAACGTATGGCATACGAAATATAAATAAAATAATCTAAGTTATAATTTAAATACTTGTGGTTATGTTACATACCGTAAGAAAACAATGTGGTGACAAGAACAATGTAAAAAACTCATAAAAGTGGAAACTTTCTTAGTATTTTCATTATTACTACTCAGTAATAATATTAGGCGTTTACTGACGTCAATGTGGTTATTTTTGAGTATTATACAAAGAGATTCAGTTCAATGTTGTTTTCATTTCAAGAAATATGCCATAGGAAACTTGAACTCAGTCCAGGTATTGAGAATAGTTCATCACGATAAAAAAAAAGCTGGGTTATTTGAGTTTTGATAACAATCACAGTAGATCTTACCTTGCTAAAATTTTGAAGCAGGAATATGATCAATTATTCTACTAATTTTTGTTTAGTGACCGACCGTTTCTTTCATAATTTACGATCAAAACTTTGTCGTAGTAAACAAACGGTAGTGGGGAAAAGTTGGGACTGAAGAAAGGTAGGCCAGTTTGCTCGAAGTCATTATTTCATTACGCAACATCCATTTTTTATTACCGTTGTCGCCGCGACATGACAATATGATGCGGTCTGAGGCCATCACTCGGCGAATGAGCTCTTAAAGGTGTAGTACTGGTAAGGTAATAAATACCATCTCGTCGCCGCTCAACAAGCAAAGTAAATGAGCAAGTTTGTCTCAAATTTCAGTTCCAAAAAACAACTATTTTTTGGAACTGGTATTTGTCAACATAATTGCATTGTTTGGCTGCCACAATTGTACAGTGAAGTGGATGTATCACCTCAATTTTGAGTTTATTTGTGTCTCTTCGTAATTGACTGCTATTGTTTCAACATCAAAAATTAAGTAAGTGATGGTGCACAACCAGGGGCGTATTTGTCCCGAGGCCTGACTACGCAATTGCCTGGGATGCAGAATTTTTAAGGGTGGCAGTTTTTGCACATCTCGCTAATGGTAAGGTGGGTTAGGATTGATTTTAAAAATAAATTTTGGGAAGGGACGCTTTATTCAGCATCAGGGCTGTCGAATTCCCTTCCACGTGCAGGCAAACAAATACGCAGGACGTCGATCCTTCCCTAATTAAGAAAAAAATACGGGCCCTCCTCCCCCTGCCAAGCCCTGTGGCGATCCTAATTGTAATCGTGAGCTGGGAAGTTGCGGATCGCAGTCTCGCGCGATACATTAAGTGGCTGTGGTCCTTTTACGTATAGATACTCTTAACCTCATCCTAGCAGACTAGAAACAACAAGCACTAATATCATTAATTAATTTCAATTACCTTAATCTTGCTCTACTAATCTTGCAATCGCTGTCATCTAAAACGAAATAAATTTGTGTATGCCAGTCGCAGCAAGTTTTTTTTTACCCGTCGTGGTGAGGTTACTTCTACTCAAGTTGGGAATGTCAATGTTAAAAGATAGGCAACCAAACATTTTCGCCACTACATAAGCGCTAGTGTCTCATGTGTACCAGATTGTCTCTATGTTCTACGTTAAAAAACAAGATGATTGCAATAATCAAAAATCAAATATGAAATAACTTCGCAACTAAGTAAAATCTTTCACTTTTATTATTTAATTAAAAGTTTCCTTTTGGAACACTGCGTGCGTAGCAGCGGAAATTTTCCCTATGCCAATCTCTTCCATAATAAATGTCGTTTTGTTCCTAAACTGAGTTAATAAACCATAATCGTAGTAACTAGAAAAAGAAAACTATCATTACTCGAGGAATTTCCCGAACTGTCAAAATACTTGTGTTACGGTAGGCTTATTTTAACATTAAATAAAATTTCGTAACAATTCCTGATGAAATCATGATATTAAATATGCATCCAAGAGTTAAATTAAAGTTGGAGATAATTCATTTTTACGCCCTATTTTTATTTTATAAATGAGTGNATGATATTAAATATGCATCCAAGAGTTAAATTAAAGTTGGAGATAATTCATTTTTACGCCCTATTTTTATTTTATAATAGTTTATTTTATATAGTTCGTGAAGCTTAGGCATACACTTACACGAAAACTAAACAGGTTAATGTGGTTGTAGAGCTGTTCTTCCGCTAATAAACTTTCTTACTTTTCAAAACCATAAACTGTATGTCCTCTAATGTTATACAGTACACGCAGTTTCTCCAGGCATGTACACTACACTAGAAACGAAAACATAACTAATTCTTAAAATTCGTATGTCCTCTACAAATTCCGTATCGACCAAAGTCTAAACTAAACCGCGTAGCCATTTTATAATAAGCAATCATTATTTAGTCATTTTACACAACATGCACTGTTAACTCTGAAACGTTGATAATATTTTCTTACATTTAAGTAAAACCCCTTCATAGGCATGTAACGTTAATTGCATTGTTTAATTTTGATCATTACAAAAACTTGTCCAGTATATATTATATCTATCATATTATGTATACATTCCTGCACAATCCGAAGTTGTAATTATTTGAGACTCTATATTTTTAGGATTATTTTGTTCCTCTGTTTATAAATAGATATCAGACTTGAGTGTCATGCCTAATTCCACATGTCAGTCACCAAACCTAACCTCACTAGTCTCGCATATCTCGAGCATGCATAGCAAAAATTAATAGAAGCATCGCATGTCATCTGACCTTGTTCCTAAATATGCTGTTGGAGTAGATTTTGCATCTGCAGTTGTTATCAGTTGTAAATTTTATCAACCTATTTGAAGTTTTGTTGCACGATATTCGTTGTCTTTCAATTGGTAAGGTCATTAGCTAATGACTTGTTTATGTTTTTAGGGAGCAACCAAGCTGACGAAGAAGGATATAGAGAGGGTATTCTCTCTATACGACAGGGTGAGTACAGAGAATCGAACAAGCATTTATGTAATCACTCGAAATAAAAAGACATTCAATAAAATGTATTAAAATTTCAGTATAGAAAATTTTTAGAAATCTCGTATCACTATTCGTATTTTATGACCACCAACATTTTCTTAACTACATAGTAAATCGGAATCCTTTTTCGTAATAATTAAAAAATGGTACTGTTTCCAGGTATGTTAATTATTGTAAATACTCCCAAAAAATTAAACAGTTATTGCTGTCTGCAAAAATTCCAGAATTCAATTTTTAGAATTTTTAAGACAACTGTTTGATATGTTGTTCTCTTATTCTACCATATTAAAAACAATAGAGTTGAAAACAATTTTAATGTATGTTTTTATCTAATTTTTAGGATAACAATGGCACAATAGAAAATGAGGAGCTGAGAGGATTCCTTAAAGATTTGCTGGAACTGGTTAAAAAGGTGAGGGCATGGTATTTGTAATGTTTATATCCTAAGACAATCGATAGAATCCAAATACTTTAAAAATAAGTGTATTTGTACGGCGTAAATTTTACTTTGGTCCTCTACTTGGACCAGACGATCAACCGAAAACCATGGCATACTAAGTTAAACGAAGCATGGGCTATCTAGCGACATATCATCGGCCGTTTGAATGTCTGTTTCACTTCTCGTAAAACATTAAAATATTGTTGCATATCACTGTTCCTGAAGTATCGGGAGCCGCGGTGATGTAGTGGTTAGACTACTCCCCTCAAATCAAGGTGAACCGGGCTCGATTCCTGGCGTAGTCGCCCCCGGATTTCCGCATGTAGGAATCTTGCCGGGCGATAACGCTGGTTGTTGGGTTTTCTCGGGGATCTCCCGTTTCTCTCGCCCTCGCATTCCAGCGTTGCTCCATACTAGCCTCGCTTCACGCTCATTGGCGCTCAAGGCCTCTATATTAACAGCCACCCAAATCTCTTCACTCTTCACTTAGTATGTGTACAGACATTTTTACTGTTTTTTTTCTGTGTGTTGTTTTTGCTGGTTTCTGTAGGGAAGAAGTGAAACATATTACGTAATTTATGTAGAAATGCTTTTTTTTTTTTTATTTGAAGGCGTTTTAAATAACTCATGATAGTTAATTCAAAATAAATAAGTATTTTATTACATGTTCAGTAAACACAAGAAGTTTATTATTTTGGATATTAATAATCGCACAACGCATATGTTAAAAAAATTCCTCAACTGTGTTTTAAAATAGCTTTTCAGAATAGGTTTGTTCATTTATTTCAATTTTCCTTGCTATTTTATTATAATATTATAATTACTGATGGAAATTCATTGAACAACTTTATACCGGAAAAATTGGCACCTGTTTTAACTTGCTTTAGATGATTACTTCTTGTATTAAAGAATTGTTACCATTTTTTCAAAGTACGTGGGCATGGACAAGCTTTTTAAGGAATCGGGGTCTAAATTAAATAAAATAACTAGTAATAATTTCCTAAAGTATTTTAAAACATTCAAAAATTCCAAACTTACTATCTCGATAACAGTGAATATCACTTGCTATTTACAGCTAATATTTACATAATTAACCCTCACCTCACAAAATTTAAAACATAAACACTTAAAACCATGTTTCATAAACATATTTCTAACACCTACTGAATTACTGTAAAAATCGTATATTTGATCTGTAACGCCTCAAATAACCGCTACTTCAGCTTGCTTTTGCAATGTGTATGTTAACGTAATATTGGTTTGTTTTATTTAATATTTATGTGTGCAGATATATTTTATTTCCTCAAGCTCCAGTTCACATTATTAATTGCAAGTTGTTTTAACCTCAGAAAACGTATATCAGTGTAATTGTTTTTGTAAATCTTTCTGTTTACATTCACAAAGGTATTTTTATTTATGTGGGCCGTTTTTCCATATAGGAATTTGTTGTTTGGTTGCTATGGTAACGCAAGACGTATGTTTAAGATATGATGTAGCAGTTTCGTGATTGGCGTGGTGTTGAAAAGCATGTTTTAAGTATGCGGTTTTAGACACTTCTAGCCATATTGGTTTTTCCATCCGGCAGGTGGCGACCTAGTAGATCTTCGGCCTTAGAGATATTTTTATTTTTATGGTTAGATTGGATGAGTCACGTACCGTAATACAGACCACCGACAGGGCGAAGAAACACCGCACTGAAGAGGAATAGATTAGTCTGCTCGCGCTACCTACGCAGGCTAGAATTAGTCAAGTTAGAGCTCCCGCGATGTGTGTGTGGTACGGTAAAGACTGTAGTGGCGTACCTCAGGCTTGAGAGCCTTGTGAGGGAAGATTAAGGCCAACGACCAGTGGAACCAGCCTCAGAAGATACCACGAGATGTTGCAGCAATCGAGATTTTTAAGCTAAGTTTCCTGAATTTCGACATTAAGACGATATCTGTAAAATAATTAATAATTTTTGAGAAATCAATTTGGCTTACGTTTACGCCGTCTTGGATCTTCAGTTTGTTAAAGTTGCTCTACTTATTTGCCTACGACACCCTGGTGTTGTCGCCTGAGCCACCGATCATTAGAGCAAATTAAACAGTGAGTCGTAAACAAAGGTTTTGAGTGTTAGTTGGACTGTTTTAAATGTTTTAGTGTTTTGTGTGGTTGTGTTTCTCTTGGGTAAGTAGTAATGCTAGAGTTTTTTTCAAAATTGAGGTTTCGGTTGCCGATTTAAATTTTTTCGGTTTAACTTAAACTCCGTGTTGCTGTGTTTTTCTGTTTTAACGTGTCGTGTATTGTCTTGTTCGCTGCCGAAGAGTTAATTTTTTTTAAAGTGAATTTGGTGTGCACGACCCTCGCATTGGGTTTTCATGTCTACGTTTTTTTAATGTGTTTAATCTGTACATTTTTAATTCGGTCGGAGCTTTGATGGGTCGTTTGACTGCCTCCGCCGAAATCTCAATCTTTTAAATAATAATTTTTTATTTGTTCATTTTATGAAACGGAGGCTTTACTGAGCCCAAACAGCTGCCCTCCTTTCTATTTGCTCAAGTAAGTCATTCTACTCAGGTAATTGTTTTAATCTTTTGGAATTTATTAATGTTATAATTAAAGTTCAGGCAAGTTGTAGTATTCCAGTTTGTGAGCAATTTTACTAACTTTATGTGAATTTAATTATAATCATTTGTGGATCTATAAGGAATTCATTGTATTGTTTTTGCTCATTTTAATATATAATATGTCAAGGGTGCCATTATTGGTTTGATGTATAATTTATTTGCAAAATATACAAATTGGTAATCCATTTTGTAAACATTATTTGTGTCACGGCACAAAGTAAAGTAAATTTTGAAACTAATAACAAGCTGCTACTTAATGTAGGCACAGATATTAATTTATTTCATGATGTTCCGACCAAAATATTTCTTTTAAATTAAATCATATCTACTACCGCTCAAGTGTCTGTAAGTATTTATTGGTCCGTAGTTAGTGGTAGTTTTGAATTGTGTTTCTTCCTAGTGTCTCCTGTGTGTTGTTTGTAGTCTATGGAGACTGGCTGCTACAAGTGTTCCCGACAAACAAATCTGCGGTAAGAATTATCTGGTGTTTGGGTGTTATATTTGCTGCGAAGTCATTTCTGTCCTGTGGAACCGGGTAAGTTTCATACCCGAGGTCAGCATTCGCTGTTAGTGGCACGAAAATTTTACGGTCCAAGATTATATTTTCTCCTGGGTCCCCTACTTAAGTAATCGGCTTCGACAACGTGGGGTCACCTATCTGGTTATTTTGTGTTACGTTGTTTGCGTTTCGCTTTACAGCTCTCTGACAGTTCCAGTATTCACAACCAAGTCTTTATCATTCGTCCATGCAAACCCACATTATTTCAATCCAAATGTCGCCAGTATTTCCTGTCTGGAATGTTCTGGAGCGCCCCGAGAGCTCCCGAACACATCCGCACTCTGCTGTCGGGTGACGCCTTCTGCACCACTCGCGCACTACCGCTCGCAGCCCCCGCACACACACACTCGTCCGTCGCAGTCTTCCACACCTTACTTCGCCAATAGTGCACTCTTCGCTGCACTTCGCCAGATGGCTATCACAGACTACCCGACCCTCCGGCCGTGCCGATATGTGTAGTGTCAGGCACCGTGGCCGAGGACATTTTTCACACGCCGCCTTGCGACGAGGTAGGAGACGACCAGAAAGCTCACGCAATAGTCCACAGCCATTAACTCCCCGCCCTGGAAAAGGGGGAAAGGGGATGATGCCAGTTGAGGTCAGCTGTCAATCTTCCCCACCCCTGCCTGGCGATGTAGTGGGTCTGCCTTGGGGAGGGGCTGTGGGAGGGTTAGGTCAAGCCTGGTGAACTACACAACGTGGTAAACCACACACCGCCGTGCCGAGAGTGGGGACGCGCAGCTGGCGCCAGGAACAATCGGTCCGCGCATAAAGTTCAAATGAGAAAATAATCTAATGAGAAAATAATCTTGACGCAGCTTTGAGGGAGGAGAGGAATTGTAGGGGAGGTCTTCCGCTAGAGGGAGGGAAACCACGTGACACTGCTGGTGTTGTACACGTCAAACTGATTACATCGTTGTTAAATACCGCGCTGCGCGACCTACGTTTTTTCTACAGGTAAGATGCACACGCGAAGCAGCTCTCGCTCAATCATACTCGGCCGCTGTCACTACTCAACTCAACAACCCCATCCCTTCGTGCAGCGGCGATGTACTCGCTCGACGCGTTTTGGACGTCTGCATATTATTTTCTTATTTCGAATTCACTCTAACAAAATGTGTGTCATGGTTTTTTATTTTATTTAAGAGGGGGTGTTTGCTAAATATGTTGTGACTTGATAAATATACTGAGAAATTTTCTGTATAATTAGCTTTTTGACACGACATGAATCACATCTGTTAGCACCTGCGCATAATCCTAACAGCTTTCTTTTGTACTCGGAGTATATGATACTGAGGGAAGAGGTAGTCTAGAACATAATGTAAAAAGACGTTACTGAGTAGAAGAAGGCAAAGTGTACTTGTTTCAAAGCAGACATGTTCACTAAATAGGCAAGTTTCGAAGGGCAAAGGAGGCCATGTTAAGTTTGGAAATTATATTGTCAGTATGCATATTTCTATTCGGGTAACTCTCCGCCTGATCTGCAAAGAGCATTGTTTCAACTTTGCAGGTAAGTTAGGAAGGTAAATAGTTTACGTAAATCAAAACTAGCAGTGGTCCCAAAGTGGATCATACGGAAAGCCATACCTAATTAACCTAATTGTGAATGTTTTTGTTTATGCAGTCAAGTTCTTTAGTCAATTCACAGAAGAATCCTGCCATTTTTCTTTGCTGTCTAGAGCATTAAAAATAACTGAAGATATTTGGAATGTAGCTTTGTTGGCTGACTTATTAGTGTGGAATCCAAATTACTATCTCTTAAGTATGTTACTGCGTTCGAGAACCGTTTTTTGTGCGCGATACAAAGCAAAAAATAATAATGTTCTTTATATTCGAAGCATTTGATGCAGCATACTGCGAATGTTGTATGTGCTTGTATAGAAACTGCAAACAAAAATATAACGGCTTTTATTTATACTTGTAATAAATAAGCTTCACAAAACCCTACGAATCCGGTGAGTAAAGGTTCACTGCCCCATGGTGCCAGCCCACTTAACTGAATCATATTTCAACATTATTTCTTGGCGTTTCTGTGTTACTTTCCATTGCATATGCTATATCACTGATGCTATATCACTGAATTCCTCTTTGCGCGTACTTTCAGATGCTGTTGAATTAAACGTGTTTTTCCACTGGGAAAATCATATGTGGTTTAATTATTTCTGTCCATACACGTGTTACGAATGTCACTTTGCGGCAAATTACTTGCCTCCATAAGTATTTCGTTTAGTGAAAACCGCATTTTGTGATCTGCAACAGTTCCGGGGATTTGGAGGGTGTCCACGTTTGGTGGACCACAGTTATATATATATATATATATATATATATAATGGTTTTTATTCATTGTTTAATGGTTAGAATTTTTTTTACGTTTTAAATTATTTGCTTTAAACTTTTCAATTTCAGTTTATTATTGTTAATATGTTGTCACTAGTTTCTGGTGTTTGTGATTTGTGCGCGTATGTGCCAAGGGAATTGTCCCGGTGGGAGGGGGGTGAGCTCCTGCGTTAATAATAACAACAACTTGCGATTGGGCTGCCGCCCTGTGCCAAGTTACAACTCTCCTCCTCACTCCCTTCCCAAACCGTTCCTAAACCTTCTAACCCTTCTCGCAGTTACCATATCCTCCCGCAGTAAATCTCATTCCCTCGCAGTACACACGAGCATAGACTGCCTACCTCTCTGTTCTCCTATATACCCTCTGAATCTTTTCGCTGTTGTCCCATCTCCCTCTGTAAACCCCCTTAATAAGGTGACATCCTGACCAGCCTCTCCACTCTTATCCTGTCCTTACACACCTTGCTTCCCTTAATATCGGCCGTACCATTGTGGTATATAGTTTTTCCTTCACCTCACTNTCTCTCTCTCTCTTTCTCTCTCTCTCTCCCTCTCTCCCTCCCTCTCTCTCTCTCTCTCTCTTTTTGCTTTGAGATTTTTTGATGGAGGTACTTAAAGGATCAAGTGTTTCGTCCACCATTGCCGGCTAACATTGACGACCTCAAAACGAGAATTACGGACGCCATCCAAACCATAACACCGGACCTGCTAACAAGAGTGTGGAACGAGTTTTAGTATCACGTAGATATCGTTCGGGCCGTTCGTGGTTGTGACATTGAACATTTATGAAGATATGGTAAATAAACTTCCACGGTTCCACGGTTCATTTGATTGGTCAATCAAGGTTGTAGGTTGTTTGTTTTTGATATTATATACCTTCAAAGTAGGGGTTTCTTTTATACTCATCCTGTATTACTACTAAAGTCGTTAATTCACACCCTTTACTCATCGAATTGAGACTCCTGAAGGAATCAGTAGGAAAATGGACCGAGCACACACTGTAAATAATATTTATATCCACATTACAAAAAAAAGTTTTTAATAGCTTATCAAAAACGTCTAGTTGACTTTTTTTTTGTGTGCAAGATTGTTTTGTGCCCAGGTAATCAGTGTAGCTATAGTGTGGTGCCTTTCCGACCGGAGGTACTTTCGGGCACATCATGAGTGTGGGGCAAGATGGTGTGGGCTGCTGGGTGAAAAAAATCAATTGATGAACGGGAAGCGTACCGGCAGTTGGCGTACTGGTAGTTGGAGGTCCGGTACGCGTGAAGTGGAAGAGGAAAAGTGGGCTAAGTGTAAGTGATGCATGTAAGATAAGTGTGGGCGAAGAACAAAATTGGTGATGCGGGGAAATGTGTGTAGATGAATGCATCCTGGAACCATTGTTAGAAGCTATAAACGAAAAAAGTTTGACAAGTTTTTAGTTATACGTACATTAATTGAATACAATCATTTGATTGCTCGTTTCTGACCTTTGGAGATGCAAAATATGTCATCGAAACGTTTTTCAACCATGTTGTTAAAATTTATAAATCGCACATATTCCGCTTGTCATTTTTATCTTTAAAACATACTCGAATATATATTAATTCTTACGTTTTCTATCTCGTGAAACGACGCGTCGTGATATTTGTTTATATGGTTGCGTGAGATCTACGAAGGTATCCGTCACACGAGACCGAGAGAGCGCAGCAACATCGCATGTTTCGCTTTTCAGTTTTCTCTTTTATCGTATTTTGTAGCGCCATCCTACACAGCCACGCCGAACTATCTTTTACAGTTTACAAATCTTTACGATAGATAGCATTAGGTGCGCCTTGCGGGTGAACCTTGAAAGTTGAAAGCGAATGCAAACGAAAAAATTTTTTCCGCTGCTCCGCTGACAGAACAGTAATAGTGCTCTGCTTTAGACACTAAATTATTCAGATTATATGAACGTTCAAATTAATATTTCCATACATAAGAAAGTTTTTCTCAGAGTATATTTTACGTTAGAATTAGGAACTGATCCTGCAAGTTCTGCAATTGTTTTGCTGTACAAACCGCATGCTAATGATAAAGCTTTAACGTTTTGCAGTAAAACACTGGAGAAACTGCGTAATAAATATGTTTTTCAAGTTGTTAAAACTCAAGCTGTAAAGCAGATGTGTTTTGTATTGGAGTTTGTAGATACCTGCGCTTTTAGAGTATGTAAGGGCGTGTACACAATTGACAATAAATTCACATCGCATAACGATAAAAGCAGTTCCTTAAACATAAGTTGTAAAGTGAGGAACTTGTTTTTTAAAACCAGGAAGTGCTCTTAATGTAGCAACTGAACAAGAAAATATTGTCGTGCGTAGTCGCCAATAATTTATTGTAGCAAGGCCACTATGCTTGTGTGTTGATGTGCTTATCGTTATACTGTGAATTTGTTAATTGTACTTTACCCTTTTAGAATGCAGATGTCGTCCTTAAATGAACAAAATTCTCATTCGAGATGAGCATAATAATATAAAACTAATAATACCTAAAAGAGTCCTTGTATAGACGGGTTCACGTTAGATCATCGGGATTGGATCAAGGAGTAAATAGAGGGATCAAAGACTATATTTCTAAGAGTTCGAAACCCGGTGGGTAAGTGAACTTTTTCAACTCCTGTACTTTGTATAATTTGATATCTATAATGGAAATATTATGTTTACTTATTGTCGACTGATATAAATTAATTTACCACAGATCATAACGAAATTTAAAGTGAAGGAGACATTGCACAAACTGAAAAATAGAAATTGTACAGTAACATGTAAGTCTTATATGTTGACTTCCAGAGTTTGACTTAATTTTTTTTGGTATCTTTAGTGAATTAAAAATTTAACAACATCAAGAGAGTACAATTTTAATTAGTATATCCATGCAATAAGACAACTGAAAGATTAATTAAAATTCTTAATACTGAGACACATCAATGACCACATGAATATTTGTAACTTAATTGTCGTAATCACAAAAAAAAAATTATAAAACATTAAACCACAATTTAAAAACGCAGTTTAAAAGATAAGTTCAAGTTACAACAAAAAACGGGATAAAAATTATTTTTAAAAAAATAATAATCAACCAATACAACGCTTGAAGGTTTCGTATACTTCACTTGATTCCTTGGTTAAACTTGTAATTTACTGTACTACGGCCGTGATATAAATCAGCTATGATTCCGTTCGTAATTTGTTACAAATAAATTGACCCAGGTGTGTGCGTAACTTACACCTCCGTAGACACCGAAAAACATTAGGGGGGGGGCGAAGACTAAGGGGCCCGCAAATTTTGACTGATAATGTGCTCATTACCCACCACGCAACAAGCAGTTTTACACAGGGCTGTAGTCCTGAAATGTCTACAGTGACCACGAGAAATTCCGGGAACGATATATTTTAACCCCCCACCACTCATCGCGCCCATGCACACTAACAAATTCAACAACTTACCACAAATCGTCCTCGTTCTGACTACTCTCTATCTCACTCTTACAATTATTTTGTGGTAGCAATTTTTAAAGCGGGCTATACATTATTTTTTTTTAACACTCAGGAGAAATTTAGATTCAGGTAGTGTAAGAGTAAACCACAATTGGGTTTTTAATTAGTCCTAATACAAATACAGGCTTAACAAACAAATTTTAAAGTATGTATGTGTAAATTAAAAATTGACGTAAATACTAATAAAATATTGGAATTAAGTTTAAGTGTAATAGTCAAGAGTCCAAAATAATTCAATTTTCTCATTAGATAAGCAATTTTGGTATTACTTATAAAAGAGGCATACAGCCAGCACTTTAAGGCGAAAAATAAAAAGTCCAAATATTAATGATTACATTTAAACACATATGTATTAATCGATAACGCGCACAAGCTCTCTATACATCACGTAGTGTGGCAAACAACCAAATTCATAGTCTGGTTGTGACGTAATTTGGTGTTATTTGTAATGACGATTCAACTTAATATTCACCAGCGCCACTCAACAAAGATGACCTGCCCCCTCTCTACTAGTATTTTTCCTCTACCCACTAATAAAGAGCATGGTTCCCACCCATCTATCTCCTGTAGCATTTTTCAGTTAATCTAATAATGCATGCAACAATTTTTTAATTATTTCCTGTCGAAAGGGTTTTTTACTGTGACTATGCCGGTTGTTCCCTTTCTCTTCTAGTATAGTAGCTTAGCTATAAGTACACTTAGGGAGGTTTTCATGGCTAAAATCTGGCCATGGCAGCCCAACCCCATGTCTCCTTGCATGATTCTCCTTTCCTTGTAGGCGAATGGGGCTTAGCAGAAGCACTAAACTCCCGTCCCTACCGCGGGCTCACATAATACTTAGTTTTAGAGTAGGTTAGAAAAAAATAATGACAATATTTTGTGATTCTGATGTATATTTTACAAAAAAGCAAAGTTATATAATAAAAACAAATAACGAAGCCAAACAGAAGGTACGCGCAAAAATGTTAAACGCCCCAGGGTTACTTTTGGCTAAAAGGCAGCGTTGCGATTGGCCGTCCCAAGGCTTGCGATGTGCATTCCCGGGTAGCTGAATTTCTCGTAAGTTAGATCATAGTGGCATATTATTACACGCTATGAAAATCAGTGGCTTAAACTAGAATTTGCCACTTTGTACTTTTCTCATTTCCCTTAAGGAAACTGCGCAGAAAAACAATTAAATATTTGATAGGGTAAAAGTAAAAAGTGGTTGCTGTAGATAATACTTCTTTACCTTTCCTGAAAGAAAAAAAATCTTATTCCCATTTACTGAGATACGTCCATACACGCTGATTTTACAGACAATATTGAAATAAGGGGTTGAGGAGAGGGTTTGCAGCATATATCCGCGTATCACCTCGACTGCAGCATTGGGTTTTCCTCCATTACTGGCGTTGTGTTGTCACTTCTGGCACCCCTGATCCCCTCACATTCACTGTCGGCAGAATTAGCTTACGAGCTTAGATCATAAATGTATGCGGACTGAAATAGGGCACCGTGATTGAAACGGTGAAATATTTTGGTAGGGCGAATTCTCACGAAATATTATTGACAATCTTTTTATATTGGTTTTTCTTGTGATCGGTTTTGTACGGTTATGTTTTTTAATTGGTGTATTCCTTTCCATTTTACTAGTTCAGTTTATTCATTTCCGTTGTAATTAACTATGGAAAGACTATTTTCATAAGAAAAATAACTTCAATATAGGTGATTCGTAACTTTATAGGTTTGACAGCTCTGTTTGCAAGAAACCAATTAAATGTTGCAACACAAATATTGTTACTGTGTAGCTGAAATGGGCACTATATTACAGTTCACTCTTCAAAGAAAATGACGAATGAAATTATTAACCGCAGTGTAAAATGTGATTCAAATATTTACATTAACCCTCGTAAGGAAAAGGACATAGCGCGATGTATTTAACTGACCGCGCAGTCTACAAAAATGAGCTATTTAATTATTGATCTTGCTCACTTCTGAAAACTTTTTTCTGCCACTATTAATAGAAACGGAACAGTTTTTTTTTTTGTAAGAGACAGATGTTTTATTTCTATTCGTACTTTCTTCGTTTGATAAGTGTATACGAAGCATTGGTTTGAAGGTTACACGCATGGAAATAATATTTATGGGTTAACGTATGTATTTTGGAGGTTTAACTAATCAGACGGTGATTGTGTAATTTCGGAAATAACTATTTATAAATGTTTGGTTGTGTACCAAAATCTAAACTACCAAGCGTATAAAATATCACCATTTTGGTACACTGAATCGTGTCGCGTTAACTTTAGCAAACTTTAAGCTGTGTATACAGGATGATTCTAAAATCACGTGACAAACATTTAGGGGTGGTAGAGCTCACTAAAACAAACCATTATTGTATAGGAATATATGGGCGGGAGTGACGCGTTGAGGCACAAACACAAAAATAACACATGAAATGCAACAAATTGTTTATTTACAACGTCGCCGCTAAATGCCTTTTTACAGCAATGTTTATAATAATTGCTCAAAATTGCTACCACCGACAGTAATGCAAGCTTGGTAGCGTCAGTGGAGTGATTGGCTAACAGATTCAAATACGCCGGGTATTTCACGCACGCCACCATTGTCAGCCAATCACGCCATATGTAGAGGTCGCCAAGCATGCGTGACTGTTGATGGATGAATTTCCAGCAACTGTTTTAACATTTTCTGTACGTAATCACTCGTTAAGTATGCTGCTAATGAACATTTTATGTTTCCGTTAATGTGTTATGTTTTTGTGTTTGTGCCTCAACGCGTCACTTCCGCCCATATATTCCTATGCAATAATTGTTTGTTTTAGTGAGCTCTACCACCTCTCAATGTTTATCCCATGATTTTAGAATCATCCCGTATAACAACCATACACAAGCGGGCATTTTCCGGCAGAGAAGCTTATTATAGTGAACTTAATTCACAATTATAATCTCAGACATGCATATACACATGTATTTTTAATATTTTGACGCTAACGTTACTGTAAATAACAGTTTTCCGCCAACAACACCGACTGCTCTGNGCACATGTATTTTTAATATTTTGACGCTAACGTTACTGTAAATAACAGTTTTCCGCCAACAACACCGACTGCTCTGTTAATACTCGTCATCGCTATAGAACTTCCACTATGATTTATTCTACCGCTTAAGGCTGTTGCCTGGTTTGAAAGCAGTGAGAATTTGGAATTGGGAAATACATGTTAATAAAATTCGTTTTTTTAAGGCAATTTTTAAATTAACTTGAAACAAAAACCTAAGTGTGAGAAATGATACTCTCAAACTCTGTGTATCGATGCAAATATAATTTGTTTTTCAGTCATTTTTAAGTTTGTTATTAATTTTTGTGATTTTTCCAGGAAAAAGGTTATACATTAATGTTACAAAAACAGACTTCGATAGCAAAGCAGCACATATTTTTCTGCTCAAAAAAGTTACTGGTTGTATATATTTATCTTTAACAAGAACGCCAAAAAACAGAATTTCATTACCATGTACTTCTCTATACAAAATTCCCACTGCTTTCAAACCAGACAACCGCCTTAAGTAAAACTCAACCACCCACACAGCCTGCTAATTTCTATTTTGAACCAACACGTTAAACAACACACACTGGGTTTATCTGTGCACGTCATAATTATTAGATTTGCGTTTGTTTTTTCAATTGTAAACCCAGCTTTAGTCATTCGAGCAACAGCTTAAATCAACATTAAAAATAGAGTACTTGAAATTGTATTCACAGTACTCTGAAACACAGCACTAATTAATATGTCTCTTCGTATTGACATATAAGTATTATTTAGTAAAAATGTTATATTTTAATTATTTTATTATGTTAGTTTCAATCGAGAGTAGGTGCTGTAATACAAGGATATTTTTATTTAATAATAATAATAATATGATTTTATATATTGTGATCTGCTGCTATAAAATAATTCGCAACATTGCGGGCTGGACAACTGAAAGTTAAGCGCAAACCTTACAAAACACAAATCACAAGATTGCAAAGTGTAGGCTGTGTCTCAATTGCCAGTACATACTTGATAAGTGTATACATATTCGTTCTTGCCGTTGTGTATACTTACGCTGACAATTAGGGCAGGGTTTTTTAATGGACCCTGTCTATCTTAAACGAGAATTAAAATAAAGACCACATCATGAACTCACTTTAAAACTGCAAGACTGTAGTTACCCTTCAGCCTCCTCCTTGTCAGCACAATCTTCATTTGTTTCTTTTTTGTAAATATCCGAGTTGAACTTCAGCATAGTCAGGGAAGGTTCAAAGTTAACACAGCACTCTTTCTTTTCTTCAAGTTTCATTTTAATCCGCAAAATGTAACTATTTGTGTTTGAGAGAATTAGAATGTTTCTTTAAATCAGCTTTATGTACCCGTATTTAGACTTCGCAAATTCTGCTTGCTGCTTTACTGTTATTGTTTACCTCTTAATGCCAGTTGGAAAAAACTGGGTTGTTTATCAACGCCCATTTGAATGTTTTCTGTATTTCCCCCACTTATCCGTGCCTACCTTCTCATGCGAAAAAATATACACACACGCAAACACAAACAAACACACATGTTAATATTATAAATTTTATGCACATAGCACACACNCGAAAAAATATACACACACGCAAACACAAACAAACACACATGTTAATATTATAAATTTTATGCACATAGCACACACTCTTAAACAACAGGAGTAATTTTCATTATCGTCACATCCTATGTTCCATATGCGGCAACCGTTACCGTGGAGAAATAAGTTAAAAAAAATATTTAGCCGTTATAACTATACATGATTTGTTCCAATGGACTGACATTTTGAGTTCATATTTAAAATACACACACCAGTGCTGCCAAATGTTCGATATTAATGTTTACAACATTAGCTGAACTATTTCCCCCTTTTTCTATTCATTTTATAGTAACAAACGTATACAAGAACAAGTTGGTAAAAGTAAAAGCAAAAAATAAACCAATTAAAAATAAAATAATAATAAGTCCCTTAAAGTAGTAAACATGAAATTTCCATTAGGCCTAACCCAAGTCATAGACTAAAGATGAGGTAGACTGATCTCGCAGGCCACGCAAGACAGACTAGCAAAAACAGCGTGTTTTGGATTCGTGGTTAGAAAACTGTTTGGTAAACAAGTGCTTTGATATGATTGTTTGTATACTTCCTCTAACCAATTTTTTATACAGTTAGAATAAATTCAATTTGGCGAAAGTATTTTGTTCATATAAAAGTGAAAATTAAGATATAAACAAACATGGTCAACACTGTTGACCATGCAATTTTGACAGTTGTGATCCATTTGTGTAGGTTAATGCTGGGTACATGCGCAGAAGATAAATAAGCAGTCTACCTCATCTTTAAGGTCATTTCNTCCATTTGTGTAGGTTAATGCTGGGTACATGCGCAGAAGATAAATAAGCAGTCTACCTCATCTTTAAGGTCATTTCACACGATCAAATATTTATTGAGTTCAATTACTTTAATTCAATTTACTGAACTAAAAAATCATTTTATTTGTCTTTCAATGAACTGCAATCAATAGTGTTAAAGACCCCACATAAAAATTTATCACAAACTTTTTAATGAAACCAGTTTAATAAATACCAAAAGTAAATGTTTAGAAGTATGTACGACTCGTGCACGACCCGAAAATAATTTGTTAAAACCCAACTAATTTTCTTCGTTTTACTGTATATTTTCTTTTCAAAAAATATGCATCCCTAAGTCCCTTTCACACAATCAAATTTTTCTTCAAATTGCCTTCGATATTAATTGAATAAAATTCATTGAATGCTATATGATGTCATAGAAACGTCATAATCGTGGCCATTTTCTCTTTCAATTTCTTGAATGTCTCGTTTTTCCTTCAAGATTTTCGTTTTGAACATATTATATATTTCCTTGAATCCAAAATTTGAATCGCTCAATCGCAGATTTTCTGACAGTATTAATGGAAATAAACTCTGGTGTGAGGCCGGGGTTGGAGAATGGTAGAGACATCACGCTGCACCATTCTTTATGCAGAGTTCTGGCGGGAAACACTCACCAGAGACGTCTTGTAGATTTTTTTACCGGCTGCTCTGCTGTTGTGGGTTGTGTCCAAGTAACCCAGGTGGCTAGGCTGTTCTCCCGTTCCTCTATGCCTGAATTGAAGGGTTATTTATTGCTGTTCGATATGCTGCTAGCCATGGGCAGTCGCGGTCGGCCCAGTACCGCCACAGGTGACCGTTGTGATGTGAACAGTTATACTGGTAGCAAATAAGCTAAATGCGGAGTTACAAGGCCACTCCAAACGCCAATTAAACACTGATAAAAGTACATGGTAAACTGAAAACATTAAAAAACCCTTAGAATGGCTGGTTGGTGGGTCAAGCTCCCAAAATGCCTTTAAGAGGCAAGGCCTGTGAATCAAAATGCTGACTTGGGGATTGAGTAATTTATTGACATTTCGACACTAAAAACCAGTTGGCGATGCTCACAACATTAAGCGNTGCTGACTTGGGGATTGAGTAATTTATTGACATTTCGACACTAAAAACCAGTTGGCGATGCTCACAACATTAAGCGAACTCGACATACTAAGCCCGTCGGGGGCTGACACTTGAAAAATGAGCATGTGGACTCCAGATTAGAAAGGTGAATTTACACCCCTGTGGCTGTAGTAGATCTGCAGGAGGTGGAGAAGCGCTCCTGCCGTGCGATGAAGTTAGGTTAAGTTATACTGTTCTGGTCGAAAAAGAAGTTGAAACTATGGNCTCCTGCCGTGCGATGAAGTTAGGTTAAGTTATACTGTTCTGGTCGAAAAAGAAGTTGAAACTATGGTTCTTGGTGGAAGACAGAAGTTGATGTGCCTGGGAGTCGCGAACCGCGCAGCCTGCTCCGTTGAATGGCTGCCGGCATATTTCCGGCTACTTGCCATGAAGATGTCGGTAGTCGGAAATGTGTGAGCATAAAATAAATGCAAATAGGGGTTAGGCCCTCAATTGTTTACGATGCATGGGTGGGAAAGCTCCCTTAACTAAATGTAGACTGAACTTTGTCCCAAGCAAAAAATTACATATTCTCTATACTAAATAAGTTACTTCATTATTCATGGCAATGCAGTTTCGCGCTTTTAGGTTTATGGGCACGTAGTGCTGGAAACATGTCTATCCGAATCTGTAAACATGTTGACTGCTGCAAAAATAAACATTTTAACTTTTACACTCGCTATTCCTACTGAAACACATGAACTGAGATACCCTCCAGTCAGGTGATGCCTGTGGGGGCTAAACTTAGGTTGGCATGGGTGAAGCCCATGCTCAAAGTAGGAAGTCGTTGACACTTCACTGTAACGTAATTTGNGCTAAACTTAGGTTGGCATGGGTGAAGCCCATGCTCAAAGTAGGAAGTCGTTGACACTTCACTGTAACGTAATTTGTAATTACGTTTAGTAGTACAGTTTATTTGTGGTTTGCACTTTGTGTAAACTGGGAAGGATTTTGTTCTGCTTTTGGGGACCACTAATACTCGCACTCAGTCCACTCTGACATCGAGAGCAATGATGGTCCGTGTGATCATGTGACATCATGAGTCATGTCCTCGCATGTCCTCTGTCCCCGGTCCACAGCAAATTGGTCAATTTTTAATTTTTTGTCGTCGGTTGTCGCCTGTCTAAAGTTGTTCCCCGTCCGTGAGTCTTTCATGGCAGAAGAATAATAATTTACCGGCGAAATCCGCGCACAATATGTAAATATTAAATAAAGACATTTGTAAACATCGACATCGAGGCGAATATGGAGTATGCCGTTGTCGAGCGAGACGAATTGTAAATATGTGCCGTACAGTTACGGCCTGAATTATTCAATAAAATATAGGAATTTTCAAAAATGCAAAATTGGAAGGAAAATTTATTTCATAGAAGGAATTTAATTTTGGCTAAACATAAAGAAAATATGTTCCTATAACGGATAACCAAAATAGATAAACTACTATAATAATAAAAATCGCATGTAAACAAACACCTCAAAATTATACCAGCCAAATGAAACAAACAAATATAAAACAAAATGGCGCGAAGCATTTACTGCCACCTGCTAACAGTTTTCGGAACCTACTTGGGACACCTTTGGATATCTATTGTGTGCGAGTCTCGTTAAGTCAGTGAGGACAGCAGACTGATTGTAGCAGGGGTGTAATTGGTAGCGAATTCTGTTTGGCTGGTTCAATATATGTATAACATACACCAAATATACACATATGTACAGTTTGTTCAAGCACTATATAGGTTGCTATGGTATCATTTTTTTCTGTCGGAGCCTGAGATGAAACCACATACTAAAAGGTGAATCCCCTTCTAAAAATAACGTGCGTGCAGAGTAATAGAATCGTGTAATAAAATTTTAGTGATTGCATAAAGAAATATTATTTAAATACCTAGTTACCCACAAAAAAAATAGTATTATGACAATTAAGATCAGATGAAAGTTAATTCCTATAATAACATCGACACAAATTCATAGTTTTAGCAAGGTTCATGATAGCTCATTGGATTGAGACAAGGGGGATTATCCTGATAGAAGAGATAACTATTTCTAATGGTTCCAATCCCTCTGGGTGAGTGAACTTTTTTTACTTTTGCAAAGTTCATCATTAATACATTCTGGTGAAAATTGAAACTGAATATATTTGTAGTTCATCATTTAAAGTTGTGGTCTAGTTTAAATGGTAGATTTCTAGCAACTTTCTCTTTCGCTACTTACTTTTTTTCAAAAGTCACCCCAAACAAATTTTAAGATACTTTAAGACTGACATCTGTCTAAAAAAAATAAGTANTTACTTTTTTTCAAAAGTCACCCCAAACAAATTTTAAGATACTTTAAGACTGACATCTGTCTAAAAAAAATAAGTAAGTTATACAAGTAAAAATATAAAATCTTGCAAATAATTAAATATTTGATAACTCTTTGTTAATTTGTCCGGGTTTATNGTTATACAAGTAAAAATATAAAATCTTGCAAATAATTAAATATTTGATAACTCTTTGTTAATTTGTCCGGGTTTATAGTTGAAAATAATGAACTGCCAATGGGAATATACAATAATTTAAATAAATAAAAATAAAGTGTTTTATTTTAGCATAAAAAACCACATCCAGTTAAAGTGCAACATCTTTGAACTAGCTGATATAGAGCTGATCAACACAGCAGATTCCAATGAGCTTATCAAAATGAAGTTAGATTGTCTAATGTTTAAAAGTTCTAAATATATTCGTAAGCTTTAGGGCACCACTAATTTTGCACAAAATAGCTTTGACTTCTCGGTATTTGTCTTTTTCCTGGTTAGAGTGCTTATAATTGCCAAATAAAAAATCCAATAAATGGCAATGCAGCACATAATACACTTATGTAGCACACATGTCGACCCGCAAAGGAGTTCAGTGGGGAAATTTTTTTTTACTTCTGTGAAAGAGGGTTCTTGGAATGATGAGCGAGATTATGGTGTGCATTACACAATTACTTTTAGAAATATTTCTGACAAATTCTAAGTGGTTTATTAGGCTGTATAAAATCAGTGCGTACACATATATTATATTGCAATCCTTTGCTTATCTACACCTGAACACACTACTCAGGAATAGCAATGGAACCCCTGCACACTGCTTAATTTCCCATGAATTAGGCAATGTTATGTATAACTTCTAACTTCAGGCAATGCATAATTCTCATGAGAGCAGCTCGGCTCTCGAGACCTACTTGTTAAGAGCCGTTCGAACCTCTCTCTCCACTTCACTCATGAGAGCAGCATTGTGGCAGACCCTGTTACAGGGGGGCCAGCCGGTACGGTTGGCCCGAGCCTCACTTCGTAGAGGTCCTCGAATTCAGGACATGGACTTTGCATTTCAAAATAAATGAGTCAATGAATAGATCGAGATTTTTGGACATTCACCATTGCGATGCAGATGTCTTGTCATGGAAAAACAAGACTGAACATGAAAAAAGACACGTAACCTATGGATGAGAAAATAAATATATGTATACAACACTGGAAAATGCCAAGAAGGAATAGAGTCAAAAAAACAGGGCAGCAACTAGTTACGAAAATTATATATTCTGTCGTGTCTGGGAAAACTACTGTTGTCTTATTTGTGTAAGCAGATAACTAGCCTGTGCCATCTTCGGTGTGTTGTCTGTTGATCATATACAGTTTTTCATTATATATATATATATATATATATATATATATTAGTTTTTCGCATTTAACTTGCTGTCCTGTCTTATTTTACTTGATTCCTTCATGGAATTTTCTGGCTTGTACATATATATTCTTGACTACAGCATACCTGGCTTGCATTCTGTCGTGTCTGGTAAAACTGCTGTGTTCGAGTGCGTTTCTTTGTGGTGTTGTCCCATTTTGTTCCTACATTTTTTGTCAGCGTTGTCCTATTTTTCAAGCAGGTTTCTAGCCTGTGTTATCTGTTGGGTCATGTATTCTTATATGTAATACGGCCGCGAAAGCCTGCAAACTCCTATTGAGCATGCTTTGGGATACACTCTACCATCATTTTGCAGTACATCTATGAATCATGCAGGAGGTTTTCTATTGGTGCAGGAATCTGAATATAAACCAAGAATTACTCAACAGTCTTGTTCTCAGAATGGGAACTCTTTGTACTTTGTGTGTAACCATCATAGGGGCTGACTTCGTTTCTAGACAGGTGGCGAGTCTCATACTTTCTGTAACCATACCTATACTCATTTTAATTAACTCTGTCTCGCTCTTCCACTCTCATTACTGTAAATAACTTACTTTTGAAAAATTAAATAAAATCTACTGAGTTTTGGTCACATAAATACAATATTTTTTTTTTTAAAAAGAATGAAGCAAATAGATTAACATAAGTTATAAATACTTATTACAAACTCAAGTAGTTACCAAGTATCAACTCAGGAAGGGCAACATCCTTCCTGGCTAAAAAAAAAAAAGGAGTAACTGCCCTCTTGCCCCCCTGTACTCAGCACCTATGATAACCTTCTGAGCTGACCACACTACCCTATTTGGGGTGAAGGCATGGGTTGTACCAGATGTCATCTGATCTCTTATTGCCATACAGACTCTGAGTGCAGGGTGGGCCAAAATGTGTTTTGAACGTTTTCAGATGTGCCACTGAACTGATACGGCAGTTGTTTTTCAGCAATTCCTGATGAAATAAACAGTTGGAGTGGTTGCAGATAATAATTCTGTCACACATTATTCACTCAATGTTCCATCCTAAACCATTACCCAAATATTTTTTATATACTTTTGTTTTAGATCCAACTTCAAAGGTGTGAACTGCTGTTAGAAATCACGTTTATCCCATAAGTCATTTTTCATTTTTTTTTTTTTTCCTCCCAATGTTACAGCCACAGATTTTGTATGAAATTCAGTTATCCTCTATAATGACAATGTTTTCTACACCTGCTCCCATGGCCACGGTGGTACAATGGCCAGACTACTCACCTTTCACCTAAAGGAACCGGGTTCGATTCCCGGCGGGGTCGCTTGCATGTTTTTGCATTAAGGAATCGTGATGGACGATGCCGCTGGTGGGTGGGTTTTCTTGGGGATCTCCCGTTTTCCCCGCCCTTGGTGCTGCTCCCTACTCACCTCGTTTCATCCTCATCAGCTCTCAAGACCACAACGTTAAGAGCCGTTAAGAGCCGTCCAAATCTCTCCACTCCACTACACCTGCTCCCATACCACTGGTTGCACTAAGTAATATTAGATATGTCCCACAATTAACTATACAGGCCAGATAATGGTTGCCTCACAATTTGTGCCCACAGAGTGAGAAGAAATTTAACCATGAAATAATGCTTTAAAATATAAAATTGGATTGAATACTTTTTCAAAATTTCCCATCATCAGAAGTTTTTTATTTCTGACTGGTTTTGCTCCTTTTTTAATAAGTAATAGTAATCAGAGATTTTTACTTACTGTAGTACCCGAGATCTAGTAGCATGCTGGCAAAAATAAAGTTACCGTAAGTTGTGCAAATATTTTCAAAGCTGCTTTTAGTAGCGCACGCTTTGGAATGCTCGATTGAAAATCTATAGATCTAGGGCATTTTACTAAACAGATAACAGATTACTAACAATTCAGAGGCTTTAATTTATATGGGAATTCTCAAATTACACTACATAGGTTCATTTTATTACAGTGATTTTTGTAACTACTGCGAGTCTCCAATGATGAAAAATAGATTCAATAATTTGTGATCTGTTTAAAAGTTTATTTTACTGTACAGTATCTGAATGTTTGGCCAGTTTTTGTTCTTTTCAAAGAAAATTTACAGGTATTGCCAAGCTCATGTAATAAATTAATTTCTTTAAATTCTTGGAAAAGTGTTAAAAAAAAATGTAAGAAATTTTTTTTCTTGTTTTCTAAGTTGGTAGACATTTAAAATAAATATATTAAATTTTATATTTCCTCGTTCCTGGTAACATCAGTAATATGTCATACATAATCAGTATGATGTCTAAATACTGTGTAATGTCCCTTGCAACTTCAATACGGTATACGTTTTTATAAATAAATTAGTAAAAATATATTTCTCGCACATTTGGTCTAGTTGAGGAAAATTTGAATGTTACGCACAAGTATTTTAGTGCAATATGATATTGTTTCCAGAATCCTTTTGTTTTACCAAGGAAACAAACAGAAATTTTAGTTTGAAAACTAAAATGATTCACCACGTAACTGCCTATACTTTAATATCAACTTTCAATGAAATATTTATGTTTACATAATGTTGGCAGTGAATTAATAAAAATATTTGAAGGAATTCAAATTGTAATGTAAAGCTAACAGCCACTGACATGCTTATGTACATTTCTGTTTTATATGTTTATGTAATAAATTGGTATAGTTTATGTTTCTAAAAATTTCACACCACCACTTTGTCAACAAGTGAGTGAAGAGATTTGGGCGGCTCTTAATATCGAGGTCTTGAGAGCAGATGAGGATGAAGTAAGTATGAAGCAGCACCAGAATGAAAGGACAGGGGAAACGGGAGATCCCCAAGAAAACCTGCCGACCAGCGGCATCGTCCGACACAATTCCCACTTGCAAAAATCTGGAGTGAACCGGCCGGCGATTGAACCCGTTTTACCTTAGTGGTAGGTGAACAGACTAACCGCTCAGCCACCTTGGCCCTTTGGTCAACACGTGTACACCAGTAAATTGCAGTAGAGTATTCCCACATTTTTTCATATGAAAATTCCCTTACACATTCCTGATTTCCAGATAAACAAAAAAAATTTCCCTTCATTTTTTATATTTGGGATATATATTTTTCTGTCAAAATAGACTGCTTTACATTGCAGCACACTTTTACACCAAAATAACTACTCTGATTTCGCTACAGAATGCACCTGGACAAAACACTACATATATTGCAAAGAAAAACTAAACATTTCATCCACAATTATTAAAACTTTATTTTATACAGCTCTGGTAATCATATAGATAAGCAAAATCCTTGTTTTATTACAAATTTCAAATCCACTTTCTTCTACTGCAATTATTAAACTTACTAATGATGAAAATAATACCCCAATTGAAAATGTTTTCACTTCGATCAAACGTAATTAGATGGCTAAACTTGCTACATGCTGCAAGCCAACAATGTGACAATATGGCAGCTAGCCATGCTACTAAAGTAACAATGTAAAAGTTAAACTTACAGGCAACAGAAAATCACACATCATTCAAAAAATTTACTTTCCCATTGGATACACATTCTATACTCCATTCACGGTTACTTCCAATTTTTCTGAAGCCCTGCTAAAGTTCTGCTTCCACGATATACCTCTGTTTCATACAAACAAACTTAGAAAATTACACCAGACGGCCAATGTACCACATTTGTGCGTGCTCAGTGTAATATTATTTTCTACAAGAACTATTTCTCACTAGACATTGCCAACACACGTATTTTCTCTCTGTCTTTATTCATATTAGTTATAAATTGTCGCCTCATCTTAGGTGTATCTAGTGGGTGTGGACGTCTGCAGATTTTCTCCCCCCAGATGGCAGGAAAGCTGGTGCAGCCAACTTAACGGGGTTATTAACAGGCGCAGAACAAGCTGGGGTTGGCTGTCCGACTTCAGCCCGTGGTGCACGTGGAGATGCTGGCCTGGTCTGCGTGTGAACTGGGATGTAACTAGGTCTATTCGTTGGGCTACTCGTGCAGCAGTTGGCGATCGTAGTGTGACAATAGTATTCTTTGGAGGCATAAGTGACAGAGGTGAGACAGCTCGTGGTGTGTTCCACAACAAAACAAACTGCAAGCTGCGGTCCAGGTTGGTAGCACTATATGGTGTTCCCCTCCCTCTAGCAGCCTCTTCTCGTTTCCAGGCATACACCCTGGCAGTACCCTGCCCTTCACCTACTAGGTCTCCAACCAAGGCCATAGTCTGCTTGGTCGCTTTATCCTGCCCAACCCTGTGACGTGGCATAAGGGAGTAGTATAGAAGGGGTGATAGTGGGTTTCCAGTAGAGGTAGGTACAACACGGAGGAATCAGGAAGTGGAGGGGTGACAGTGAGGTAGGCCTAACTGCTTGTCTCCAGACAAGAAACTTGGCGGGTAGGAAGTGGCCGGTAGACCCAAGCTCCTGGCTGTAGGTGCGAACAGTAGAATTAGGGAGTCTGCTCCCGTGTTACGCAGGAAGGCGGTAAGTCGCCATAGATCCAAGTATGATGTAAAGACAGAGCTCCCTTTGGGCGTTCACAGCTGACCTTCTGCAAGTGGGTAGCTGGGCGGGAAGTCGCCGGCAGACCTAAACACCCACAGAAAGGTGGCAACAGCCAAGTGAGAACTGCCACTCCAAGGAGATGGAGGTTCAGAGCAGAATTGAGTAGGTTTCAGGTGGCCATCGCACGTGGCATGTCAAAATTAAATATTATAATTTATAGATAAAGTATAATTAAAAGTTAAATTTAACCAAAAATAAGGTACTTTTATCTTTACACAAGTATAAAACGCTTTTGATACACAACATATTTTGCAAACAATCAAAAACGTGGGGTGTTTTTTCTTCAAAAGTTTGATTCAAAAAGTGTGAAGGGACTGCGAATAGACTATGCCTTCATACGTGCACAATTAATGATAGTACAAACAAGTATAGTTTGCTTATGATATAATCCCCTGAAGTTTAACTACTGTGTCCAAAATTACCAAACATTTCCCTGACAGCTTTCAAATACCCTGGCATTTCCCTGTTTTCAGGTTTTCTAAATGAGTGGCAACCCTGTGATGTTAGTTTTTTGTGTGACAAAGGATACAAAATAGGTTGAAAGAATAAATTAGGCTTATCTATGGTTTTCCAGCACATTCAGATTACCATGAGTCACACACACATTCTGTAATGTATCACAATACCTGTCAGTGTAAAAATAATTAAACAGATAAAAAACAGAGGAGTTCTAAATTTTGTAGTTTTTTTCTCTCTTTTTTTTTTTTTTTGGGACAGATGTTAAGTACAGAGTGGAGCAGTATTTTCTGTCATTCTTTATTCAATTTTATATATTCCTACAGATATGCGTACTTACGGTTTTCTTTTACCAAACGATCTTTGGATATTTTTGCAAGTGTGTAATTCTATGTAGAACTTCTTTCTTTTATATAAGTTATATTTCTTTGAAGAGTTTAAATTGCATTGTATTTTGCTTCTACGAACAATACTCACACTGACTGGATAGTGTCCTTGCCATACTTCGCCCCCTTGCAGCCTGTAGTCTTCAGGCAGTAAATGATGATACATAGATAGATAACATTTCTGTTTGTTAATTTTTTTTTTAGGACTATGACGCACAGGACCTTCAGGAGTTCGAAGAAACTATACTCCGAGGTGTGGATTACAACCAGGATGGCAAAATAAACAAGAAAGAGCTCACCATGATTCTTTTAGCACTAGCAAAACACAACCAAGAGGAAGACGCAGCCAGCTCATAAGGACTCTCGTAGTTTCTAGTGGCAGTCAATTCTAAAATGAAGCGAAAATTCAAGTGTTGCTACTTCATACTTCAAGTAAAGAGGGCGAATAAGGTTCGCTTATTCCCTTTTGAAGACATTTCTTCCATATGGTTCCAACCTATCACACATTTTAACGAAGCAGTATTAACCACATTTTTAACATTCATATATTTGAGATTACTGTGTGTGGTCATTCTGTAGAGCTATACCAGAACCTTGACTATGTAGTTTAAATATTGTTCATTGAGTACGTGCTGTTTCACATTGACTGATAATTAACGTCATGTACTAACAAACCCAGTAAAATAAGTGAATGCACTGAAATATTACTATAATATAGATGTTGATTTTTGTAAATATATTTGAATGGAAATGTTTCAGTGTATGTATTAAATGATAATGCTTGATTATATCTAATTATTGCTGTACCAGCATTTCACTTTTTTTGTTGGCTATGCCCATAAACTTGAAATCTACCCACATAGTTGCATCATCGGAAACTGTATTTACCACAATAAAATCTGCTTGTTGCAGTCAGCCAAACAAAGTGATGTTTTCAAATAATTATAACAACTAAGTAATAAACTTGTAAATACAATTTTTTTTTTTAATGGTTTTGTACATTAATTTTACATGAAATATTTTCATAATTTGACAGATAACTTAAATTGTTCAATGTGCTCTCTATTTCAAGGTTTTTCACTAGACTATTGTAACAATAAAACTTTTTTCTTCTCTCTAAAAAATTTTGTAAAATAATTTCCTGCCATCACAATAAATACATTGTGATATATTTAGTTTACTTTTTTATATTTCATTTTGTATTTGTAAAATGAAATGTGCATGAACCATAGAAATATTAAGTAGAAAAGCTTGTGTTAAAAATGTTCTGGTGTACATTTGTAATTGGTGTAGGCTTTACAGTGCTAACATGATTTAGTATAATGGTGAATTGGATGATGGGGTGGAAGGCAGAACAATAGACATTTCGATTTAATGTGCTTAGAAGCTACCAAAGTTAAACTGGACAGAACTAGACGAAGATGTACGTTCCAAGCAGACTCGACCAATGGTTGGAAGATAAACATATTAATGATATGTACTATATGCAAAACATAACAATCACTGAAGTGAGTCAGATCAGATTATGTCTAAAAATGTCTTGGTATCTTTTCTTTCTTTACTTAGTTGTAAAATATTTGTGCAAATACTGCATACGTTTTATTTGTTGCTCCAGAATGACAGTACTGTATGTACTTGCCAGCTAATGCAATACGCTCAGTCCCTAACTTTACAACACATATGACATGTAATCAGATAGACCTAAACGGATGATTGAAAATAGGCACATGGCGAGGGGAAAAAATAATCACCCATCATAAATAAAATAATGTTAATTGAATTTTTTTTATTTGAAAATAGATGCAAAAACATGTAATATATTAACAATGGGAAAATTTCTAGTCTCAAATAGCATATTAATTTGCAGTAGCCTACTAAATTTTTCAATACTTAAAATATATTTAAGCACTGTATGTAAACATCATGTTGTGTAATTTCAAATCTAAATAAGGTGTCCATTAATTCTGTTATTCCAGTATATATTAGTCCTAATTAAACACTGAAATTCATGTAAATCCTCTAATGCTTCTTAATATTTAAGTATCACAACCATAACATAAATTTACATACACTAACATAATAAAGTGAATGGTTAACATTACATTAAAAAAAAAAAAACAGCACATCAAGTAGTTCTCTAGGAACATTATTACAACCACAGTATCAGTTATGTATAGTCATAAAATATTGTAAAAAAAAAAAAGTCATACGTCAAATTAAATGTAATGAAAGTAATCTGCATTTCTGCCCCATCAGCCGATAAAAACTGAACGTTCATTAAGTGGCAATGTACTGGCATTTTGTTCTGAATCACTTCTGGAATACTGTGTATATTTTATCAACCAAAGTCATTAGTAGTCACAGTTCCCTGGAAGTGTGTTTACATGTACAGCTGTATTTCATCTTGTATGTATGTTTACCAAAATATTCCTCCAAGAGATTGCCGAGGAATCTTGAACTGTATATTATGTTCAATACTTACTACATTATAGAGTCCAACTACTATTACTCTGAACTTCTTAAAAGACCCATAAAGAAAATTATCTACCAGATGTTTGGAAAGTAAGTTAACAGTAGTTATCATGATGATTGAAATGTAGAGCAGAGCATCACAGAATAAAGTATAACTACTTGTTCATTCCCCAAAGTATGTAATTAATGTATGTACATATTAAACTTTGAGCATACACTATATGCTGGCCTAATTTTTGATCATTTGTATTTTTTCAAAAGATTGTTTGTAGTAATCAAACAAACTTTCTCACAAATCCACTTTCAGTACTACGTTCAGAGAGAGAGTTTATTTTTTTTACATTTGAGGCGCATATATGTAACAAGTTTGGAATTTACGGAATATACTATGCTAGTGGTACTAAATGAAGCTCTGAGATGGTGGCAAGAATACGGACATAATTAATTTGCAGTCACTAAGATAACACACATTTATATAACACACAAATTTTGGAAAGAATAACAAAATTAGCAGCTATACAACAAAAACACAATAATGGTTAAAGTACTCTTTTTTTAGGTTTCGGAAAGAGATTGTCTAAATACCACAAATTTAATCATGAATAATGGTTCCTACATTGCCAAATGTTTTATTTCAAAGAAAAACCAAGTGTTTACCAACTATGACAAAGTAATTAGTATTAAAATCATTTTTTACATAATTTATTTCATATGATAACATACAGTCTATATACTAGTTAAACAGAGAGTCAAAATGTTGCTTGAGTAGTTATATAGGATAAAAAGGAATGTTAAAGGTAATAAAAATATGTTTGCAAAATATATTAATAAAAAATTTAACACAGTCAGTCTGTACGGNCATTTTTTACATAATTTATTTCATATGATAACATACAGTCTATATACTAGTTAAACAGAGAGTCAAAATGTTGCTTGGGTAGTTATATAGGATAAAAAGGAATGTTAAAGGTAATAAAAATATGTTTGCAAAATATATTAATAAAAAATTTAACACAGTCAGTCTGTACGAGAATGAAGGACAATCGGTTGATCTTCTGTGCAAAATAAAATTATGTAGTAGTTAAAAGGAACAAGCATTGAACATNGGAATGAAGGACAATCGGTTGATCTTCTGTGCAAAATAAAATTATGTAGTAGTTAAAAGGAACAAGCATTGAACATAAGTTGTGCTTATGCTAGGGAATAGAAACAAAAATACAAAAAGCTGCGTAGAACAAGGAGAAGCAAAGCTGGGATAACAGTGGACATATGGTGTAAATAATAAATAAACACATTAAAAATAATGTTGATATTTTTTGACTTATAACCTTATAAGGTTTGTGCGAATGTGACATTTTTGCTTCACATGAACATGAAATTAAAAAATATATCATTGGATTTTGTAAAAACAAAATGAAAAAGTAAAAGAATTTTATGAGAGCTGAGCTGCAACAAGTGTTTAATGAAAATCTTGATTTCCTTACATACTGCCACACAATCGACTAAATTCAATTTAAAATATGAAATCAAACTTGCCTATCAAGCCTATGATCATGAAGTACAATACTTAATTATTTCCTTAAAATCATGTGAAAAATAAGCGACATAAGGGGATTGCAGAAGAACTAAATAAACACTGCAATAAAATCCATTACGTATTACACAGGTTCTGTAAACATTTCAAGTTATGTTTTCTGTAGTTATTCTAATAAATAACATAAGAAACAAATGGATACACAGACAAAAATTACCATTGTTGTTCAACTAAATAAACCATTGATAAGCACTCAAAAATGTAGTGAAATTGCAAATGTTTTTCACATAAGACATTTACTGATTAGCTTTCTTAATAAACATTTTTTATTGCTTTGGTGCAATGAATATTTACACAGCCCTATTGATAAATCAGTAACCTTAATATGGCATTAAGACGGTGCTTCCAAAAAATGTAAGAAAAAATTACGTGAAAAATGAGGTTAATAACATAAAAATGTGAATTCCAAGCAGTAGTGATGAAACTTCTGTGCAAAATTTTTGTGGCATGACTGGATATTAGATGATTAAAATCATGATGCAAAGCAAAAGTTGAAGCATTTGCGTATTGAAACAGGTGGAATAGAAAATGTGACTGGTTTTATACATATTATATGAAACAAAGACAAATTAAGTTAGGGAACTATCCCAGCTAAAACAAAAGGGGTACCTATTTGGCCTCATGATGATATGTACAAGCAATGGATGAAAGGATTGGAACAGTATGTGGAGAAATATGAGGAATAGTGATAAAAGAAATCAAAAAACTTATTTACCAGTAATACACACCTTGCTGTAATGCTAATTATGAATATGAATCCCTAGCATGAATTTTCATAAAAGGACTAATAATGTCTTCACTGTAAGCACATTTGAAGCAAGCATTTTTGCTAATCATAAATGTACAGTTCCTCATACTATAGCTAAAAATTTCTGCAAATTAAATAATTGTAGAAAATATTTAGATAAATTTTAGAATAATTACATTTCTTAAAAATGAAACTATCCTTTATATTACAGGTAGTGCCTGTTCTTGATGCTAATTGTATATCAAATTTTTGTTAAATTATTAATATTTTGTTATTTAGTGGTAAAATATTTTGTAAATAGCCAAGGCAATGATTTATGATGCAAATTAGCCAAAGCGTATGATCCACTCCAAACAACAAATGTAATACGTGTAAATAATACAAATTAAAACAGAAAAATTTTAACTATTAAATTTCTTTAGTCTGAAAAAGACATTTAGTCAATAGATTCCACAATTTTTAAATAGGAATTACGTTACATTGCTAAAGCTACTGTCAGGTCTTGGTTAAAATGTCGCCATACAGCAACCAGGTAAAGCACAAAAACGCTACACAATTTATATTTTTATATAGATTCTATTGTATTAATAAAAATATTACTTAAGCATTGATAGAATGTATAAAGTTGTTTCTAGCCTTGTGGTTCTAATGGAAAATGTGTGACTTCCACTGTACTACTCANCATTGATAGAATGTATAAAGTTGTTTCTAGCCTTGTGGTTCTAATGGAAAATGTGTGACTTCCACTGTACTACTCAAACCCTTAGAAGACAACAGATACATTTGTAATAACTTTGCCACTTATATATAATTAACTAGACCTGTGCAGTATCCACTTCTCAAGCTCATTCCGATGAATGTTAACCACAGATATACTGCTATATTCCTCCCATAAAATATCAAAAATTAATACTGTAGTGATGTATTTTAAATATTGTTAATTAAGAAACAATACAGCAAAAGTGACATTTGGGTANCATTGATAGAATGTATAAAGTTGTTTCTAGCCTTGTGGTTCTAATGGAAAATGTGTGACTTCCACTGTACTACTCATACCCTTAGAAGACAACAGATACATTTGTAATAACTTTGCATTCCACTTATATATAATTAATTAGACCTGTGCAGTATCCACTTCTCAAGCTCATTCCGATGAATGTTAACCACAGGTATACTGCTATATTCCTCCCATAAAATATAAAAAATTAATACTGTAGTGATGTATTTTAAATATTGTTAATTAAGAAACAATACAGCAAAAGTGACATTTGGGCANAAAAAATTAATACTGTAGTGATGTATTTTAAATATTGTTAATTAAGAAACAATACAGCAAAAGTGACATTTGGGCAACAATTGAAAACAGGTGGTATTTCTTGTCTTGTGAACCGTAGTGCTTGAAGTTGTGCAGTATTGTTTTTGATAGTGATGAAAGTGATATTTTGCAAGTAATTGGGTAACTAATCCATAAGAATGATGTGCAAGGATAGTTGTGTTTGGCTACATACAGAAATCTCTATGTTAATTAAAACGTCGCCAGGTGGTCGTGTTTCTTGAGTTATAATATTTGTACTGCTGGAAATAATGCTGGATGTAATCTTAATACTTGACAACAATACTGGTAAAATTGTAATGTAATATTGTGACAAAACTTTTTCTGCTATACTGCAACTACCATTGTTCAAAAATACTTTACTTTATCACGAGTAATACTGAAATACTGCACAGCTATAGTTGTAACTAATGCGAGTGAATAATTATTCCTAATGAGTTCAACTTGTCAGTCTATGTATGTTTTGCAGGAAAAATCACGTTTTCCACGTTTTTCTGTAAACTCTCCAAAATTACTTATACATATTGTGGGGGAAACCAAAAACCTTCACTTAGCATATCAATTATGCAAAAAAAAAAATTCTATGAGACTATATCATGTAGTTGAGTACATTTCAGATAATGAATGATTTTAGATACTGAAATAAGTTTTACAAATACTGGAAAATATACATGCAAAACATTTATTACTGCACCACTCAACACAAATATTGTTAAGAAAAAATATCCATATCTTCATTTATTTTTTACCAGGAAATGTAAATTTTGAAAAATGTAACTTCCTAGTAAACTACCTATTAATACAGACAATCCACGACAAGAGTGCAAAATTTACACCATAAATCATAAAGATACTTCAGTGGAAAATGAATGAATGTCAGTCTGCCAAAAATAAATTACACAGTAGGATGTCGTGTACAGGATTTTAGACTCTTTGAATTAAAACAACACTATCTGTTGGTCTTTTGAAATAAATGTGTTTGTACGTGCAAACAAATCCTGCCAAATTACTAGTAAATGTTGAATCATGTTTAGAAAACTCTCAAAAATATAATAAAAATAGTAAAATAACATGAAAATATAAAAAAAATATGTTACATTAAATAATAGTCAAAAACGAGTGTTTTTCAATTTAAAATTTTAATGTTTAATAAAGTAANAGAGTGCAAAATTTACACCATAAATCATAAAGATACTTCAGTGGAAAATGAATGAATGTCAGTCTGCCAAAAATAATTTACACAGTAGGATGTCGTGTACAGGATTTTAGACTCTTTGAATTAAAACAACACTATCTGTTGGTCTTTTGAAATAAATGTGTTTGTACGTGCAAACAAATCCTGCCAAATTACTAGTAAATGTTGAATCATGTTTAGAAAACTCTCAAAAATATGATAAAAAAATAGTAAAATAACATGAAAATATTAAAAAATATGTTACATTAAATAATAGTCAAAAACGAGTGTTTTTCAATTTAAAATTTTAATGTTTAATAAAGTAAACTGGTTGTTGAAAAACAGTGAAAATATGTATAAACTGTGCTGTTAATAATATATTCATGTTTGTCAAGAATTATACATTTAAAGCAGTTGAAACTCCATAACTGAATGGTTTGTCTCGCTTAACTGTAATGTCAAACTGTTATTTGTTGAATGTTGCTAAAAATATATGGTTCATTAAATGAATTTTTAAACGAAACACTGTTTTATTACATAAGTACACGATTTAGGCTTTGCTGTATGTCTAATTGTATTCACGGGCATAGCCCCTATGGTTGTTAAAAATTAGTATTAAAATTAATAAGCCTTTAGTTATGTGAAAAGTATCCAATTGTTAACTATAACGAATTTTATTATACCATGACGTAATTTTACTATTGTAATCTGTCCTAATACATGTCAGCAGCCCTGAGGCTGGTGTGTAACCTCCCTCCTTCACTTCAGTTGGTGCAAACCAATCCCCTTCTTTTCCCCTTCAAAAATTTCTAGCCACAGTACTGTACCAAAGACAAATAGTTAAAACTATTGTAAAATTTATTGCCAAAAACTTTTCTTTTGTAAATTAATTACTTGCACTTCTAGAAAAACACAATTAGCCTAATTGAACTCAGGGTTGTCATCCATCAGTCCATCACGTACAGAAGTGCNTGTCTAATTGTATTCAGGGGCATAGCCCCTATGGTTGTTAAAAATTAGTATTAAAATTAATAAGCCTTTAGTTATGATAAAAGTATCCAATTGTTAACTGTAACGCATTTTATTATACCATGACATAATTTTACTATTGTAATCTGTCCTAATACATGTCAGCAGCCCTGAGGCTGGTGTGCAACCCCTCCCTCCTTCACTTCAGTTGGTGCAAACCAATCCCCTTCTTTTCCCCTTCAAAAATTTCTAGCCACAGTACTGTACCAAAGACAAATAGTTAAAACTATTGTAAAATTTATTGCCAAAAACTTTTCTTTTGTAAATTAATTACTCGCACTTCTAGAAAAACACAATTAGCCTAATTGAACTCAGGGTTGTCATCCATCAGTCCATCACGTACAGAAGTGCTCTGTAACCTACAACTGGGGTCACCGCTCACACTGGTCCGCAATACAAGACATTTCAGGAAAATGTAGGATCGTGTTGTTGAGCAAGGTAAGAAAACCGTATACAGTACTACAATCCACAGTCCTAATAAAATATATTTACAAACATCCATTATGTGGCTGGAAGTCATCCGATATCCCTCTGTTTCCATTGAACTTGCCCAACAAGATGCTATGTAGGTAAACACACATTATTTTGAACACCATACAAGTATTTGGTGACAAAATGAGTCAGCAAAGAGAATCGCGTACATTAGGAGCAGGCATAACCACAGGGGCATAGACATTCCATCAGATCTTTCTCAGCAGTTAAATGTGCCTCAGTTCACTGCAACTGATGTCACTGGCCCAAAACATTACTCTGGTAAGCCAATGAANCTCAGCAGTTAAATGTGCCTCAGTTCACTGCAACTGATGTCACTGGCCCAAAACATTACTCTGGTAAGCCAATGAAACTAATTACACAGGACCGACAAACTCTGCAATGTGTCATCAAAAACAATAATTACCCACGTCAAAAATAACAAGCAGCAAACAACACTTATTGGACTGTGGGGCAGTGGAAGGTCTTGTGGAGGGATGAGTCACGACCTGCCACTCAGATGGACGTATCCGCCTGGCAGATGCCTAGTGAATGGTGTAATATTTTGTTAGCAGTGGCATTTGGTAGAGAAGGTGTAACAGTCTGGACCTGTTTTTCTTGGTTTGGGCTTGGGCCACTAGTTTTAATTGATGGATTGCTGTCTATGGCTGAGCAAAATGTTGTTTTTCCATCACAAAAAGAAGCCAAGCCTGCGGCCATTAAATAATCAATCTGTTAACGCTTTGGAAATCCAGAACTCAACAGCAAAAATTTTTGCTACACAAACTTCACTAAATTTCATTATCCTGAAGTTGACATTTATTTAAATCATAATTTAGTTTTAGCCTATGATTTCTTATAGCGTCTGTATGTAACTTCACAAGAATAAAAATGATAACGCTAGCTTCATTTGTTAAAGCGTTAATAATGTATGCAACCTCCACTTTGATTAACACAAGTACATACAACATTTCACACCACACGTTGGGATTCCAAACTGGAAAATGTCATAGGCTTCAAACCTTAACTCGGTTGCTCCACTTTTCAAAGTTATATGCATAACTGAATCACTTCAGTGTTCCGCCTGTCTGCAGCTACAGTATTTTGCATGTTCGAGACCTTGAAACAGATGAGCGAGCTGTAAGGCAAGGCTCCTCGCTCACTCACCACTTGCCTCTACACACCCACAGCACTCAACTGGCGTGCAGTCTTTCTATTGGTGACTCACTGCACACAACTTTAAGCTGTGACCCTATACTTTTACGACATGCTAACAAAGATTAAGTATGGTGGATGTCCCAAGACGACTCTAAAAATTTCTGCATAAAAAATTTAGCAGCAAAAACTTGTTCTGAAAACACCTGTTTCAACCAGTTACAAGACCGAAAAAAATGATTCTTATAGTTCAAATCAGAACCTGAAACTTGTCTTTGGCCACAAAATGTATCTTAAATGCTTTTCGTGCTCAAACATTACTAAGAAATATCCAACCATTTTTTTTTAAACAAGTTGTTTTCTAAGAAAAACCTTTGTGGCGCACTTCATGCACCAGCCAGGTGGAGCCGTTAAAACACAGTGATACTGTGGCTGGTATAAATGAAATAACAGAACAGGAAAACTTATGTTCATGATAAGACAATTTTTTGTGTTCCACATACTATGAATTTCAAAAATGTTTTTCAACCAACTTTGCAAAAAAAATTAGCTTTATTAATCTGCCAACAGAAACTACAGTATGTATGCATTAAATGTTTATAAATTTAATTAGTCTTCATGTTTGTTGCAAACAATACACTGGTTCAAAATATTCACGAAAGCCAACTTGACAGGAAATATAAAATACACAAGCCACCAGTTATTGTTTGAGGCTTGTTTTTTTTACTGTACATTCGAAGATTGTGTAACAGCAGTGGCTTCTATTTTTGCAGTGTGTTCGCTGATGTATCATGTGCACAATTTGTCAGAAATTAAAACTGTGCTCATGCATTGTAATTAGCACANGCAGTGTGTTCGCTGATGTATCATGTGCACAATTTGTCAGAAATTAAAACTGTGCTCATGCATTGTAATTAGCACAAAGAAAATTATGTAGCAAATATAATGCAAAGTAGAATATTCATGCTGAAATCAAACAGCTCTGTTACAGGACTTTAATGCAGTTCGTCTGCTGAAGTAACCTGCTTGTCTACTGGAAGTTACACATAAACAAGAATAGTGAAAACAACGTATAATTTCCAGTTTCATTACAATGCTGAGGCTAAGTCACACAAGATAAAACTTATCTGATGCTGTGAAAAATATAAACATATTTCTCTGATGAAACAAAACAGCTGCTTGTATGCAATAAATACTATTGTGTACTAGCTGATACTGCACTGTAAAGAGGGTGGGAAAGAGTTACGTATTGGTACACATACTTATGGCACTGTAAAGATACAAGTACTACCATCCTACATTCCAAATAAATTTGGCTAGCTACTGCAGTTGCTTTAAAATAAACTGAAGTTGAGAAGCTTATTTNTCACAAAATACAGTTTTATGACAGCTTTAAAATAAACTGAAGTTGAGAAGCTTATTTTTGTTCCATTTTGGATACTACAGTAGAACCCTGTTTATAACCATTCCCGCATATAACATTTTCCTGAATATATAACCATTATTTCATGGTCCCACCATTTCCTGCATATAACAATATTCATATTTTTCGTTTCCTGCTTATAACATCAGCATTTGTTCAATTCCTGGCAGCAATTCAAATGAAATTTTTCTCTTAAGTAAAATTCTAGATATTCTGGCAATGCAGTAGCCTACAAACAGATAAAGAAAACAGTTTGTACTTGAAATATTCAGGATTTTCCTGAAAATTACTAAGATAACCAAGAGTAGATGAGTGAGCAAGCCACCAAAATGGATGTTATTGTGCNGCAGTGTGTTCGCTGATGTATCATGTGCACAATTTGTCAGAAATTAAAACTGTGCTCATGCATTGTAATTAGCACAGAGAAAATTATGTAGCAAATATAATGCAAAGTAGAATATTCATGCTGAAATCAAACAGCTCTGTTACAGGACTTTAATGCAGTTCGTCTGCTGAAGTAACCTGCTCGTCTACTGGAAGTTACACATAAACAAGAATAGTGAAAACAACGTATAATTTCCAGTTTCATTACAATGCTGAGGCTAAGTCACACAAGATAAAACTTATCTGATGCTGTGAAAAATATAAACATATTTCTCTGATGAAACAAAACAGCTGCTTGTATGCAATAAATACTATTGTGTACTAGCTGATACTGCACTGTAAAGAGGGTGGGAAAGAGTTACGTATTGGTACACATACTTATGGCACTGTAAAGATACAAGTACTACCATCCTACATTCCAAATAAATTTGGCTAGCTACTGCAGTTGCTTTAAAATAAACTGAAGTTGAGAAGCTTATTTTTGTTCCATTTTGGATACTACAGTAGAACCCTGTTTATAACCATTCCCGCATATAACATTTTCCTGAATATATAACCATTATTTCATGGTCCCACCATTTCCTGCATATAACAATATTCATATTTTTCGTTTCCTGCTTATAACATCAGCATTTGTTCAATTCCTGGCAGCAATTCAAATGAAATTTTTCTCTTAAGTAAAATTCTAGATATTCTGACACTGCAGTAGCCTACAAACAGATAAAGAAAACAGTTTGTACTTGAAATATTAAGGATTTTCCTGAAAATTACTAAGATAACCAAGAGTAGATGAGTGAGCAAGCCACCAAAATGGATGTTATTGTGCNCAGGATTTTCCTGAAAATTACTAAGATAACCAAGAGTAGATGAGTGAGCAAGCCACCAAAATGGATGTTATTGTGCATTAATTAATGATGCTATGAATCCAGGTCACTATGTTTGTGCATCAAATGATTAACAAAAAGATGTTGAAGAACTTGATATATACAAAAATTATTAAGTTATAATTTTGTAAGCAGGTGTAATATGGTTTCCTGCTTATAACATTTAATTTTACTGACCCCTTGAAAAGTGTTATAACAGGGTTATACTGTATGTCACTAGTTTTGATAGCATGTATAACCAGACTTTCCATAATACAAAATGTGAGTAAAAATCTCACTTTCAGAATATATAGTCAACCTCCCGTGGCGCAGTCGGTTGGTGCCCCACTGGTCTGGTGTGCAGGAGATTCTGGGTTTGAATCCCAAGTAAGGCATAGGTGTTAGTTTAAGTTAGGTCATAAGTTAATTTGTAAGCCGTTCCCTGATAAGCCTTCAGGCATAACACCGGGGGACGTTAATAAGTCCTTTCCAATCTAATCCGAATATATAAATTCTTTATTAAAAAAATGCACAAATAATGTGCGATCAACAACAGAAATATCAAGTCTTATTGCTTTGTTTATTAAAACTCAATGTCTGACATATCACATAAACCTGTCAAATACCCATTCACAGAATACTTGAGCTACGTGAAGAAATAATGTTAATAACTGTAGCCAGTTTTAGAAGTTTTTTTTTGAGAGTAAAGGCTCTTTCACACAAACAAATTTTTCTTCAAAATACCTTCAATTTTATTGAATTCAATTCATTGAACGCTATATGATGTCATACGAATGTCATAATTGCAGCCATTTTCAATTTCTGGAATTTCTCTTCCTTCAAGATTTACGTTTACAATATGTTCTAGATATTCTTGAATTAAAAATTTTGATTGCAGATCACAGCTTTTCTGACAATATTCATGCAAGTAATCTCATAATAATAGAGTTGTGTGCACACATTTAAAGTTGTTAAAAAATAAGGATGCATATTTTTTAAAAATGAAATGTACAATAACATGAAGAAAATTTGTTGTGGTTTAACCAATTATTTTAGTGCCGTGCATGAATCATGGATACTTCTAAAAATTTACTTTTAGTATTTTTTAAACTGGTTTTATTAAAAGAGTTTGTAATACATTTCTATGTGGAGACTTGAAAGCGTACTGCATGCAATTCTTTGAAAGGTGTTTTTTTAGTTCAATAAAATAAATTCAAGTAATAAAATTCAATAAGTATACAATTGTGTGAAATGGCCTTTAGCCATGTTTTAATCCATTTTCCAAAAAAAAAAAANAATAAAATTCAATAAGTATACAATTGTGTGAAATGGCCTTTAGCCATGTTTTAATCCATTTTCCAAAAAAAAAAAAATGTAAAAAAAATATTGTACTAATTTACAGTTATGCATCTAGCCAATGACTCTTTGGTTTTTGTNCAAAAAAAAAAAATGTAAAAAAAATATTGTACTAATTTACAGTTATGCATCTAGCCAATGACTCTTTGGTTTTTGTGAGCACAGTAAACTCTCAATTTTAAGACCTTCCAAGGTTCCCACGAAAAAGGTGGTTATTTCGAAGATGATGCTACGCATTGGCAAAACTTTTCCAATAAAACTTTTTTCATGGCTCCCCAAAAAAGGGTTGTTATTTTGAGAGGGTTGGTATTCAAGGGGTCTTAGAAACAACTATTAAATACAAATTCTGAAATTTACAAAAAAAATTATAGTAAGTATTTTTTTCAAAGGATTTGGTATTTTTATCAAGTTGCGTTTGATATGATACGAAACTATAAAATACCCTCAAAATCTAGAAAAAACATTTTGGCTCTTTAATGGCTTTAAAAAGAGACATACACTGGATTTATGGTAGTCTCTTTGGTAGACAATAAGTATGTAATGGTAACATGAACACTCAATAATTCCTAAAGATATGTCAAAGACAGATCTCTACACATTACTATTTACTAACTAAACTACAGTAAAAAATACAGTAATTTATGCCTGCATATGTAAATTTAAACATCAGACTTTTTAGAATGACTCTAGTTTTAAAACTGCAATTTTATGCTGCCTAGTATATACTAAATTTTACATTTATACCAACAGATGATGTAGAAAAATACAAAACATTTGGATGCTAAATGAGGTAGTTAATCAAAATGAATCACTGCTAACCTCCAGCAGAAAAATGGATAGCTGAATGTAGAGTTATTTTCCAGCCAAACTGCCGTTGCTACTATTTACTGGGGAGTGGCGAACTGATGGCAATGACAGAACTTGATCAATTTTCTCCAAGATATTGGCAAGTCTTTTTTCTCTGTGTAAACTGTCCGCATGTAGCACAAAGCCATTTGAATTTGCATGTTCGCTTAGCGAATTAGACAAAGGTGCAGAGTTACAGTCCCGTGACAATTCAGAGCCACCCGGATGATATACGTCGACATGTCTTCCTGATGAAGGTAACTGTACCAGAGCTGGCAGAGATGTCGGTTGCAATGCTGCAGCAGTCTGCTGGGGACCATCACTGCAGGAATCCTCTTTACGAACTTGGAGCCCCAGCTCACGGCCGGACGAGGACTTGTCGTGGTCGCAGACGACAACCTGAGATGCACTGCCGTACGAGCAGAATGCGACCATGTGTTCCCAAGGGTGGTAGTCGACGCCGGTCGATGCAGAATTGAAACCAAGAGCCGTGTACGTGGCGGCCTGCTCCCCAGTGTCTGCATTCCACACGCACACTGTGCCATCTTCACTGGCGGCCCACACTAAGCTCCCACATGGTGTGATGCATGCTGAAGTCTGTACCCTGATGAAAAACACACAGTGTTGCTATAGGCTGTTCACTGTAAAGTGAGTACTTTTGAGACACTAGTTACTTTTTCCTTTCGGCCATTTTTTATCCTTTAACCACCCTTTTAAATTAATATTTCCATGTAAGTAATAAACACAGTGTGTGTATATTCCACTGCAATCGGAAGTTAACGTCTAAGGCTAAAATAAAATATATTTATTGACTATTATTCCAAATGAGAGGATTTTCAAAATTCATCTACTGCTCTTTGAGAAGTGTTTTATAGTTTTTACACCATAACAAAGGCCTTTAATACAGTATTCACAAGATGGTTCATTCAGTACACCTTATCAAGGGGGATCAGTAACTGCCATATTGGTTTTATGAAATTTTCACCACAGTCTGCATTACAAATTTTGCATTAGGGTTTACTGATCGGCAAGGCATAAGAAATTGGTATGTACATTTTATTAATTCGGATTTAACTGTGTGCTGTAACTACATATAATGGTACCAATTATACCTTTAAATTATTCTAGTGCCTTTGATCATAAGTAAAAATAGCAAATGTCATAAATTAGTATGTACGGCTCTGTACATTAATAACAGAGAACCTATTAAATACAATCTGATGGCTACGTACACACAGTCGTGGCAGTTGACAGTGCCATTGAATTTCAAGGTTTCCTCAGACCAAACAATCACGCCAGTGAAATGTTCATTGTCATTGCACATGTTCACAACTCACAAACTTTGACACACCTATGAAGGCTGCCTTTATTCATAGCAAGAAGTAACGTGGGAATGTAGGGCCTCCACTTTCCTTGCCTTAAAATAAGATGGACCCTCGATTTACTGACACCTGACTCATGTGCAACTTGCCATACAGACCTCATCTTCCCAGGGAAACATGTGAATGTGTGTACAACACAGCCCCCACCCAAACTTCCTTTATCCGTTGTCATTCTCTTCCTGCCACACCGCCTTTTCTTCGAACCACACACAGTTCCATCCCTCTCAAACATGTCATGTTCATGCACCACGGCCGACGTAGTAACACGCCCTAGCCTTGCCTCAGTTGTGGTCCCCTCCAAGCAAGAACATTATACTGTACACACCACAGGCGACCACTGCTTGATGCCCAGTAATTGCACGCGGGCCGGCTGTTGCCGCTTGCTAGACGGCATCCAGCGACACACCTAGGCTGTTACCACCCCTCTAACCGCTGGCCACGGAAGTGAATGCAGCCCAATGCTCAGCCGCCATCTGTCATCTTCGCCGCTCCCTCCCCGCACTGGCCACTGTGTTTCGGGTATAAACAGGACCCACAGTCCTTAGTTCGGGGCTAACTAACGCAGCTCCTGTTATAGACCATCGCTCTGCCGGATTGCGCATTAATGCTATGCCTGCCACAAGCTTTGCTTCTACAAGACTGCTTCGCTTCGCTGCACGCTATAGCTTCCCAGTACTCCGAGAACAAGTTTCTCCTGTCTTTGGGGTCCACCACGCACCCTGCCGCTCGTGCAACTGCATCTTCCGAAACTGACCTTCACCCTTGTTTGCAACCTAGGCACAGCCCTTCTGGCCTCATTCATGGTACAGGATGGATATGTGTATTTAACTGGCTTGCCAATAAACTAGCATATTCGGATTTGGCCTGTGTTTTGTTCGTCAGTCTGTATTACTTCTGATAACATTGAATCCCACTTTAACATGTTTCCACACAAGAACCTCAACTCTACTTCCAGAAGTGGGCACCCACCACCACCACCTTCCCTTTTGCCCTTCAGGCTATTGTATAAACTAGCATTCCGTATCAGTGCTGTTGGTCGGGGTATGGTGACATCCAGCCTTGTCTGCCAAAACGCAACATGCGAGCAGGGTATGAGGCTGTATTCGCACCTTTCTGTCAAATGCTTGGTCTGCCAGCGATTTCTCTCTCTGCCACAGTACTCGTGGGGAGACAATTGCAGTTAGACCCTAGAGACACAGCACGTAAATCCATCCAAGGAGACTCGGAGCTGCCGGTAATATCTCGTTCTCCCCCCCAACTTAGGAACAGGGCCATGTGCTACGTGGGCAACACACCATGAGGGAGGTCACTGCCTTCCAGAAGGCCACACATGGCATTTCCGCCCCTAGTAGAAAACCCCCTGATTAACCTGACTGGCTGTGCCCTCTTCTATGGAACATCCACTTTCTTCACCTCTCGTCTATCACCCCTTATGTAAGCCGGAAGGCAGCCAGACAGGCTTTGGCCTTGGTTGGGGAACTGGTGGGAGCCATGCAGAGGCACAGCTGGAAGTAATCATGGCTGAGGAGAAGCAGCAACAGAGAGGGGTACCACCACAGCTTCACGACCAGTCAACCCTAGTTTCACAGGGGCACCTAACAACCTGTACACACAATATTTACTTCGAACCCCGGGCTATATCACCCTCTCCCCTACACTACCTAACTAACTGCATTGAAAGGAACTTCTTCGTCCTGAGGGAAAAGTGGTACACCACCACCTGGCACTAGACTCCAGCTGCCTCACTTCCACCTACTACACTCCAGTTCGGACAATAACACACCCCTCGATTAGGCCGGCCCCTCCACGTGCCCAGAAGGAAATAATCACTGTGCCCAGTTCCACCAAAAGCTACCTTGTCATGAAGACACATGCTTCCAAGCCTTCAGGGAGGAAGACATTGACGCCGATCGACATTAGTACTCTGACCACAGGTGAGGCATCAATGTAAGTGTGTCATGTCATAGTTATATAAGATTGTGCCGCAGTATAGAATTCTGTGCTCCATCATCTCTGCACCTTAATCAATGTTTTCACATTTCCAATAACACTTAAAAATCCACTTATGTTGCCAAAAAAGAAACTTTGCACCTCTGCCATTTTCTCTAAAATTTTAGTGCTTTCACTCATGGCTGCAAATGGAAATGACAACAGCAGAATGTTGCCCTTCTAGCATCAAATACAAGCAGTGGCATCAAATTGTCTTTAATAGGTTCTCTGTTATAAACATACAAAGAGTGTAAACATTAATTTGGAACAGCCAGTATGTCAGGTTGAAGGAATTTATCAATTCTGGGCACAGATGGAGAACTTAGACTAAACCTGACATGTTCTTTTCTTCCAAATTTTTATAATGCAATCACAGTCTTCTATCAATGACCATCACATTTGTCATGGAAAAGGATAAGGGAGGCAGGATGGGTTGGAATTCGGGAGACGTCAATAAAATATTAAAAGCAAATTTTGCACATATTACAACTACAAAATTTTATTTTTGAACCCCTGAAGGGACTGGGGATAACATTGAAAAGTTGAGGCCAGAGAAAATTAATACTTGGCATGCATTAAATGGGACCAAATAGAACTCATAACAAAAAGAGTAAAAATAAATATGATTGGCTTTACAAATGGGTTCTGCTGTTCAATGTTCCCTTTGAAAACATGCAAGGAGACTGCTTGCACACTTACTCAACAGTATGACAGTTTATGTACAACTATGCGCAAAGTGGGATGCAAAGCCACACCAACCTTGTTGGCAAGCAGGCACTCAATATAACCATCACTTCATAAGGACTACATATATACTGTTCACGGTTAATTGAGAACTTTTGGAAAAATAGTTTGAAAAATGTCACTGCCTCAACTTGCAAATATTTTAGCACACACACTGATAGGCATGTGCCCAGTAAAGCTGGTAATGATGGAGGGAAAGTAGTTACAGGTCTTAACATTGAATTAAAAGTGTTAGGTAAACATCTGTCAACACTGAAATGACTTCTTTTGCTATTTGTTCTTTAATTCTTTTATANGCTATCTGTTCTTTAATTCTTTTATATTGTATATAAGTGTGAGAATTAGCACATTTGGTCACCTTAACCGATCCACTTATAAAATGATCAGATCCATGGCAATGTTAATTTTACATATGATAGAAGACTACACAATCTGTATACAAGTATATCCTAAGCAGGGCTTTCAAAAGTGCTCAGTTTACCATGAACAGCCAATACTTGACCATAAATGACACACCTGTGATTCAGTGATCCTTTGAACCACTGTATGACACTGCCAGTACCAACGTCCAGCATCCTCAGGAGGCTATCTCGTGCATGGACCAGCAAGCGCTGGCCCCCTGGATGGGCAACAAGCTTGTTGATCACTGTACTTCTAAGTTCCCGCACACAGATCTCTCTGAAAAGACAGTACAAGTTCTTTAGCAATACAGATGAAAAAAAATACCAATTTTTCCTTAACTGATAACCCTATATCCTCTTTATTTCTTCTTCCTCATATTTCCCTTTTTAATTAGCAGAATTAGAACTGTAATTAAGGTTTTATTTACTCCAAATACGAAAAAACTTTTACAATTAAACATACATTGTCCCATTTCATAAAACCACTGTTTTACACTTTGCAAGGGACTAGGGAAAAATGTCTCAAAATGCAGAAAAGTGTAATAAGAGGGAAACTTATGCTGTAAAAACAGACATTGGGACCAAGAAAGTGTGTGTAAAATGCAGGAAAGTGTAAAATCAGGGGGTTTAATACAGGAGTTCCACTGTAAAACGACAGCTATTCAAGTCCTCACAGTGCAGTACTTGTCGACATGCACACACACACACACAAAGAAGGACAACACATTTTCCACGCAGTTGTGTGATCGCAACGTTTTGCTGGTTAGGCCAGCTTCATCGCCACCTGATGAAGTTGGCCTAGCCAGTGAAACATCGCAACCGCGCACACACGTGGAAAAGTGTTGGTGTCATGTGTGTGTATGTCTACACACATATATATATCTTCACAAGTGCTGTTCTGTGAGTACTTGTGCATTCTGTCTCCTTTTTATAATGTAATCAGTAGCCTAACTGCCTGTTCCCGCCATTATGTATGTTACCTTTTCAGTTCCCAATCCGAGGGATGGCGCGTCTGTTTTTGGGCGCTGTTCCACATGCATATTTGCCCCTCGCTGTTACCTGAAAATAATCTGCAGTGCCTGTCGAAACAAAGAGTGTTCACAAAACCAGCATGCCTTTCAAGCTCCTGGGATAACTGTAACACAGAAAGAAAATTAACAGTACGACAGTGTGCCACAATTTTTTAATGAGAAAATGTATTTTCAATACTGTATACACAAGGTGTTGTTTCCAAAAATGTTGATATAATTTTTTGAATCCAATCCCTGGATTTATGAATATTTTTACAAAACTGAAATTTTACTGTTACCAATAGAATGCCAAAAGAAAACACCTTTTTTTTGTCTCTGATTACATTTTGACAATGAAATAATTACAAAATTGCATTATTTGTAATTCTATAAATTTTAATGTTAGTGACAGAAAGCCAAATAGTACAGGTAATTTTTTTTTTTTTTACTTCAGTAAGCAATGATATTTACTTCAACTCTGAATATTACTTCATTGTACATAAAATTAGTTTAATGAAATTGTATACTGTTACTTATTGAATATTTAACATAATTACACACTTGTACTTGGTATGAACCAAAAAATTTTTGTTGTAAAAAGCTAACACAGATATTTCCATAAAAAAAAAATTACGCTGCAGATACTTACATCATACGGCATACTTTTTTTAGGCTTGGTCCACACACGTACTACTGAATCACAGCAACCAGTGATGAGAATAGAGTTGTTAGTTGGATGGAACTGAGCACAGTAGACGAAGGAGGGATGTGGAAGCATCTAAAATGCATGTAACATACACTGTAAGTTCATTGTAAAACACAATGAAAGCTAAATAGACTGCACAGAAGTTAGGTATTTGCACACTGCACACTCAAGTGTGGTTTGATGCAATTCGTTACTTACATGCAGTTTGATACCATTTACATCTCCCTGTTCATAACATGTTGCCACAAAAAATTCATACATACAACCTGTACCTTAATGGAACATAAATTGTTTTCAGTATTATATTTTATACAACCAAATCCTAGAATCCTTTTATATATAAGGAACATGTACATATGCAGTTTCAATTGTATTTAGCAGGAATGGAAATATGTATCTCCAAACCTTTAGACTAAAGCAGACAAAAATTTTTCAATCATTAATACCAATGCACATTTTTTTCTCTATGAAGTACTAATCAGTGAGTTCTTGTGTTTGCATCTTTTTCACTTTCAAAGTAATAATTACATTAAAATTCTATTACTCAAAATAAATATTTTAATGTCAACCATTTTATTTTATTTTTATAACATAGTTTACTGTTCCTGTATGATTAAATTTTTTAAGTAACAATTCTGAAACTGGTTTGATGTAAGTTGACAAAAAATTGTGGCAAACAGAAGCAAGAGCTAACAGTCTGGTGGCAGATTTTGAATCACAAAAAAATTAATTTTCTTAATATTATTAATGCCTATATCTGTGTATTTCTTAGCTCAATTAATGTACAGTTCCCTGCATTTAAAATGAAACCTTTAAAAATCTAAATATATACGCATTTGGCATTTAAAATATTTAGCAGTTCTTCAAATAAATTTTCTGAGTTTAAGATGGCATTGCAATTAATTTAACAAAATTCTAGACAGCTTGGCAACATATTTAATTATTGCTTTATCTGTATTTTAACTAGAAGTGAGCCGATACGGTTTTTGAGCCTTTTCCGATATTGCTGATACAAACTTACCGATATTGCCGATACCAATACCGATACTACCTTGACAAAGAAAAATAACATTATTGCAAGTTTCAAAAAATAAAAATTTAATTTTTAAACATTTACCTAAATAACATTCTAATTGTCTTCGTTTTTATTGTTTCAGTGATAGGCCTAACTATTACAATAAATATAAATCTAGGAACCACATATTAAGCTTAAGCATATTTATAAGACAAGAATAACCTCCAAAAGCATGTCATTAATCAATGAAACTCTTAAAAAAAAACATAACACTTCAAATGGTGCGTACATTCAATGTGCCATTTTAAGTTTGTAGTACTATAGAACCTTGATGATGTACCGCCTCTCGAAACCAAACATTTGCATATATTGTAAACAGTTTTGCATTCTTGCGTGTTGCTTACGGTACAAATAAATTCCACAAATCACTTTTTCTTCCAGCCATATAATTTGTTTATTACTGGCACACGTAAATAATTTCACCACGTTCATACCCTAACCTAACACCGTCATGTTACTACAGCAACAGCAAACATACCAACAAAACAAACAAAAAAAAAAGGCAAACTGTTGGAATCGCACCGCTAGGTGGCAGTAATGTGCAGCATATAACCAACATTACAAGATTACATAAGTTTTTTTTTATGTGTCGCTGTGTTCGCGGTTTGTTGTGAAACAATTAAGACAAAATATTTTTGGAGATAATCGTAAATATTAATTATTGTTAATATTATATATGTGTTAGGCTGATTAAATGTTAAGTTTTGTTCATGCTGCAAGCTTGCCTCCATAGACAAAATTCAGTAAATGCAAATGGTGGCTACTATTGTTTTGTCGTATATATGTTTCGTAAACAATCATGCAAAACGTGCCTAATTTTGCTTCGAAAATAAACACAGCCAGTTGGGTAGTTTAGTAAAAACCAATTTAAAAATAGTGATTATTTTAATAAAACCAAATAGTGAGCTAAGCCACTCCAATTATGGCAAGTTGAAAACAGCATCATCTTAGATTCTTAGGGCAAAATATTGGTTATAATATCAGCAATTTAAACATGAATTGCGCAAAATTCCGATAATTACGATATTGGCCGGTTTTGATATATCGGTAGCGGTATCAGCTCAGCCCTAATTTTAACTACTGTAAGTCCTGCTCAAAATATCTCTGCCATAAAGTCACCTCACAACAAAGTTGTTAGTAATACGAGGCCATGTTTTGCTACAACACTGTGAATGTCTTGGTAGAAAGTAATTTTCCTGGTACGAAAATCATTTACACTGCACACGTATTATGGCATGACAAATTTAACAATGAAAAACATATATAATATTCCATTATATCTGCTTCAAAACTGAAAATTATGAATGGTATAATGGTACAATTGTTTTACATTTATTTTAATTTGCTAAGAACTAATCTCCACGTAGTTACGAGATTGGGTGGTACTGAACATCTAAATTAAAAACTAATAATAAACTTTTATTTAAACATTATCAAAGAAAAACATGTGAAACACTAACAAAAAGAGAAAGTAAATAAGACACAAGTTATTAATACATCTTCGTCATTATTTTAAAAACTGAAGGGTGGTATACGACAGCCATGCTTCTGAACAAAAAAATTAGTTATGAGTGTTAGTTTACTGCTGTTGCTTCTTATTTTGCCATACAAACCAATATGATAAAAAAAAATAGAATCATTTTCAAGATTAGCACACACTTCATGGGCCCATCCTACATAAAAATTCCACTATGTATACCTTTTTCATTGAAGTCTTCCCCACAAATGATTACTAAAAAATATGATGCCTAGTATTTTCATTAAATTTCAGTGCTTTTTTATTGCTTTGTCCGACTTTTCTTGAAGCTGACCCCTTATTTTTCTATTTTATACTTTTTTAGCAAGTTTATTTTCGTCACTTGATCCCAGCTGTGCTCGTTTTTTCTCCAATTAGATTTTGTAAGGAGTGTAAGTTAAAATTTTACTCTTGTGTTCCTCAGATCTTTCAGTGGTGATACTTTATCTAGTCATCATCATCATCCACTGCCATTTCCAGCCTTTGACCAGGTTGGCGACTATGAACACCTCTTATTGTCCTGTTCAACAGAAAAGCAACAGTAAAGTTTGTTGGTCAATTATATTTTAGTGAGCATCATGATGAAGCACCGTACACTGCAATAACCGTTTCTCTTAGGTTATTGATTATGTCATTGTGATATATGGGGTATATCCAAAAGGTGGGGAAGAAAGGGGTGGAGGGCATTGACAGGAAGCATGAAAACAACTCCCCCCCCTCAATTCTGTATATTTCTTCATCTCAAAAGAACATGCATAGTTGTGAGCATTTTTTAAAGTGTTTCATTACAGTTCTGTTGAGAGGCTGCAATTTATCTGTATAAATATAATACTGTGTCACAGTGCTCATGGCTGGCATGTAAAGGATATCTTTCACGAGGATTCAATCTTTCCGCTAAACTTATGGTAAAACAAGGGTGGTAGGAAAAATCATACAGATGACCTCAAATCCCAGGGTGGGAACAAAATTCTTCTGGAAGCCAAACAATCTGCCTGCAAAGATTAACTGCATTCATAAGACAATCTTTGAGAATATGTAGGCACAATTAAATTTTAAAATTAAATGGAGGGATAAAGCTGTATAGAAAGTGTGAAGGGGGGGAGGGGGGAGAGAAAAAAAATAGTTACAAAGAAGAACTACTATTGCCAACCTGTCCCTGGGGCAGGTTCTGTCATTATTACTGAAGGTAAGAAAATATACACTTTGAGCTTAGCTAAGAAACCGAAGTAACAACTGGAGATTGCCAATATCACCCATCAGATTTTAGTATGATACCATCAAAATGGTAAGTAAAAATAAACTATGTCTACAATAAACATTTTTGGAATAAAAGTAATTTATAATCTGTACTTTATAGACTCAAAATGTTAATTTTTCTATTGGTGTACTTAAAAGATAATTATACTTATTCTTGTTGGTTTATTTTGCTGGAAAGATAACAATTTGTCAACACAATTAAAACACATGGAAAAAAAACTCACTCACTCTTAAACAGTGCAATCTCTGAAATTAATACCAGGAATATGTGGCTGACATGTGTAGATAGGGTAACTAGTTACTCAATGAGTGCAGCTTTACATATTGATAGGCATAAAATAGTTCAACCCAACCTTCCCCTCGCAGTACCATTCAAGAAACTTTGTAGTGCCCGGACATAACAAATTTTAACACTGTTCTTACGAAAAAATTCATTTTTTGAAATATTTTTTTATAAATATTGTATGTTGTTTCAAGGAAAAAAACTTAATTTTATGGTGGAACCGAATGTACCAGAAACACTTCAGAGCTGTTAAAAAGCTTCTTACATGTATGGGTTGCAACCTCTTGTTGCACACGTCCCAGATGCAAACTGTGCAGTCCGCTGATGCCGACAGCAAGAGAGCATCGTCATGTGACCACTGAAGGTCATAAATAAGTCCTTGATGAGCTGTGAGCTGCNTTGATGAGCTGCGAGCTGCACATACTCCTTTCCTTCAGGAATCTGTGCAACAGACAAGCAAAAAAAAATCAGTGGAAAAAAATTAAGTACCTTTACTGAAATAACTCAATCTGGTAGGTAGCAACCGTGGCTCTATGGCTGAGCACTGGCCTCCCTACAAGGCAATACAAGTGTGATTTCCAACATCCTTGGATTTGCACACGTGGAAACATGGCAGNGGCACTGGCCTCCCTACAAGGCAATACAAGTGTGATTTCCAACATCCTTGGATTTGCACACGTGGAAACATGGCAGACATTTCCATTGGTGGAGGTACTTCCACTTCCACCACAACAACATTCCACTGCTGCTCCAACTTGTCACCTACTTAATGCCTGAACTGTGCTGCAGCGTGTTTGAAAACTGCGTTTTTGATACAACTATTAAATCTATCCCCAATATGTTAATGCACAGAGAGAAATCACACCGCAGACAAGAACTGACAGGAATTTTAAAGATATCATCTGTGCAATAAATATTACTTTGGAGCCTTTGAACCATGTTAAAAACAGCTTATTAGACTGCTGTATTTTAAAACATACTTCCTGGACGCGAGTGAAACTACGATAGGAGACAGCACTGAATATTGTTACATACTTTCCACCAATAAAATGATACGGTCACCGCTGAAAGTCCCGTACGTACATGCAGCATGGCAAGAACAATGCCAGTTTAGAGCTTTAAGCATAGTGGTGATGACGCACTTGATGTGCGTGGCAGTGTTGCCCTTACCATTCCCATGCTTCTGGGCTGCAAACACAAAAATAGACGCAAGTGGGGGATTACCTTAAGGCCTCATCCTAGGTCACTTTCCAGGAATGACGGTACCTCGAAAGCCCATTATCAGGTGGGTGCAACCACCACCACAGGGTGTGCAGGGCTGCTACAGGACATAATCTTTTCATTTCCCTGACATTTCAGGTTTTTCATATGAAAATGGAGAAATTTACAACCTTTTAATGCATTAATTTTAAAAAAAGTTAACAAAAAGAGCACTCTTTATAAAATATTATTAAAATGAAACATGCAGAACTTATTTTTCCTAAAAAATAGTCTACATCATAAGGAGAACAATTCCTTATTCGGAAAGCAATTTCTCTCATAGCACAAATTTTTTGTACCTAATAGTTTTTAAACCAATTTATTAAGCTACTAATGAGAATGTTTTGGCCCTGTATGCCTTACCTCTTCATTCATCAAGTCTGCTTTTCCATAATTCATCAGTAACACTTGAGTTGTGTATTTCTCAAGCTCTTTCTTTCTTTTGCTCACTCACACGTTGCTTTTATAGCCGTTGGTTTTTGCAAATGGAGTGTCATAAAGTGCAGCCACATTTCAAATATGAGAGATAAAATAAGTTGTACTACCAGATTCAGAAATTTAATATATTTTTAACATACAAATAAAAATTTGTATACCTCTACTGAAATACACTAACTATGGTTTAGTTGAAAATCTTGATGACAAATTTAATCACACTTTTCAACTGTGTTTCATTTTCCTGTCAGGCTGCTCTGTGTTCCTATTTAGTAACTATGCTGCTTTTATCACATTTTAGACTCACAGTTAAAACAATTATGGTATAGGTGTCCTGCGAGATAACTGCACATGCCAAAAAGAGTCCAGAAGGACTGAACTTGACAGCAAAACACCCTCTTGATGGTGTGGCAAAGGTAAAAGTTCGTCTGTTCGGCATCTTGCACGACTGTGAGGGCAGTCTGGACCAGTCTGGGCTTTGAGAGGGAAGTACAGTCTCCTGCAAAAGAAAAACTCTTTTCAACACACATCACCCACTAGTATGTGTTATTTTTTACCCACTTAATCACATCAATAAACTTCTATCCTGTGAAAATTACGAATTACTCTTTGAATGTACAGATATAACCTCATTACAGATCTTGGATGACATACAGTCTTCAAACACAGAGAAAGATATCACAATACATTATAATAACAAAGCTAATTCAGCAACTCAAGCAAAATAGGGATACAGTAATAAATATTTCCTATAATTAATTACCTAATTACAATCTTTATGGCTGGAGAAGTGGGACCTACGCAATATGACTCTGAAGTAACATCTAACATAAAGCCTAAACCTGTTGTAATTGAACCCACAACCTCTCAAATGTACGTCTGGTAAGTTAATTGTATGAACAAAGAAGCTTGATGAAGATATAGTAGAATCTCGACACTAAGTACACAAACGGATTTCAAATTTCATATTTAATACTGAAAAATACCTTATACTGAACAAGTATTTAATGATATTACATCTGCCGGGCATTCAAAATATATACTTCAAAGTGAAGAGTACTTTAAAGTGAAGTTCTGTACTTTATACTGAAATTTCACAAAATACAGTATTAATGCGCCACAAGTTTTCTTTGGATACACTACAAACCATGACAACCAGGTAATATCTACTCATTTTTTACAGCAACTAATGACCCAAAAAACTGACAACTTAGGGGAAATAACCATAACATCAATCACTTGATAAAACCACCATGTGTAGATTCTAAGGATGGGATTTCAATACCTGCAATAACGCAATACAGTATGTCCATAAAGTCATTGTAGAGTTCCCGATGCCTACAGTACCCACACAAAACAACATAAAGCCATGCTGCATAAACTGCATCGAGGAGCATCGCAAAGAGTGTCAGGAGTGCAGATTAGACTCACAATGCGTATGCAGGTAGTCACGTGATGGTGAAGCCACGCTATGTGATGTTACACTTTACCAGCAGGAAAAATGTGAATGATGCAGAGGAAGGTTCGATACATCCTTCAGCTTGCGAAATTTGAAATCTGCGGCGCTTGTTCGTTGTGAATATCGTCATGTTTTCAATTAAGAGCCACCACATGAAAACAACATTTGGATTAACAGCTTGAGGAAACTGGGAACTAAATGGTGCTCCTTCACACAAACAGTAACGTTGTTTGTGAGTTTCTGGATTTAANCAGCTTGAGGAAACTGGGAACTAAATGGTGCTCCTTCACACAAACAGTAACGTTGTTTGTGAGTTTCTGGATTTAACATTTCCACAGTGGTGGATAGGTAGGGGTGGCCTCCATAATTGCCGGACCTCGTACTACTAGACGTTTCCTTTTGGGGCTACATCAAGCAAAGTGTGTACAATGTTCATGCCAATGACATTGTGCATTTGAAACAAAGAATAAGAGAAGCTGTTCAGTCTGTTACACCTGATGTTCTTCATCGTGTATGTCAAGAATTGGAATAACGGCTAGCCGCGTGTAGGGCAACAAATGGAAGCCAAAACAAACAGGCCTAAGCACGTAAGAAACTTGATAGGATGGTCTCTTATCTGGCACATCATTGGGATGTTTACTGTTCACCGTTAATTTGATAAAAGCTTTTGAAACCCCACCATGACTCTACAGACACACTTTACTTGAACAGCATCAAAGTACTGAGTAAACAAAATTTTAATTGAAGAGATCCAGATGGGGGCATAAAATAGACACATAGTCACAAATTAACTGTTGCCACATCATATGTACCATATTTTTAATTTATGAAAACATTAATTCAGAGATGCAAAAACAGATTCCTTAATACCACAAATTCTTTGGAGCAAAGAAAAAATTATAGATCAGCTTAATATTCAAGAAATTACATTAGAGTAACTGAATGTTTGGAGTGTCTAATATGTAGCTTTCTGAAAAGAACTGATAAGCTGAGTCTTACAAAATTCGCTGTTAACACGAAAATGTGTTAAGTTGTAAAATTAATAATTTTTGTTACATCAGTATCTGCCAGTATTTGACTTCTATGAAATTTCTGTACTGAGAATGGTAACAAGCAGACTTCAATATGAATATTAAAAAAATATTAACATTTTTAAAGAGAATTTAAAAAAATTAAGTATTAACATTTGAGTTGAACTGCTATCAGCAGATACTTGGCATTTCCAGATGTTTCAGTGTCGGAAATATAACCAGGCAGATAATTTGGTATCAATTTTAAAAAATTCAGTTAAGTCCAAGTAAAAATTGCCAGGTTTCATTCTCTACAAAATAAATAGACATCTGTGACTAGGTTCCACTGCAGTGGAGCCAATGTCTTGCTATTAAAGCGGCGTTTCCATATTTAATTATTTATGCCTCATGAACATTTTAGTACTAAACATTTTGTTTTAGACCATAGACCATACGTGGCTACGGCTTTCAAAGAGTTTTTTTATTTCTAATGAAAATAAGGGACCGCGGTTAGCTTACTCGCCTCCCAAGAAAGCGGACCGGGTTCAATCCCCGGCCGGGTCACTCCCAGATTTTTGCATGTGGGAATCATGCCGAATGATACCGCTGGTCAGTGGGTTTTCTCTGGGATCTCCTGTTTCCCCCATCCTTTCATTCCGGCACTACCCCATACTCACCTCAATCACCCTCATCGGCTCTCAAGACCACACTGTTAAGAGCCGCCCAAATCTCTTGTGTGTGTGTGTGTGGTGCATGCACGCACACACACATTCTCTCGCTCTCTCACACTCACTCTCACACACACACTCCCTCTCACACTCGCACACACTCTCTCTCTCACACTTGCGCACACACACACTCTCTCTCACACACACAAACAAACACACACACACAAGTCATTCTGGGTTCAAACCCCGCTCAAGGTGACGTGAGGTCTCGTGAAGATGAGGCAGAATCATGTTTAGTAAATATGTCAGTACGAATCATATATCAACGTTGTTACATGAGCTGACCGTTTGCTGCAATGGCTAGCGCCATGCGCCTGCCAAGCACAGTAGGGAAACAATTCCAACCACATTCCTATATAAAAAATTATTGTCCTGGTGTGGCCTACCATCTATTAAAATTAATGTGTTGAATTCCCAAACTTCCTGTATAAATATAGTATGTAAAAAGTGGGGCATTCAGTACACAAAAAATGCACAAGGCAGAAAAAGTGTGAAAAATATTAAGGCAGACGATGAAAAGCATAACTTACTGGAGACTGTGAAAGCATGGTACTATATATTATTCTGTCTCTCCTCTATAGTAATTCATTCTACAGAATCTAATACTGATAGTACAAATCATCTTACACTTCTCAGAGTTACCATTTACCCCTGCCCCCTTACGTGTTTTAACACCAAAAACAGTTCATCACTTAATCTGCACTATACCGGAGTAATCACATCCCCATATGCTTGACCTTTTATGAAATTCTATTTCCAAGAATATGCTACTATGTACTAAAGTGGATTCTCTATCCATCGTTTCTCAGTGGACTGACAACAAATCTCAATATATGTGGACTTTCAATGAATTTGGTCTCGAAATATACATAAATCAGAAAATGGGACCACAGAATATGTTCCATGGATGCGGGATTTCAATCCAACATAGATGTTCCACTGTAGTATACTAACTATTTTCTCTGGATCATTCAACATCTATTACATTTCAATGCTTAACAAATGAATGCTGAAAGGAAAACATCAAAGATGAACTACATGAATTAAATAACTTTGGCAGACTTACATTGGCTGGCAGTGACGTAGCGGCTGAGGATTCCAACTCACGTTCTGTTTCTGCTGGCTCTATATTGATGCGACAGGTGCTGTGTTCACTTTGCAGGGCACTGCGGGAACGCAGTGCTGGCTGCAGATTATCTGGCGGATGGATTCCCTTCACTGTCACGTACAGACTGCACGGGTATTGGTCCCACTGACCTGTACTCCACCACACATAGGCCTGCCGACATAACCAGTGGAAAGGTACACTCGGTCGTATTAAAACAATGATGGAAATCAGTAGGACTGAACATTTTACTGCTTTAATAAGTCCTTGTCAAAGCTTGTTATGATAAGAATTTCTATAGTTTTCTTCATTAGTATATCATTTTTCAAATGATCTTTATAAAACGGTACATTCTTGTAAATGAACATATACCTTCACCAAAACCAACTCACTACTACTTAAGATTTTGTGACTTCCTCAAAGATCAAACACNGTAAATGAACATATACCTTCACCAAAACCAACTCACTACTACTTAAGATTTTGTGACTTCCTCAAAGATCAAACACTTTTCAGCAACAATTCTAATTTTCTGTTGAAAAATACCAAGCAAATCCACAACTAAACCCACCAAAGAATTTCAGNTGTTGAAAAATACCAAGCAAATCCACAACTAAACCCACCAAAGAATTTCAGTATCACATGACACTCACTATTGCATGGCTGTTGCATTTACAAAATTACTGCAAGCAGAACAATAAAATACGAGTGAAGTTGCCATTGTGGACTGACGAAATTTCTTAACTAACAAAAAACCCAGCAACTGAAACTCGCTAACTTATCCAACGCACAGGTAACATTCATAGCTTTAAACCTTTTTCTTGTAGTGCAACTGTGATGGCAAGAACTGGATTGTTCTATCTAGTCTACTCTCCTTACCCACTACTGCTCAGCCTGAAGAAAACCCAGGAACACTGGAATGCATTAAGTTGTAACTAGTAAATCNCTCTCCTTACCCACTACTGCTCAGCCTGAAGAAAACCCAGGAACACTGGAATGCATTAAGTTGTAACTAGTAAATCATTCTTAGAGAAAGTGAAGGTCAAGTTTGTTCAGTATAAACTGAACAGGTATTTCAATTGATTGGAAACACGAGGCGAGTACAATATGTGGATGTTTTGAGTGTTTATTTTACAGTCACAATATTATAGAAATACTTTCCTTATAGAACTTACAGTCCATGGCCAAAATGCAACAAGAACTTTTTATATAAGGAAAGGAATAAAGCAGTATCCAGAAAAAAACTTCAAAAAATATTTTAAGGAGTTTTAAACAAAAAAAAATGTATTTATAAATATTAAATCAAATATAAACATATTTTACTCAGTTTCATTAATCAAAATTTTTTTAATGGGATTTGCTGCGAGAGCCACGAGTTCACGTCTCACCTACCTGACCATCTGCAGCTCCTGTGGGGCCTTGCAATTTGTCCAAACAATGTCTCTGCCTCTAATGGAGGTGGCACCTCAGCTTGAGGTAAAAATGGACCCAACATCTTTGTGAGGTCTCCGTAATGACAGGTGAGAATTTCTGTGGCCTTAATAACTTGTATGAACAAATCTGTATTAAGCAAGACCTGAGCTATGTGGCAGTGCCCAATTCACTCCACTCTCGGATGTCTATTGCACCAATGGCCTCGGTGATGATGGGACAGCACTGGCACGAGAGAATAGGGCAATATCACGTACTGCGTCCAACACCGACTCAGAAAGTAAGCAGAATGGTTCAAGTGGCGAGCAATGCGCCAAATGTCCATCCTGACCTTTCGGAGGCAAACTATACAGCCTATTTCTAACTCATCCAGCTGGGCAAAGGCTAGTAAGATGGTAGATGTTCCCTCTTCAATTTTAAAAAGAGGAAGTAAGAAAGGATTACTCTCTCCGAGAAAACAACCAACACCTGCCAAGAGGCAGAACANTCAATTTTAAAAAGAGGAAGTAAGAAAGGATTACTCTCTCCGAGAAAACAACCAACACCTGCCAAGAGGCAGAACATCACACCACCTCTGGATGCTTTTTCCCGAGAGCGGTGAAAGCGCAGTTTCCTGAAAATGGCAAACACCAGTTGCCAGACTAAAACTAAGCCATTAACCACAAATACATTCTCAAGTCACAGTCAAACCCACAGCCACGCCACCATAAAGTCTCAAGAGTCCTCTCACAAATAGCACACACGGACACAATGATGTGGTTAATCACCCAACTCCTACCATGGCAAAACATGTTAATTTTCCAGCAGTATCAATCCCAGACTTTTACATGTGGAAAACATCATGGATATTGGAGAGTGGGTTTTATCAGGGGACTCTCATTTCTTCCATCATTGTATTCTGTCGCTGCTACACCATCACTTCAGTACACCCCCCCATTGCCACTTAGGACCTTAATAGTAGAAGTAGCACCATACAGATATTAGATTGGTAGAGCTGCCTATCTTGGCATTGCTGCCAGATGTCATAAATCTCAATGCTTTCTTAAAAACTGGCAGCTATGCTTAGTGTTACATGGCTATAATTCCCAAACAAATCCAGCACGGGTCCTACACAGGCCTAACACCAGAGATACTTTTGCAATGAGCTCATGCCACAGAGAGAAAGTACTTCCGTGAATACTTGTGATTATAATAATACCTTATGGACTATGAAATATCATTCTTTTGTGTCACCCAAGTACCGGCCGCTTAGGCCATAGGGGATGGCTCTCCGATTGGCAGGGGGATCGAGATACGCCCGATGACAGTGGGTAGTTTCAGACTAACAGGGTAGTTGGCCACATGTGAACCCATAAGTGCGGCAATACCTCGTGGACTGCCATAACAATAAGATTGTCAAGCCGCATCAAGATTCATTGCCGACACTTTGTTTGTAAAGCAGGGACTTCCCACCTCTTCTCTCAGACAGTGCCACTCACATAGCCAGTGGAAGGGTGGAAGCTGAGAGAAATCTGACAGCTNGCCATAACAATAAGATTGTCAAGCCGCATCAAGATTCATTGCCGACACTTTGTTTGTAAAGCAGGGACTTCCCACCTCTTCTCTCAGACAGTGCCACTCACATAGCCAGTGGAAGGGTGGAAGCTGAGAGAAATCTGACAGCTAGGCCAATAAGTGTCGACACCTGGCAGTTTTAACACTTCGATATAGCATACTTTAAGTGAGGAACCAGGAGTAGAGCAACGTCCTTACCAAACAACTCAACCTGTCGGGCCACAATAAATTGCATAAAAACTTAACTAAAAAAGTGTAAAATAATTAAATCTCTTTAACATAAACCTCAAGGGACCTGAATTTTTGCAGTTAGTAATAACGGGATTTGTATAAACAGGTTTTGAGGTAATCATAAAAAATTTCAAGTAAAGAAATTTTTGACTTTGTAATTTAGGATAATGGAAAATAAAACAATCTTATCGCCAGCATAAATTCTTTCAACCAGTGGACTTGAAATTACATTTTATTACAAATTAAGGATCTATTTTTATTAAGTACACAGACTAAACCTATACAATACACACCACACTGCAGTTTGTACACATAACTCACCTCACAGCTTTCACAGGAGAACGAATGGCTTTTATGTGGCTTGTACAGCTGCAAACGTACTTTCTTCTCCGTGTTTCGGGTTCCGTTCTTTCCAACTGGTTTGAGGAAGGCCCAAGCTATTCTGTACCACCCACCCTCGGTGCCTTAAAATCACAAATACATAATACTTCATTAACAACAAACTTTTAGTTTTGTTTCCGTAAAGGGAAATAGGTATACAAAAAAATACTTGATGTAAATGCCAAAAATATTTTTAAATATTATTTACTACTTCTAGGAATTTTTAGTTGTAAGGAAAATCACAGTTTTAGTTTATACTGCAAAGAAATTAAGGTATTCTCGCAGAAGCATCACGTAATTTGTTTTTAGTACAGAGTAGGGAATTATGTTGTGCAGGATTATTTCAACTGTGAAAATTAATTTTAAACAATTTTCGCATGAAAAGTCTGTAAATCAAACATTAAAAAANGCAGGATTATTTCAACTGTGAAAATTAATTTTAAACAATTTTCGCATGAAAAGTCTGTAAATCAAACATTAAAAAACTAATATAATTATTATTCAACTATTGGTTCAGCTCATTTGTTTTAATTTTCTTTGATTATGCTACTTCATNAAAAAACTAATATAATTATTATTCAACTATTGGTTCAGCTCATTTGTTTTAATTTTCTTTGATTATGCTACTTCATGATTTGCACACAGAACAATGAATTAATCTGAGTTATCTAAATTGTCATGCAATGTTAAAACACGTTAGAGAAACAATCTACTTTGTTATCAAAAATTTTCAGTTGGAAAAACAAAAATGGAATTTCTAACACTTTATTTATTACTCTTTTATCTACTAAAAACAATAAATGTTTCAGTGTAACTATCATGTGCAACTAAAATTTGTATAATGCTAAGTTGAAAGAAAATTTTAAAACTCAAACTGAACATTAAAGTCAGTAACATGCAAACCACTGTTCAAAAATTTTATATTTTATAGACTTGCAAATACAATGTTGGCTAGAGAAATCAAAACATCTTGGAGGAGACGTCAAAACATTACAGAATCACGTGCACAGTACAAAATATATCATTATTAGGAATGGGTTAAGCACTGAGGCAAATTCTGTTAACAAATGGGAGCAGAGCCACGAGGCAATGGCTTACAACACAAGATTTAATACAGTGGGTAGCCTCCTCTGGAGCCAACGCAGGCAGCCACTTGCCATGGCATGGAGTCATACACAGAAACAAATACTGTGACACGGTTTATTCAAACATTCTTCCTCCTAGGCATTTGGGCAGTTTGCGTNAGTCATACACAGAAACAAATACTGTGACACGGTTTATTCAAACATTCTTCCTCCTAGGCATTTGGGCAGTTTGCGTGCGTTGGAAGATTGCATTCCAGCTGGTCACATGCATGCCCAAAGGGTGATAGGTATGATGATCTTGCAGGCCAATGTATGGTGTCAAAACCTTGAAATAGGAAGTTGAAAGATGACTGCGGTACGTCGACATTCATTATAATGCTGCAGAATGTCTTCAGGAATACACCATACAAATGGTAGAAAATTTGGGTGTATGACCTCAGTAACACATCAGTGGTCTGACAGTGCACACCGAAAAAACACAAGGCTTGTCTCCGAGTTTAACAAACTGTTGTGCAAGCCACATGCAGTAGTCCTATGGCATGAGTGAATATGTGCCCTATATCAATGCTCACCTTTACAGCACTCAGTTCAGATACGAGCATCATCAACACAACAAAGAAGTATGATTCGTAAGAAGAGACAACATGATGCCATTTCTGCACCCACTCCTGATGTTTGGTGCACCATTGCAAATATGCTGCACAATAGTATGTAATCAAAAGAAGTTGGCACAGAGGACAAAGTGACTGTAGTCCTTCTGATGGATAGTCCTCTGGAACACTGCCCAACATAGTGTGAGACACAGACGCCAGAATCTGTAATGGTGGTGGNAGTCATACACAGAAACAAATACTGTGACACGGTTTATTCAAACATTCTTCCTCCTAGGCATTTGGGCAGTTTGCGTACGTTGGAAGATTGCATTCCAGCTGGTCACATGCATGCCCAAAGGGTGATAGGTATGATGATCTTGCAGGCCAATGTATGGCGTCAAAACCTTGAAATAGGAAGTTGAAAGATGACTGCGGTGCGTCGACATTCATTATAATGCTGCAGAATGCCTTCAGGAATACACCATACAAATGGTAGAAAATTTGGGTGTATGACCTCAGTAAGACATCAGTGGTCTGACAGTGCACACCGAAAAAACACAAGGCTTGTCTCCGAGTTTAACAAACTGTGGCGCAAACCACATGCAGTGGTCCTATGGCATGAGAGAATATGTGCCCTATATCAATGCTCACCTTTACAGCACTCGGTTCAGATACGAGCATCATCGACACAACAAAGAAGTATGATTCGTAAGAAGAGACAACATGATGCCATTTCTGCACCCACTCCTGATGTTTGGTGCACCATTGCAAATATGCTGCACAATAGTATGTAATCAAAAGAAGTTGGCACAGAGGACAAAGTGACTGTAGTCTTTCTGATGGATAGTCCTCTGGAACACTGCCCAACATAGTGTGAGACACAGACGCCAGAATCTGTAATGGTGGTGGNCTTCTGATGGATAGTCCTCTGGAACACTGCCCAACATAGTGTGAGACACAGACGCCAGAATCTGTAATGGTGGTGGGTGGGGTTGGCTACTGCACTTCCTCGGATGTGCTTTTCCTCACAGAGCTAAAAGCTTGCCTATCGAGGTACAGCTTTTGTGTGTTTACAACTGAATACAATATTGTACAGTGCTAATGGCACAGCCTACATGAAAGGCTATTCATCAACACACTCAACTGGCCTCTTAAACTGTATGACCTCATTCAAAAGCCTCCAACTATCAATATGCTGCCCGGTCTCAATGTCACAACATAGTACAAGGTTGGCTGTATACTAAATACCACTGACAAAAGCCCCCTTGCTGCATATTCAGACAACTTTTATCCCCACCAGTGCGACAACTAATGCACTCTATATCACATATGTTGGTACGCAATTTTGGTATAATTCTAAATATTGTATTAGCCCATCTCCAAGATATTACTTATGAATAACAGGTTGCTCAGTTTCACCATTGTTTTGGGATGTTTTGTCTCCTCTGTCCAAAAGTGTATTAAGTAAAACTGGAAATATTACGCCAGAGATAAAAAAAGAGTCACACAACTGAATATTACCGCAGTGCAATACCTAGCTTCTTGTACCTAGCACTTGCAACAGGAAAACTGACAAAGTCCAGTATCTCAAACATGATGACAACAGACAAGTCTGGATTTAAAATGTATTCAATGTCCTCATTGAACACTATCAGTTCTTCCCAAGATGGTAAGGTGGACCTGAAATCATAAATTGGTACCACAATATTGACATGCCACCACAAAAGTAAAAAAATATATTTCAGAAATAACATTACCTACTGTAAAACTTACACCCACACTAAACTAGAGCAAATAAATACATAAATTGCACTGCAACCACGGTTAAGAGTATAGCAAAGTACACAATATTTTGACAACTACTCAAAATAAGTTCATTAGGTAGACTTGACTTTGTAATACAATTTTTTTAGAAAAATACTTGCAAAGAAATATAGATTATAATTGCTAAATTGTACCATCCTCGAACAAACAAGTTGCAGCTAAAATAATGGTCAACCGTGAAACTAGAGATAAAGTTGGTCATGCCCTATCAAAGTAACATAATTCTACCATAGTTAAAACACCACAACTTTTGAAATACTGGCCCTTTTTTTTAATTGTTTGAAAGTCCATGCCTTTGGTTGGTATTTTGCATGTCAGTGCTACAAATGAAGAATACTTTTTATTCTGTATTTTGCCCAATACATATTCTCACTGAGTTGAACTGTGAGACATACATCAGAGTTTTTCAGTAAAAAGTAATGTGTTTAGAGGAAATTTTAAGTCTTGTTCAGATTTGGGCCCTACATCCATTTCATCTTTTGACTTTGATCTATGGTAGAGTAAAAAAATTACCCAACTAGACTAACAAATTTTTATCAAAAAAAAGCTTCTTTTCAAGTAGTAAAATGGTATACATGGTAAACCTACTCTGCTTTCGCCATTTGGATACTAATTGTTATCAAAATAATAAAGGAGGTATTTTACTTTTTAACTTAAAATATTGATCAAAACATGCTTAGTGCCATACTGAATCAATTAGTGTGATGCTAATGTGATCATAACTCACCAATTCTTCATCAATATGTGTAAGTGAATAGTATTTTCTCTGCATGAATTACAAATATTACAACAAATGTTCAAACTGCCTGTAACTGCCTGTCTCCTGCCCTAATGCAGGCTCTGCATATTCTATAGAAAAAGCTTTGAGATAAGTTGGATTGACTTTAACCTCCTGTGCATATCCCCAAAATTGACTCACAATCTGCCTGCACACTGTCAAAATCATGCATTCGCACAGTGATGCTGAAGTTTATTTAGATTTTGTTTTCCTTCAGAATCATGCTTTTATATAAAAAATTATTACATGTAATGTCAATATATTCCAGCTGGATTATAATTTGGTCACAATAAGAATACTTAATTTTCAAAACACATATTTCTGTAAAACATTGAGCTGGCGTTGTCCAAGACACAAAATTTTGACAGTTAAAGAGGCAAAAAAAAAAAANCATATTTCTGTAAAACATTGAGCTGGCGTTGTCCAAGACACAAAATTTTGACAGTTAAAGAGGCAAAAAAAAAAAAGGGCAGTTTAATGACAATACTCTGAAGTTGGTTACCATGCAGCGACATACACACATATACTGTNCAAAAAAAAAAAAGGGCAGTTTAATGACAATACTCTGAAGTTGGTTACCATGCAGCGACATACACACATATACTGTATGCTCTCTATGACAGTTGCCATGTGAAATACAGCTGTTACTGCCTTCACAGGTCTCGCTTACAATTAGCTGTACTCCTGTATTAAATTTTATCCAAATCCCAAGTCAAAATTGCATACGCAAATCTACTTGTTCACAATAGACATGTCTAAAACTTTTGCAAACTGCCACCATGGCTTCACAATTTTTCTTTTGCTTTGGTTTTTGTTAGCAAACAAACACTAATGCAAAAATTAATTTAGCACATAAATTTTTTTTATGTAACTTATACTCACTGACATAAAATGTTGTGTACCAAGAATAAAATATTTGAATCAATTTTTTTCTTAGTACAAGGATCACAATGTTATTACATCAGAATAATGTTCCATCCACTTGCAGAAGAGAATAGGAGCACCTTTAATACCTTGTCTGACAACCATATGCCTATGAAAATTATTAAGCAAGGAATCAAATTATGCCTAAAATCATGAATATTTCAAGTTGCAGGAAGCTGATGTCCCATCTGGTACCACATATATCTGATGATCATTAAATCAGGACACCAGACAGGCAACAAAAGTGTTGAAATATGATATAAATCCTCCTGGCACATCCAAGTTGTATGCAGATGGGCTTAATGTTGCTGAAAACTTGCTCCCAGCATTCAGCCAGGAACCACAGGATGTCTTGCATACTGCTGTGTGTTGAACAATTACCATATCTATATCTTACCAGTAATAGGAGATAGTGTACGGCTGTAAAGTGGGGCAGGGATTGTGGTACTCAAATATAACCCTCCAAACTCTTGGCAACAGTGGCCATCCGTTCCCAAAAAAAAAAAAAGCACAATTCATTGCTACAGACAATACATCAACAGCCTGCAGCATTCTGGGTTGCTTTTTGCCAACATCACTGCAAACAAAGGTGGATCATGTTGAGGTGTTATTGACACAAGTAAATGGCATTGGGATCACAGGTTTGCCTGTATTGGGCATTTTGAAATGCTTTCTGGTAGAGATACAATGCTCCAGTGAAACTGCCTCACATTACTGGATGGTGGACAAGCAAGCCACTGACTCTATTTGTGCCTGTCTGGCGATCAAACAAAAACAGTCTCCCCCCNCCCCCCCCCGTGTCTATAGATGTCCAGAACTCATCCATCATATACAGATAAATTCACATGTCCACTGCTCCCAATACAATCTGAGTGTCGTGTGATAAGATTGTGCTCATAAGGAAGAATGCATGTTTATTTAGTTGACATCCCACCACTCTTGCAATATTATTATTATTATGCACTCGCACCTTGTTGGATGGTGGCTCCCCCTCTCCATATGGAGCGTCACCACCACCCGAGCCAACAAAAGCAAACGGCGTGAAAGAGAAACAAAGAGCACAAATGGCACCCACACTTGAGATTCAAGCTGTCTTCAGGTAATCATGTCATGCCATTTAGCATGGGTATTCCCCCCCCCCTCCCTTTTTTGTAGCATTCTCCCACACTGCCCTGGGGGATATTTAAGATGGAGTGTGGTGAAAATTGCCCCCCTCCCTTTTTTGTAGCATTCTCCCACACTGCCCTGGGGGATATTTAAGATGGAGTGTCGTGAAAATTGCATTTTCAATGGCACACGTGCATCCATAGATATTGCCATAGGAGCCTATAACTAGATTTTAAGAATGTAATGAACTGTGGTTTGAAGATTTCCCGGCACCACCACCCTCGTTATTGGAAGTAGGGATATGGTATTATCATCAAAGGTGACTAGGGTCAGTATGGAATAAGAGTGCTCACTGGCAGTATTATTTGTAAAGTGATAACATCCACATAGAGAGAATAGTGTTGTTGAAGGTTGCTACTGTCCTGGAAAATAAATAGTGGCCTGCTTAATGTTCCAGATAACAGACAGTCCCATGACACTGCATGCAGCTGACAATACATATGAAACTGTGGAACAGTCCTTCCCGTGATTAGTTCCTTAATCATGGGAAGGCCCAAGCATTTGTCCCATGATCACACAACCAGCATCAAAGCACACTTGGCACCAAACCAATTCCCAGACACAAGCTGTGGAAGACCTTGGAGGTGGATCGTGGATGAGTGCCAGTGATAAGCATCACATACCACAGTGCACTCGTTACATGTTCCACAATGAAGTCGGCCCAGCAGCCAAACCCCAGAGTAACTGAACATCACCATCAAGACAAGCATATCATCATCCTGTTTTGGATGGCAGAAGAGGCCAGAGCAGCAGTTCAAGGTGGTCTGGGACAAGAAGAAGCTGCAGCAGGGTGTCTCCTAGAGCAAGAAGACTGGATCAGTGCTTCGGCACATCCCATCTCAGGTCTGCGAGTATGCAATTGGAAGGTGGGAGAACAAAATTAGGTAAATGTGGTGGTACAGACATCATGGCGATGGTGACATTCAGATTTACCCCTCTCCATCTGCATGCCCAATACATGCTGCCCAAAAAATGTTGCAGGCAGCAATTAACAAAGGTCGAAAACTCGACCACGATGATGTGCAGATCTCCATTAGCAAAGGTTATGACACAGTTAAGTCCAACTGGAAAAAATGATAGGTTACTCAGCTCGCCGTCCATCCTGCCTCTTGCAACTCTTATTAGCCAGCCTCTCTTTTAACTCGATCAGTTGTTCACACAGTTATCTCGTGCATTTCCTATCACTTCGTAATGTCTGGCAAATTTTGTGTGCCCCACATCACATGCTATTCTGGAGAATGTTTATGTACACCACATGAAGAATGATGGCAGCTCCTCCATATAATGGTATTTACCAACTCATGATTACTTAATGATTTTTACTGGGTGCAAAAGATTTTATGGCAATGAGTGGCCCTATCAGAAAAATGTACAAGGCATTTCTCTGTCAAAGGTGGTAAAAATATCTACATTTCCTTCATACTAGGTACTACACAAGTAAGTCTATATTAGCAATCCTGGAAAAATAATTTCCATTTTACTTCTGTAACCATCCTTAACCATCTTTCCAGAAGAATGCTAATGTAAAATTAGCTAAAATGTGCTACATATAAAAGGTAAAAGCCAATTCATCAATCTACCTTATGCGTCGAAAGTCACAAGTTTCAGTCATCTGTGGCAAGATGTAATCAACAGTCTTGTTTTCATAGAAGAAAGAAACTGAACGGCCCAAACTGCTCTTTTTAAGGTACTGACCTGTGTCAGCACAGAGCAGGTGCACTTTCACAAGAGGGTGTCGGACTAATGGGTCTGGTTGTAGACAATCACTCTGGTGTACAAATATCCCAACAATTTTTTCATAATTATAGTTGCTTGAAAGGGCAGGTTCATTTCCGACACCAATGCACTCTGAGTGATCGCCATTCTTTTCCTTCAGTGGTGAGTCTACGTTTGAACTGGCGCTATCCAATGCACTCTCCACCACAATGTCTTCCTCTTCTGAACTGTAAATGTGTTTTCCCTTTGTTCTTTCTCTCTTCTTACTGTTTCGATGCAACGCTTGGCGCATGGTCACAGATGGTCTCTTCCCCGACAAGTCCATTTCAGCCATTTGGATTTCTTCAGAATTCTGCAACTCCAACCTTCTGCTTCCTTTTCCTGTCCCTGGAAACTCATTACGAACATGAGACGATGGTGTGGCATCGCTGGCACTCACTAGGGCTTCCACAATCAGGGTCTTGTGGGTGTCAGAACTGGTCTCTTCCTCTGATTTGTAGTTAACATTATCAGTATTAACAATTTTCGTGTGAGTTTTGGTTTTGATTCTGGGCAAAGGTACAGGTTTCTTAAAGACACATTTATCATCTACAGAATCACTACAGTTCTCACCTTCGCAACTTTCTCTCAGTTTCCTTGTATCTAGAATCGCATTACTAGGAGAACCGTCCGTAGTCCTCTTTCCAACTTCTGTCTTCCTGCCATTTCTAAGACCGTTTTTCTCTGGTGATGCTTTTAAATCAGTGTGTTTTTTTTTCTGGTCCTGTGAATGTTTACTTGTTTTTAAAGTGTTATAAGCTGCTTTTTCTTCCTTACTACTTGGAACATCAGTGTCACTTGCCAGCAAATGGGATGATGAACCGTAAGTTTGAGAACCATCCTCAGCTGCCTCAGGTCTCTCCAATGAAGAGCTGTGTGCTAACTTGGATTGCTGCTTCCCAGATTTCCTTCTCTCCTCAACTCCCTGAAACACAAATTCATTTTTATCAAGTCATTACAAGCTGCAATTAAAAATAATCTCAACATTTGGTAAATGCAACAAAAATAACAAAAAAGTATACATTTTCATTAAGCACACACATAACTACAGGATGTTCCGCGACTCAACTGAAATACTTTGGCAGCAACTTATACAGATCATTGGCAACAAAAAATGCCATATACACAAGTAGGTCACACAGCCCCATTTCAGAGTTACAGGAACGTAAATTTAATAAAAACACAAATTGGAGTTACTGAATATCTTTAATGCAATTGACTGAATTCATGTTGTAAGTCCCACACAAGCTGCAAAATGTGCCCAATATGATCGTAAGCAGGCGGCTATTGTGGCTGGCGTGGCCAGTCTTTGTTAGTGTGTCGAGGCGAGTGGTTGTGGAACAGTGCGAGGAAAGTTCACACGTGCAGAGTACGCACACATTGTGATTGTTTACGGATACCGTGACGGAAATGGACGTGGCGCAGCAGCCGAGTATCCGCGCAGGTGGATTGGAAGATGTGGGCCAGTCCCATGGCCGGCGCACTATCCAGACCTATCCCCGTTTGACTTTTTCTTCTGAGGCTGCCTGAAGAGCAGGGTTTACAGCAGACAGCGACCACATACACAAGACCAGATGCTACAGGCGATAACCGACACCACGGATCAACACAGAAAGATATTCAGTAATTCCAATTTGTGCATTTCCATCCCTATAGTTCTGAAATGGGGCTGCGTAGTCTACTTGTGTATACAACATTTTTTGTTGCCAATGATCTGTATAATACACTGCTGAAGTATGTCAGTGAGTTGCGGAACACCATGTATAACAGAATAACATACAACACGCTACAGTTATTACACCTATTAATTAATGTAGTTACCAATATTTTTGCTTCTTTGGTGTTCCCACTTTTGCACTTAATGAACTGGGACAAATGTATTGCTGTGTAATTAACAGTTTATAATCCTAGGTTAGATTAAAACTCTACAATCCTAGGTTAGATTAAAAATGTAAAATAGTGATTCACTCATCGTGGGGTTACTTTAAGTTCGGTTAGGTGGGCAAATATTACGAAATTGGGTGGACAAATGTTAAATTGAGGTGCTTTTGTATTTTTTAGTGATTTTATCCCACAGTTTCACTGATCTTCATAGCCCTCCCCACTAACGTATTTGTGGTTAGTATTGGTAATACGTTAATGCCCCTAGTAAATTTGTGTTCTGCGTAATTAGTAAAGTGGAAATATACCACTTTCCATGATTTTTTCTTTTATTTTCAGAAAAGCCCCTATTCTCAATAATTACCAAAAAAAAACTTTATTGTGGGGAAGGCTGTAAAGATAAGAAAATTGTGGTACTGCATAAACGTTTACAAAACATACAACTACTAAGTATTGGTGAAAATGCCAAAAAGAGCAAAATACACCATCCTACAAACACCCGAATTGTCTAGGTCAACCTAAAAAAAAAAAAAAATATTAAGAAAAATGTTTGCAAACAATTGCACTCACTTTGCTTGTCTTTGGAGAGCAGAGTTGTGAAGATTTTTAATCTAATCAATTTTTCTGGAACAAGTGGTGGATGTAAAAATAATCACAGAAATATAAAAATTAACACCCATCTATAATTCCAGAGAACTGATTAGACACAAATTTGTACTAGTGTACTGTTTTTCCCAGAGTGCAAACAAAGTGAGAACCAATCCTTTCTATGATGTTGGCTCAATGAAAAAAAGTGAGGTTAATGTTAACTTGGTAATTTTCTACTTGAGGGGCTTTCCTGAAAATAAGAAAAAAAA